>JBBGZY010002871.1:0-93530 GCA_037952925.1 Lithobates clamitans | reverse complement strand
GTTACCTTTTCTGCATTAAATTAGCCTCAGAACCCGAGTAATTCATATGTGTTCGGGTTTAAAGGGATGAAGTGGCAACCCTAGGGGGGGGTCTGGTACAGGAATACCCATATTCAGGGATGATGCTCCTCCAGGGACGGGCGGTCTGGGCAGGACAATGGAAATGATCTGCATATATCATATTCCCCCAAGACCAATTCTTCAGTCTCATCTATATTTCCTTTTAAGGGCTCAGATTATAATGCCGCGGTATGGCTGTGTGTGTGTGTGTATGCGTTTGTATATATATAAATATACTATTTTATAAAGATATGAGGGGCTTAGTGGTCAGTACTTCAGCCTTGCAGCCCTGGTGTCACTATAGCGTCACTAAGGCGTCTCTATGGCGTCATTATGCCGTCACTATGGTGTCACTATGGGGTCACTATGCCGTCACTAAGGTGTCACTAAGGTGTCACTATGGTGTCACTATGCCGTCACTATGGTGTTACTATGCCGTCACTAAGGTGTCACTATCTGCTTGTTCTCTCTATGCTTGTCTTTTCTCCAAGAACTCCGGTTTCCTCCCGAGCTGGTAGATTCATTGGCTCCTTTCTATGTTGGCCCTGGTATGGGTGTGAAGGTCTAATAAACCAACTGCAGCCTCCTGTTGTAGACCCCAGTAAGGGGTGGGGGGTGTTCTTAAGCATACACCCATGCAAGGTGTTTTGGCTGCAAGGTGTTGCATGCATCTCCATGGAGGCCGTCGCCTTCATGTCACTTGGGACACAATGGCTGCACAGACACCGGCGCTGCTCCCCAATTTGACAGCCATGTGGGTGTGTGTCCCTGAATGCACATTGTCTGCATTTGGGGGTCGTACACCCGCACCCACACAGCTGTCAAATTTGGGTGTCTGTGTAGCCATTGAATGTGACTGCCTGCATGGAGATGCATGCAACCCATGCAGGCAAAACATGGCCCTCACACGGGGCGTATGCTTAAAGTGTCACTAAACGCACATCATAAAAAAAAAGATGAATAAATAGTGTATTCCATGCTGTTCATACTCACTCGCCTTTTCTCTATTCTTCTTCTTCTAAAAAAACAAAACAGGTTGATCCTGCTACCCTCTATCGCCCCCTTCTGTCCATGTCCCCAATTCAGCTGGGGATTTTGCAGAGCAGTGTTGGCAGCTCTGCACATGCTCAGTTTTGAGTGAGTTTCCATGCTGAGAGTTTCCTCCCATGTACAAAAGTATCACAGGCTCCTCCCATGTACAGAAGTATCACAGGCTCCTCCCATGTACATAAGTATCACAGGCTCCCTCCCATGTACATAAGTATCACAGGCTCCTCCCATGTACATAAGTATCACAGGCTCCCTCCCATGTACATAAGTATCACAGGCTCCTCCCATGTACATAAGTATCACAGGCTCCTCCCATGTACAGAAGTATCACAGGCTCCTCCCATGTACAGAAGTATCACAGGCTCCTCCCATGTACAGAAGTATCACAGGCTCCTCCCATGTACACAAGTATCACAGGCTCCTCCCATGTACACAAGTATCACAGGCTCCTCCCATGTACACAAGTATCACAGACTCCTCCCATGTACACAAGTATCACAGGCTCCTCCCATGTACACAAGTATCACAGGCTCCTCCCATGTACATAAGTATCACAGGCTCCTCCCATGTACATAAGTATCACAGGCTCCTCCCATGTACACAAGCATCACAGGCTCCTCCCATGTACACAAGTATCACAGGCTCCTCCCATGTACACAAGTATCACAGACTCCTCCCATGTACATAAGTATCACAGGCTCCTCCCATGTACATAAGTATCACAGGCTCCTCCCATGTACATAAGTATCACAGGCTCGGTGATCAGTGATAATACTATAGACTGTCACTGTACTAATGCCAGTGGCTGGGAAGGGGTTAACTGTGTGCCCAACAATGTGTAACGTCTGAAGCTTCAACTCGCAGATCTGGCTGCTTTTTCTTATGGAGCTCAGGGGTTGATTTCAGGGAGAAGAATCAGCCAGATCGTTGTCTGTTTACAGTGTTCTGTGTGCTTGTAAAAAAAAACAGAACTCTGTGCCGTGATTGGCCGCAGCCCATCAGCAGGTATACAGCCAAAATCATCGGCTTGAAACCTGCTGACAAACTCCTGAAAGTCCTATGATACTTAGCGCCATGTAATGTCTAAATGCGATATGTTCCCGTTTTTAAATCCATGAAAAACCTTCACCCAGCAGAGGAAATGGCCGAATAAAATTTGATTTGTGTCCCATTTGCACAGAAAAAATGTACAGAGCCTTGAAAAAGTATTCATACCCCTTGAGATTCCCCACATTTTGTTACAACCAAAAAACGTAAATGTATTTTATTGGGATTTTATGTGATAGACCAACACAAAGTGGCTCATAATTGTGAAGTGGAAGGAAAATGATAAATGATACAAATAAATATGTGAAAAGTGTGGGGGAGGGGGATTTGTATTCAGCCCCCTTTACTCTGATACCCCTAAATAAAATCTAGAGGACCCAATTGCCTTCAGAAGTCACCTAATTAGTAAACAGAATCCACCTGTGTGTCATTTAATCTCAGTATAAATACAGCTGTTCTGTGAAGCCCTCAGAGGTTTGTTAGAGAACCTTAGTGAACAAACATCATCATGAAGGCCAAGGAACACACCAGACAGGTCAGGGATAAAGTTGTGGAGAAGTATAAAGCAGGGTTAGGTTATAAAAAAATCTCCCAAGCTTTGAACATCTCACGGAGCTCTGTTCAATCCATCATCGGAAAATGGAAAGAGTATGACACAACTGCAAACCTACCAAGACATGGCCGTCCACCTAAACTGACCGGCCGGGCAAGGAGAGCATTCATCAGAGAAGAGCCAAGAGGTCCATGGTAACTCTGGAGGAGCTTCAGAGATCCACAGCTCAGGTGGGAGAATCTGTCCACAGGACAACTATTAGTCGTGTTCTCCACAAATCTGCCCTTTATGGAAGAGTGACAAGAAGAAAGACATTGGTGAAAGAAAGTCATAAGAAGTCCTGTTTGTAGTTTGTGAGAAGCCATGTGGAGGACACAGCAAACATGTGGAAGAAGGTGATCTGGTCACATGAGACCAAAATTCAACTTTATGGCCTAAAAGCAAAACGCTATGTGTGGGGAAAACTAACACTGCACATCACCCTGAACACACCATCCCCACCGTGAAACATGGTGGTGGCAGCATCATGTGGTGGGGATGGTTTTCTTCAGCAGGGACAGGGAAGCTGGTCAGAGTTGATGGGAAGATGGATGGAGACAAATACAGGACAATCTTAGAAGAAAACCTGTTAGAGTCTACAAAAGACTTGAGACTGGGGTGGAGGTTCACCTTCCAGCAGGACAACGACCCGAAACATCCAGCCAGAGCTACAATGGAATGGTTTACATCAAAGCATATTCATGTGTTAGAATGGCCCAGTCACAGTCCAGACCTAAATCACATTGAGAATCTGTGGCCAGACTTGAAAATTGCTGTTCACAGACGCTCTCCATCCAATCTGACAGAGCTTGAGATATTTTACAAAGAAGAGAACGTACTTTCTCTTTCGCAAAAGTGAATTGCTGTGCAAATTTTTCATAAATTTAACCCCCAGTGTGAACAACCTCTACAGAGTTTAAAATAAACTGTTTTTGTAATTTTTTTTTTTTTTATATCCTTTCTTACATCTCAGTGTCTCCTACGGCCACTTTGCAGCCACTTCCTGTCTCCATCCACTCCAGTGATGGCATTTCTCAGGGCGGGTTTTTTGATGGTGACCCCGGAGGGCCGTGTCTGTGTGATGGGTGCTGAGAAGGCCACTTGTAGTCTCTCTATGGGAAGCTTTAGTGTTTGTGTTAAAGGAAGGCACTGCAGAAACCTAATTTGGGAAATAGGGGCGGAGCCTTGTCACCCCACAGCAGAGACCCGGTAAAGCACTTCCTGTTATAGGGCGACGACTTCAAAATTTATAATGAAAACTTTATTTTTTTTTTACCGAAATGTATTTAACTGATTTAACCTAAAACCGGTTTCCAGATCTGCGTCATCTATAAGTTGGCATCTCTGGAATAGGAAGCATAGGCGTGCACAGGGTGTGCCGGGAGTGTCTGGGCACACCCTAATCACCCACGTGTGGCACAGTTTCCCCTGTTGTAGACCACTGATATTCCATCAAAGCCCCTTAACAGAGTCTCTAAGGAAACTGAAAAATAATAATAAAAATAAAAACTGCTACTATATACACACACACAAATATGTTTGAGCTTTGGGGTGCGTGCCTATGCTAGGAAGTAGATGGTGATGCCTGAACAAAGATGGCGCCATAGGTGTGCACCCCCAAAGCTCCAACAACACACATGTCTTTCTCTGCACCCCCTGAAGAAGCGAGCTGTGTCTGGCGAAACGCGTCGGATACACCAGATGCTTGTGTGTTATATTACTGCTGTTTTATACATGTATTACTATTCTTTATCCTTTTTATGTACCTTTTTTTTATTGACTTGGCATTTATTTATGCAATTCATGCATGTATGATCTCTTTTTTGAATACATTTTTAGACCGCACTTACTGCTGTTATGCTTATTGGCCAAACTGTGATCACCCCACTCAAAGGGCCAATTTCCGTTTTGTTGCATATTTCGAGGATGGAGGCGTCACTAGTGACACCAGACTTTTTCTCTTTTTTTTTTCTTCTCTGCAGCCTCAGTGAATGAATGGGAGGTGCTCTGTGCTGAGCGGCTTCCTGTTTACTCACAAACTGAAGCATAGTCAACAGTTCACTATGGTTCGGTTATGGTTGAACACAGTGAGTGAGTGGGTTCATTTAAAAAAGGAAGGAGCCGGTAAATGACATATTGGTTCGCCCCTTCCCCCAATCTACATCCTGAAACATCCCACCCCCCCCGCAGCAGCCGGGGGGAGATGAGAGGAAAGGAGGGAAGCCAGCAGCACTGCGGTGGTGGTGGTGGCCCTCCAGCATTTCTAGCCCTGGCCATCTTGAATAAGGGCAGATGATTCACATAGCATTTTACTTCCTGGGATTCATCTGCCCTTAGCTCAGGCATGCAGACAGAAGGGTGTGCTTAAGTGAGAACCCCCCCCCCTCCTCCTCCCGAAGACTCCTGGGATGTATGACATCATTTGCCTAGGCCAGAAAGCAGGAAGTAACTGAAGAAATGTAAAAAAAAAATAAATAAAAAGTTTTTAAAACAAGTAAATATGATCTATTCTCTTCTCTATTTCCTAATGCCAGCGGCATGAGGATCACATAATAATCAGTGCTGATTGGGAGAGTGAAAAGCCAGCAGGTCTCTTGATGATGTCACAGTCAACATGGTGGCACAGGGGGCTGAGAGGTGGCAAAATACAAGAGGATCTTGGCAGGACATCTCTGGATCTTCTGGGTGGGTATCAGAAATGTGCCACCAAGTAAGCGGGGGGAGGGGAAGAAGTGGCTGAAGGTCCCCTTTAGGCAAATGGCCATAGCTGGTGTCTGAGGAACATTGGTGGAGGGACAGATGAAACTTTGGTATCCTGATAACTTCTCATCAATCGAATTCATTTCTACTGATGGTAAAGCAGACTTGTTTTCCGTCTGCGTTGAAGCCTTTTGCTGGGGCGGGGGTTTCGGGGGCCACCTTGCTGCTCCTGGTCCTGCATGCCATGCAAAGCTTTCTATCTCGTCTTTTGTGGACGTAACATATAACGGATATTAGGGTGAAGGATCCGGAAAGAACGATGACCGCAATCTTGAGGTAGCCATCGTCCATCGGGCGGGTGCAGCGATAATCGTGACGGGTGTCGTTAATGGGGACGCTTCTCTCGCTCTTTGCGTAGACGCAATGCGCTTCCTCAAGATCCCGAACGTCTACCTTAGCCGCCAGTAGGAGATCCAGCCATGCCAGCGAGCAGCAATCGAGTGGATTACCACTGATGGAAACATCTCTGAGGCTGTCCTTCCATTGGGAAGCCGTCGCTTCATTTAGGGTCTTCAGAGAATTGTTTCGAAGGTCTAAACTCTCGATTGAGGAGCATTTCAAACCAGATGGAACTCTAGTGAGCTGATTATTGGATGCCTCCAAAGACCTTAAGGACTGTAGACATGGAAGGTTCATCTGAGAGTCCTCCATCCCGTTGCTGTTGACTGAAAGCACCTGCAAGGATTGGCTCAGCTCCTCCAGGGCCGTCTCTTGTATCTCTAAAGTTGGATTATGGGATAGATCTAGAGATACTAGAGGTGTCCGGTCAAACACACGGGGCGGGAGATGCGTTATGTTGTTCTTTTGTAAGTTTAAGTAATGAAGATTAGGAGCACCAGAAAACGTACTGCAGTCCTGCTGATTTACTGCAGATCTCTTCTTTCCAATGGCACGGCTTGAGCAAAATCCAATCTTGTTGCTTTTAAGATTAATATGCTCAATTTCGGGCAGGAAATTAAATATCCATTTCGGGACGAAGTGAATAGCATTGGCTTGAAGATCTATAACCTTTAATAATTGCAAAGTTACATCCAAGCCTTTTATGGTCTCCGAGACCTTTGTGGCCATCAGGTTCTGAAGGCAGTTCCCGGAAAGCAATAAATGACTAAGTTTTCTCATTTTGGATAAATAACTCCAGGGAAACGCGGCCAATTGGTTGCTGCTCAGATCCAAATGTCTTACATTTGATAATCGCGAAAAGGAATTTTCAATGGCCGTTGGCAAGTCCAAGTCTGCGGTGGCTTCGTACCATGACCAGCCCTCGCCGTCGTCTTCTTCTTCTGTCGCATTGGATAAAGGGACCAGGTCGGCGATGCCGTTTCCGGAGAGGTTGACGTGTTGCACCATCTGGAACCCGGTCAGAACTGGAAAATGCCGAAGATTGTTGCGGCTGAGGTCCAGGCTGATTAGCTGATGGCGTTCTCCAGCTTCTTTCGTGAGAAAGAACTCAATGATATTGGAGCTCAGGTTCAGAGAGTGCAGCTGGTGTAGATCAAAGCTTGAAATGCATCGAATGGCGTTTTCAGCGAGGTTCAAAACTCGCAGATCCTTCAGTGAGTCAAAAGTACCACTTTGTATCTCATCTATGAAGTTATTGGACAGATCCAACTCTGATAGCCGAGGAATTCCATCAAACATTCCAGAGAACAGAAACACAATAGCATTCCGTGATAGGTCTAGATGAACTAGTGAAGTAACGTTTGATAAGTAACAGAGCACCGCCTCACCGTCCAAGTTGTTGTTTGCGAAGCTCAATCTTCTGAGGCTCCGCATGCCGTCGAAGACTCCTCTGTGAGAGGCAGAACACTTGTGCAGCCTGTTGGAGGCCAGGTTCAGAGAATGGAGCCTGGTCAGAGAGTTCAGGGCTCCAGGCTCGATGGTTTCCAGGTGATTGTGGTGAAGATCCAGATCCTCGAGGTTGTGCAGCCTTGACATGGATGCAGCGGTCAGGTTCTGAATGAAGTTGTAGGACAGATCTAATTTCCTTATTCTGTCTGGCAGATGTGCGGGTACGGAGGACAGGGAGAGGCCCAGGCAATCCATCGTAGGTGAACCCTGTGGGGGGAGGGGGAATAACAATTCATTAATTCATTGGGAATACCAGTCTTATTGAGATGTACAATGCATATATATATATATACGGTCAGTGGCGTTGCTAGGGGGTGGCTTTTGGGGCTATAGCCCCGAATCTGGGGCCCATAGCCCCGAGTCTCTGCAGGGGTCCCCAAGGGGAGGGGAGGCTCTCTGGGGACCCTGATGTAAGTGGGGGGGCTCTCTTGGGACCCTTATTTTAAGGAGGAGGCTCTCTGGGGACCCTTATTTTAAGGAGGAGGCTCTCTGGGGACCCTAATGTAAGGGGGGCTCTCTGAGGACCTTGATACAAGGGGGAGGCTCTCTGGGGACCCTGATGTAAGTGGGGGGGCTCTCTTGGGACCCTGATTTTAAGGAGGAGGCTCTCTGGGGACCCTTATTTTAAGGAGGAGGCTCTCTGGGGACCCTAATGTAAGGGGGGCTCTCTGAGGACCTTGATACAAGGGGGAGGCTCTCTGGGGACCTTGATCTAAGGGGGGGCTCTTTGGGGACCCTGATGTAAGGGGGGCTCTTTGGGGACCCTGATGTAAGGGGGGGGCTCTCTGGGGATATACACACACACACACGTATATTACTGTATATACATGTGTATTCCCACCCAAGCGTATGACTTTCTTTACTACGCTGCTATGGGCTCTAGCCCCAGATCTTTGGTAGACCCAGCAACGCCCCTGTATACGGTTTATGTAGGACATTTTGACCCTTATTGATGAAAGGATCTGTAATCACCGACCAGATTAAAACCTAGCAGTGGCTGGGTAGTGGCCTAGTAGAAGGCTGACGAGATCCTCTTCTTCTAGAAAAATCCAGTGCCTGTGTTGTGAACTCTGAAAATGAATTTTGCCACAATGCTTGTAGATACAGAGGTGAATGAGAACTTTGAGGTTTTACTGATCGATCGGAATATGTAAATACTTTTAGTGTTCATGATCTGGCCATGGGTTGACTTTAAAGTGACATTAAAGGCTTTATTTATTTATTTATTTTTAAACGCTCTGTGTAATGCTTTTGCACAGAGCAGCCCCGATCCTCCTCCTCCTCCTCCTCTTTTCAGGTCCCCCGCCAGTGCTCCCGGCCCCTCCTTTATCAGCCAGTTCCCCCAATAGCAAGCAAACTTGCTATGGAGGCACTGGTGTGTGCTCACTCCCGAGTCCCGCTCTACGCATCCATAAGACAGACAGAGCCACGGCACGGCCCCGCCCCCCCCTGCTCTCTCCTCATTGGCTCACTGGCTGTGATTGACAGTAGCGGGAGCCGATGGCTCCCTCTGCTGTCCCAGCCAACGAGGACTGAGAGAACCCGGGAGAAGCTCCGCTCTCGTGCACATCACCAGATCGAGAGAGAGATTAGAGGGGGCTGTGGGGGGGGGGGGGGGTCGCTGCACACTGAGGGTTTTTTTTTTTTACCTTTATGCAGAGAATGCATGAAAGTGAAAAACCTCGAGCTTTTAAAATGGTTATAAACCCTTCCAGTGGTTAGACTCATCGGATACACAGAGATTCAACAAATCCTCCCACATAAGTTGTACCTGTTTATCTGCGGCTCGTTTTTAAAGTCCAGAATTTTTACACAGCATTTCTCATCTCTAGAAAGCAGGGGGCGGGGATCTGACGTTACACACCGCACAGTAGGGGGCTGAGTGTAATCTGAGACCTGAGTGAAGGGATGGACACCCCCATTCCCCCACCTACCCCCCCCCCCACAGTCTGATGGGGGAACATGCAGAGCTGAGGCTGTCAGTCACCTGCTCTGACTCTGCAAATAGCAGAGGAATGAATGAGAGCGCAGGCAGAAATCACACTCGGTGCTTTGAATAGAGCCAAGTACACACCATAGAAGGATATGCTTTGTTCATCTTTTTTTCGTTTTTTTTAGAGGTTTACCACAATTTTAAGAGAAATCTCGCTGTTCTCTACATAGTGATGAAGTGTCGGAAAAGTTTCACTTTTTCCATTTCTAAGCAGAAGAGCCAAAAAAGGATAAAAATACAGAGAGAGAGATAAAGACGTCATTTCACTTTAATATCACATTTCCCTTTTCCAGAGAAAATTAACTTTATATAGTCTGACGAGGATCACCGATTGTGTCATCCAATCGTCACACAGCAGTATAACCCTCAACATCCTCTCCTGTATTATTATAGGGAGATGGAAAACAAATACATCTTCTATATACTCCATGTATGTATGTATATATATATATATATATATGTGTGTGTGTGTAATAAATATATATATATATCTATTTTTTTTATATTATATATATATACCGTATATACTCGAGTATAAGTCGTTCCGAGTATAAGTCGAGCCCCTAATTTACCACAAAAAAATTGGGAAAAACTTATTGACCCGAGTATAAGACGAGGGTGGGAAATGCGCAGCTACTTTAAGTGGAAAAGAGGGTCAACAATGCCCATTTGCAGCATCACTGTGCCCATTTACATGCCTCACTGTGCCCATTTGCAGCCTCACTGTGCCCATTTGCAGCCATAGGTCCCCTGAACTTCAAACTCGGTAGTTAAGGGTTCCTAGATGCCCCCTAGCTGCAGCCAAAATTTGGGGTCTCTGAACCCAAAGGGTCCCGAAATGATATTGCTGCAGATAGACACAGTTGACTGAATTTGGGGCCCCGTATCTCGGGGCCACTTAGTGCTAAGAACCCCAAATTTGGTGTGCAAACCCAGTTGAACTAGCACTACAACATATCCAAAGCTGGGGTTTCTAGCACCAAGTGGCCCTGAGATACATGGCCCCAAAAATCAGTTCAGAAAATGTCTAGCACTTTTCTGCAGCAGAGAATGACATTTTCCGAACCAGTTTTGGGGCCCCATATCTCAGGGCCACTTAGTGCTAGGAACCCCAGCTTTGGATATGTTATGGTACCAGTTCCACCGGGTTAGCACACCAAACTTGGGGTTCCTAGCATCAAGTGGCCCTGAGATACGGGGCCCCAAAGTCGGTTCAGAAAATGTCAAGCACTTTTCTGCAGCAGAGAATGACATTTTCCGAACCGATTTTGGGGCCCCGTATCTCGGGGCCACTTAGTGCTAGGAACCCTAGCTTTGGATATGTTTTGGTACCAGGTCCACTGGGTGTGCATACCAAATTTGGGGTTTCTAGCACCAAGTGGCCCTGAGATACGGGGGCCCAAAATCGGTTCGGAAAATGAAATTTTTTGCTGCAGAAAAGTGCTTGACTCGAGTATAAGTCGAGGGGGGGCACTTTCAGCACAAAAAAATGTGCTGAAAAATTCGACTTATACTCGAGTATATACGGTATATATTAGACTATATTACCAAAAGTATTGGGACGCCTGCCTTTACACACACATGAACTTTAATGGCATCCCAGTCTTAGTCCGGAGGGTTCAATATTGAGTTGGCTCCGCCCTTTGCAGCTATAACAGCTTCAACTCTTCTGGGAAGGCTGTCCACAAGGTTTAGGAGGGTGTCTATGGGAATGTTTGACCATGCCGACGCCTTAAGAGTTCCCTTCACTGGAACTAAGGGGCCAAACCCAACCCCTGAAAAACAACCCCACACCATAATCCCCCCTCCCCCCCACACCATAATCCTCCCTCCACCAAATGATTTGGACCAGTGCACAAAGCAAGGTCCATAAAGACATGGATGAGCGCGTGTGGGGTGGAGGAACTTGACTGGCCTGCACAGAGTCCTGACCTCAACCTGACAGAACACCTTTTGAGATGAATAAAAGCGGAGACTGCGAGCCAGGCCTTCTCGTCCAACATCAGTTGCCTGACCTCACAAATGCTCTTCTGGAAGAATGGTCAAACATTCCCATAGACACACTCCTAAACCTTGTGGACGGCCTCCCCAGAAGAGGTGAAGCTGTTATAGCTGCAAAGGGCGGAGCCAACTCAATATTGAACCCTACGGACTAAGACAAGGATGTCATTAAAGCTCATGTGCGTCCCAATACTTTTGGGAATATAGTGTGTATGTGCAATATATATTTTGTAATAAGAGACTTTTCAAACCTCACATTAACATCAGTTAAAAATTATTTATTTTATAAATACATCATGATTAAAACAATGTTCCCATCCTCCATATTCCCACGTCAGTATATCCCATTCATTTACAGTAGTTGTCCCTTGTGGGAACATGGAGAATGTATAAAGACTCGGGGATCAAAGGTAACAATGTGTCAGCCATGTATGGTTTTTATGTTAACATTGTTTTAATTATGATGTATGAATATAAAATCTTTTTATAGTGGATGTATATGTGGTATGTGGTGTCTGAGAAGTCATATATTTTGTATAACGCCGTATTATGGTTAACTTATAGCGGAATTCCAGGCTAGAACTAATTCAGCTTAAATATGCCCCCATCTTCATTCTAAATCCTATTGACCCCCCCCTCCCCCCACCCAAGAGGGCCGTCTTTTCGCATGGACATGCTGGGCAGTTGCCCGGGGGTCCCACTTGCCTGGGGGGCCCCACCTGCCCAGCGACCCCAGCCAGGGCGGGACTGGCCTACCGGGATACCGGGATACCGGGAAATTTCCCGGTAGGCCGCCTGCCCTGGGGCCGCTTTGAGTTGCGGCTGCAGCGCTCTGCTCTTTCCCTCTCTCCTGTGTATCACGGAATTGGCTGGGTCTGTGTTCGGCGGCCGTGCTGTAACAAGGTCCCGCCCCTCATCACACGAGCCGGTCTAGGGGGGCGGGACCTTGTTACAGCGCGGCCGCCGAACACAGACCCAGCCAGCTCCGTGATACACAGGAGGAGGTGCCCGCTGTGTGTGTGTGTTACCAGGCGATGGTGAATCTGTATTAATTGGCACAGTGATGCTTCATTCATGGGCACAGTGAGACTGCAATGGTGGGCACAGTGAGGGTGCAATGGTGGGCACAGTGAAGCCGCAATGGTGGGCACAGTGAGGCTGCATTCATGGGCACAGTGAGGGTGCAATGGTGGGCACAGTGAGGGTGCATTCACGGGCACAGTGAGGCTGCAATGATAGGCACAGTGAGGCTGCAAGGGTGGGCACAGTGAGACTGCATTCATGGGCACAATGAGACTGCATTCATGGGCACAGTGAGGCTGCAATGGTGGGCACAATGAGGCTGCAATGGTGGGCACAGTGAGGCTGCAATGGTGGGCACAGTGAGGCTGCAATGGTGGGTACAGTGAGGCTGCATTCATGGACACAGTGAAGCTGGAATGATGGGCAAAGTGAGGCTGCATTCATGGGCACAGTGAGGCTGCAATGGTGGGCACAGTGAGGCTGCAATGGTGGTCACAGTGAGGCTACATTCATGGACACAGTGAAGCTGGAATGATGGGCAAAGTGAGGCTGCATTCATGGGCACAGTGAGGCTGCAATGGTGGGCACAGTGAGGCTGCAATGGTGGTCACAGTGAGGCTACATTCATGGACACAGTGAAGCTGGAATGATGGACACAGTGAGGCTGCATTCATGGACACAGTGAGGCTGCATTTGATGGGCACAGTGAGGCTGCATTTGATGGGCACAGTGAGGCTGCAATGGTGGGCACAGTAAGGCTGCAATGGTGGGCACAGTGAGGCTGCAATGGTGGGCACAGTGAGGCTGCATTCATAGGCACAGTGAGGCTACAATGGTGGGCACAGTGAGGCTGCATTCATGGACACAGTGAGGCTGCATTTGATGGGCACAGTGAGGCTGCATTCACGGGCACAGCTGCTCTTGTTGGGCAATCGTGCGTGATTGTGTAGACAGGGCCCCAGTGCACTGTACTGCCCGGGGGCCTATAATGCTCTTAAGATGGCACTGCCCTCCAATAGAAGGAAGATGGTTATACTTGCCTTTTCTCAGGGTGCTCCGGTCACATCACGTCATTGGCAGCGGCTTCAGGGGAGAGGAGGGACAGCCGACAACAGACGCCCCATAGTAAGTCTATGGGTGACATCACCGCCCAGGCATTCCATCTGTTGTCGGCGATCACTCCTCTCCCCCGAAGCTAAACAGGTTCATAATAGGTAAGTATAAGCATGTTCCTTCTACAAGGGTAGTTAGAAGGGAGGTGGGAGCTAGTTAGTTCTAGCCCAGACTTCTACTTTAACCCCTTCAATACAGGGCAGAAACTGGGGGGGAGGAGCAGGGGGGGCATGTGCCCCAGGTGAAAGAATGTTTAGCTTCACCACTGCTTCAATACCGGACACTTTCTCCCCCTTCCTGCCCAGCACAACTTTCAGCGCTGTCACACTTTGAATGACAATTGCGCGGTCATGCAACACTGTACACAAATTGCATTTGTATCATTTTATTCCACACAAATAGAGCTTTGGTAGTATTTAACCACTGGGTTTTTTTATTGTTTGCTAAACAAATGAAAAAAGACCAAAAATGTTGAAAAATAAATGACCCCCTATCATTACCCCTCCAGTCATGAGATTTCTAGTCATGATGGGGGGCAGCTCTGACATGAGGAAGCAAAGACCTGCTCCTCTACCAAGATGGCTGCCTTCACATTGAGACACCTAGTAGAACAATGGCATTATAGGTCAGTAATAGGGAAAGGATTAGTTGAAGAGCGACCATGTCAGGGACTTACTGTAGCGAGACGGAGGTAAGTCCTAGTGCGGTACTGCTCACTGTTCTCCTTGCTGGAGAGGAAGCTGTACCGGAGGACCTGAAGTGCGAGGATCTCCCTGCTTCTGCTACATCTATTCTGTGGATCTGTGCTTCCTGCACCTCTGTCATTACCCCATCCAGTCATCAGATTGCTAGTCATGATGGGGGCAGCTCTGACATAAGGAAACAAAGCCCTGCTCCTCTACCAAGATGTCCAACTTTCTAAACCTTTCCTGTGGTCATTTTAAGGTCCAACCACCAAGGTGAGAATGTGTTAACAAGGGAAGGTGGTTATTATATAGAATATTTGTGTGTAGCACCCTTGTGTTTAGGCAGGGTTGCTAGTAAATGTAGTTTGCCAGGTAGTAGTTGCCCTGGTTAATTGTTAGTAGATCCACTGATTCCGCTCTAGTTCTGGACTTGCTGCACCTTTTCTCTTCTGTCGTTAGGTGGCGTTATGCTGGTGACCTTAGATAGACAAGGGCTTAGCAAGGTCAGGTTATGAATGGATGGGGTGTCTCAGCCAATTGACGGGAGTCTCTTTAGCCCCTTGGCCTGCTGGGAGAGCCTTTTTATTTGGGCGGAGTCAGGTGACCGGGGTTCTGTGTCACCTGGACGGCTGTCTGGGTGGTCGTGTGTTATGCTGCTAGGCCGGAAGCCTAAGGCCTGTCCCGGGGACATCTGGCTATTAGGCTGTCTGAGGGCCTATCCAGAAGCAGGAGAAGCAGCGTAGGGTTGGGACTGCAGATTTGGAGTCCAACCGAGAGTAACGGTTCAGCCAGACGCGGAACCAGTTGTGGTCGGGGGTAGAGGGGAAGCTGTCGCCACTAAGGGAGCATCCACCTTGTTACTGGAGACCACTGTGAGTAGCTGGAGCCAGTACCAGAGCAGTCTTCTCACCAACCAGGGATGGTGAAGAAGTGGCAAAAGTGCCAAGCCGGGGACCCAGCGGGACAGCGGAGTTGACGCTTGTGGAGCATCAGTGAGTGCCAGGCCAGGGACCTAGCGGGACAGCAGAGTTGACGCTTGTGGAGCATCAGTGAGTGCCAAGCCAGGGACCCAGCAGGGAACCGGGGGTGACGCTTGAGGCAGATACCGAGCTATGGAAGTGGAGGAGCTCCAGGGATCCAGTGGCGATTGGGTCTGAGCGACTAGTCGGAGACTTGAAGCTTAGTGAGTGAAGACCTACAGTGAGAGACTGTAGAGTACGAGGAGAACTATCTGTGTTACCAATAATTAAATACAACTACCGTTAGTGACTGTTACAAGATTTGTTGCTATAGGAGACAGAGGTCCTACCTATACAGAAGTGGTATCCGGCTGGAGGCCTTCCACTGGATAGCTGTCTAGTCTCGGAGTCTGCCAATTAACATTGCATCTACTTAAGGGTGTCCTGGCACTAACCCTCTCTCCCACAGTTCTGTTAAGAGACAATAAATCTCTTTTGCATTCAAAAAGTGTCTGGCGCCCATCACTCCATCTTGCATTACACCCACCATGCCTTGTAAACCACTCTACGAAGACGGATGTCAGCTCTCCCTAACTCTGGAGGTCACCATTAGGCCTTTGGGGGTCCGGGACCTTGCTACATGTGCACTACAGGAGTGGTCAATACTTCAAACAACTCTCGCACATGGACTTTATTAATCTTTTTTTTTTCTTTTGACGTATCGATTGGAATTTTAGAAGTTTTCGACTTTGAAAGATTGTTCTTCTCAGTTATTGTTCACATAATTTTCACTATATGTTTTTCAAGCGCGGTATGTTTGGTTCTTTGTAGAAAGTGAGGGTAAACGTACCCAGCGTAGAAGCAGGCAGCGATAAATTACCACCCAAGGTTCTACTCCTCCCCCATTCTTAACAAAAGCTTAAAAAATTGGCTTCAGTTATTTGACCCCAACAAAAACCGGAGTCTTCCTTCCATACATTCATCTGTCATCAATTACCTGCCCAATCCCAGAGGAGCACATTGGGGTATAACAAAGAATTTAGTGTATTATTGTGCCAGATAATATCGATATATATGATTTAAAATGTTGTAAAAAGACTTGGCAGGTTTGGTTTCTGGCAGGCACACATCATACATAGATAGCGGTCAGATATCGGTCAGAATCGTAAAGATACAGAAGGTGAGGAGCGCGGGAGCATCCTCGCTGGGTGAACTCTGTGTCAGGAGGATGTTTAGAGAATATGATATTGCAGCTTTAGATTTAGGGCTATGACTGCAGGCAGTACGCTACATTTTGGGGACACCTGACCATTACACCTACCTGTATGATGGAAAGTTTGTGGCGATCCCTCCAAATGACAGAGGTCGGGTGTTTCCTGTGTACAAAGCCAGCTCCAAAAAAGACATGGTTTGACCAGTCTGGTGTAGAGGAACTCCATTGTCTTTCAAAAGAGACTTGACCTCCAACCCTACTTTTGAATGGCCTTTGATATAAAGTCTTCTCATCCAACATCAGTACTTGCCCTTTACCCTACGGAACACCTCTGGGATCGGGTCTTCTCATCCCAAAGGTATTCATGAAGTTCAAGGTCATGGAGGAACTCGAGTGTCCTGCACACAGCCCCAACCCCAACCCTGCTGAACACCTTTTGGGATGAATTGGAAAGCCAATTGTGAGCCAGGCCTTCCTCTTCAACATCAGTATCTGACCTCATAAATCGCCTCATATAGTTACATAGTTACATAGTAGGTGAGGTTGAAAAAAGACACAAGTCCATCCTATGAACATATTCCCATAGACACCCTCCAAAATCTTGTGGAAAGCCTTCCCAGAAGCATGGAGGATGTCGTAGTCACTAAGGGGGCAACTCCATATTAATGGCCATGGGGAGATAGGAAGCAACTCCATAAAGACATGGTGTGACCAATTTGGTGTGGAGGGACTCAAGTGTCCTACACAGAGCCCTGACGTCATCCCTACTGAACACCTTTGGGATGAATTGGAAAGCCAATTGTGGGCAAGGTTTTCTTATTCAGCATCAGTACCAGAGCTCAGTGACCTCAGCTTGAATGCTCTTTTGGTTGAACAGGTACAAATGCCCACAGAGCCCCAACCTTAATCTTGCTGAACACTTTTGGGGTGAGTTGGAGATGGTGAGTAAGGTCTTCTCATCCAGCGTAAGTACCTGATTAATGTCCAAGAATCTCATATTGGTATGATGGTCAGGAGTCAAGGCTTTCAGATGTCCTGACCTCAGCTCTACTGAACACCTTCGGGATGAATTGGAATGCCAATTGTGAGCCAGGTCTTCTCATCCAACATCAGTACCTGACCTCACAAATGGGCACAAATTCCTGCACCCTCCAAAATCTTGTTGAAAGTCTTCCCTGAAGAGTGGAGGATGGTATAGCCACAAATAATGGGATGTCCAACAAGCTCATACAGGTATGACGGTTAGAGTGGAGGATGTCATAGTCACTAAGGGGGACAACTCCATACTAATGACCATAGAGAGATGGGGGGCAACCCCATAAAGACATGGTGTGATCAGTTTGGTGTGGAGGAATTCGAGTGTCCTGCACAGAACCCTGACCTCAACCCTTAGATCACCTTTGGGATGAATTGAAATGCCGATGGTGAGCCAGGTCTTCTCATCCATCATGAGCTCATAAAAGCATGAACTGCCAGTGCCATTTGCCCTGGCATGCTGAGCCTTGGGCAAATGGCACTGGCAGGTACTCATTGATCATGAGTACCTGACCTCACAAATGCCCACAGACACCCTTCAAAATCTTAAGGAAAGCCTTCCCAGAAGAGTGGAGGATGTTCTAACCACAACGGGGGCACTTCCAAATGATTACACATAGTTTTAAAATATGATATCCAACAAGCTCAAAGCCCCGATCTCAACCCTACTAAATGCTGTTTGTGAGCCAGGTCTTCTCACCCATCATCAGTACCTGACCTCACAAATGGGCACAAATTCCCACAGACACCCTCCAAAATTGTGGGTAAAGTCTTCCTAGGAGACTGAAAGATGTTCTAGCCCCAAAGAGGGAGGCAACACCATAGTAGAAGGCCGTGGGGGGAAAGGGGGCAGTTCCACAGCAATGGCTACGGTGGGCAGCTTCGTGTTAATGACCATGGTTTTGGAATGGGATGTCCAACAAGCCCATAAAAGCCTGAACTGCCAGTTCCATTTGCCCTTGGTGTGCCCCAGGTCCCTAACTGTCCTCCTTCCCTCTCTCTCCTCTCTCCTCTCTCCTCTCTCCTCTCTCCATAAAAAGTGTTCTTTTGGTTACACTATTCCAGAAGATGGAAGTCAGAAGTACATACCTGGACGCATGCTCGAGCCGGTTGATCAGGTTCTGCGTTCGCCTGGCATGACACGATTAGTAGAAAGTGAGATGTCCATAGACACCATCTCCGCGCCTCTCCCCGGGACGGCATTCTGCGCACGCCACATCTTCTTCTGATCTATTTATGTGCGCCGTGGAAGGAAGGAAACATCAGGGGAATACAGATAATCTCATGTATGTGAACACATGGCAGGCCGGGGCTTTTCACAGCACAAAACAAAAGTCAGTTGCAGAAACGACACGAGGAAGATCAAAGCTGACACTTTTTTTAAGTAATTAAAAAAAAAAACCCAAAAAACATAAAATAGGTCACTGAGCCCAATACAAAAATTGAATCTAATACTTCATAGGTGGTTGCCCAAAAACTTTTGAATTGGAATGTATATGCTGAAAATGAGATGTTCTTCGTAACACTTCTTCCTTTATGAGGGTGGCAGTGCTGGGTTTACATGGCCACCCACCTTGGCGCGTTCATAAGAAGGACAATATTCTTATACACCAATGTACCCCATATTGGGGGGGGGGGGGCATTATCTGAGGGCCACCTTATTATTAAAGGGGGGCTTCCAGATTTCAGTAAGCTCCCCACAGGCCCCAACAACCACCAGGAAAGGGTTGTGGGGAAGAGAGGCCCCTATCTTCATCAACATGGGGACAAGTGGCTTTTAATCCCTTCCTTCCTGGGGGTAAAACTAAATGTTAATGCCTAAGCCCAATTTTTTCTACTTTTTTTCTACTTTGACATGTGTTATTATAACCGTACAGATCATCACCACTACCTTGTGCATGCAGGTGGATTATATCGCATCTTTTTCTGGGAAAAATTGTCCTTTCATTTGGTGGTTATTTTATTTTTTTTATAATAAAAAAAAAAATAAAAAAAAAAAAAAAAAAAAAAAAAAAAAATATATATATATATATATATATATATATATATATATATATATATATATATATATATATATATATATATATATATATATATATATATATATATATATATATATATATATATATATAATATAATATAATTTTATTTATTTTTTTATGGTTGAACCAGATGGACGTTATTTTATTTTATATAATAAATAAATATATTATGATATAATATATTTTTTATAATTATATATTATATTATATATTATTATTATAATATAATATTTCTTTTAAATATAATAATAAAAAAAAAAATTATATATATATATATATATATATATATTTTTTTTTTTTTTATGGTTGAACTAGATAGACTCTTTTTTCAACCTGACTAACTATGTAACTATGGTAAATGGTAATGGCTATCTCCTGATTATTATTATTATTATTATTATTATTATTATTATTTTTAAAGGAAATCTGGCCCAAAATAGTAAAAAAAAAAAAAATATTATTTTTTTTTTTTAAATGTAGCTGTATATTTCTTGCTGCTACCATAACCTACCACCAAAGAACAACCCAAAATAAATTCTCCCGCTCCTGATGATCACAGCGATACTCCATATGTTTGTTGTTTGTACCCATAGTATAGCCCAAAAACAGTAGCGTGCATTTTGTTTTTTTTTGTTTTTTTTATTTATCTATCTTTTTATGCCACCTAAAACTCACTGATACTAATTTGGAAGAAAAAAAAAATCCTGCCCAAAATATACTGACCCTGACCTTTGACCCAAACACTAATCCTGCCACTGACCTACATCAAACTGGGTCACATGTAAACAGGGAGATGCCAGGAACCGGCGCGCCTCACGCTGACAGGGTGCGAGGAGATCCGATCGGCGGCATCTCCTCACAGGAGACATCTACACATGTAATCTGTGACCATCAGTGCCCTGATTACAATATAGTGCCAACAGTGTCACCAGTCAGGGCCCACCATTGCCCACCAGTGGCAGCAATCAGTGCCCACCATTGCCCACCAGTGGCAGCAATCAGTGGCAGCAATTGGTGCCCACAAGTGTCACCAATCAGTGCCCATTAGCGATGCCAGTCAGTGCTGCCCATCACTGCTGTCGATCAATGCCCATCAGTGCCACCCATCAATGCCCAGCAGTGCCCATCAGTAGTGCCCACCGGTGCCGCCTATTAGTGCCCCCTAACAGTGCCCATCAGTGCCGCCTATCAGTGCTCATTTGTGCCACATATCAGTGCCCATAAGTGCGGCATATTAGTGCCGCCTCATCAATGCCCACCAGTTCAGCCTATCAGTGCCCATCAGTGAAGGAGAAAAATTACTTAATTACAAAATTAACTGACAGAAACTAAGTAAAAAAAATTTTTTTTCAAAATTTTTGGTCTTTTTTTTTTTTTTCATTTTTTTTTGGGAAAAAATTAAAACCACCAAAAGAAAGTTCTATTTGTGTGAAGAAAATGATAAAAAATGTGTTTTGTGTACAGTGTTTTATGACCGCGCAATTGTCATTCAAAGTGCGAGAGCGCTGAAAGCTGAAAAATGGCATCTGGGCAGGAAGGGGGTGTAAGTGCCCTGTAGGCAAGTGGTTAATCATATAGGGGGTTGGCGTGGATAGAGGGGGCGGCGCCCCGTGCGTCCTTATTGGACGGGCCCCGCCCCTGGCACTGGCTGGGAAGGGGTTACAATTTTTATTGCGATCAAAAGGTTAACTGAGCACCTAACGTAAAGTGTTTATAGTGGGGAGGGGGGGCGGCGGCACATGGCCGCTGTCGGTAGAGAGCTCTGTGTTGTTTACATACACAGAGCTCTCCCCTGTCCCTGCTCCGCTGATCGGCCATCAATCATTGGCTGGGAACCGGTGGTCGGCATGTGCTGGAGCCATGGACAACACAGCCGGGTGGGCAACTACGGTGCGCGGTTGGCAAGTGGTTAGGCATTTAAAAAAAAAAAAAAAGAACCTGCTCCTGGCTAAATGGAATTTTTTTTTTTTTTTTTTCATTGGCCCCTTAGGGTGGTGCCCGCCCCATGCTATTTTTGTACACCCAATTAGGCCATAAAACGGGCGTTTTTTTATTTTTGACAGGTTCAGCCCCCAATGACATCAGTGGGGGTTCAGGTTCAGCATCCCAACTTCTTTTTGAAGTTTGGAAGACCCTGCCTCGAAGTGAACCGCCGTTTTTCGGAAGCTGTTTGTGGGAATTCTACACGTTAGAGCGGGGATCTCCAAACGACGGCCAGCAGTGCGCCCTAGGCGGCTGCCTTAGTTCACCTAGTGGTAGCACCGGCCCTGGTACCTGCTGTGTGGATAACCCACCAATAGGGCCCCATCAGGTCTGCTTGTGGGCGGCCCGGTGCTGCATCATTCCAGGAAGAGTGCAAGAGAACAGTCTCTAAATCTCTCTCTCTGTCTTACTCCTGTTGGAAAGCTGCAGCAGATATGACTCTTACCATTCAAGATGGAGTAGTAGGACATAACTAGTTCTGCTAGAAAGGACATCAAGTTATGTAATCATGTGCTACTACCACCTAGTGGCAGATGAATTAATCGCAGTATAATTTATGAGAACGGTTGTTGCACCTAAGTGTGCGTAAACGGCGCGCTAACAACCAACCTTGGCACTGGAGGAGAGGGAGGGAGGTGCGTGTTGTGACTCCTCCTATTAAATGGGGCCCTGTCAGGTAGGTTGTCTGGGGAACCATGATTTCTAGTGGAGGTCCTGAACGTAGGGTTGCCACCTTTTTCTTCTTCAAGCCATACCTGAACACTTTAGTAGCACACAGCAATTTTTTTTTAAAGGGGGAACGCTGGTGTAAAGAGGCTTCTGCTCACCAAAGCCCACATTTACATCAGGATTCCCAGCATTCCTCCTTAAATCATGGTTCCCAAAGCCACTTGGTTGGTTGGGAAGCATAGGTGTGTGCAACTCAGGCAGCAGGGGGGGGGGGATGATTAGGGTGTGTGTGCCCAGGCATGCTTAAGTTGGGGGGGGGCACAGTCCGGTCTGAATAATGTGTCCGGGTTTCAGGCAGTCTGAAACCTGGACACGTGATTTAAAACTCGGAACTGTCCGAGTGAATCCTGGACGGGTGGCAACCCTGCCGGAAAACTCGGGTACATATAAGTGTAAGTGGGACGTGAGGACACGTTTTGGGAATTCGTTCTCACCCATCTTGGTTTACATAAGCCTTGATTGCCGTAACATGACTTTGATCTGTTAATGTTTCTAGGCAATACTGACATTGAGATTCCGGCTTTTACATGTCAGTTTTGAGGACTTCACAGTCAAATAGCTCCCCCCCCCACCCCCCGGGTTTGATTGATTGAAATTCCCTGCAGATAATGTGATATTTCTGGAATAGCTGTGAAGTCATAGTGGTGGCTTTCAGCCAATAATCTGCTGTTTGGAAACCTTTTTTTAAAACGGGGGTCTCAAAGCTTAATTTCATCGCGGGCCGCGTTGGCATTATGGTGGCCCTCAAAGGGCCAGTTGTATCTGTAGGACTTATATATAAATGTATCTGGCTCTTCATCTTATTAAATAATTGCCTCTGCATTCAATTATTACTGGTTTTAGTAATAACATAAGACTTAAGCTGTGAAGGGCCGGTGCAGTCCAGCAAGGAGCCCTCTAACCCTCCCGTAGAAGATCATCAAAGTCTGGTATCATCCACCAGAAACTTCACTGGAGACTGCTCAGGCACCTGGTCCCACCATGGTGTTCTGTCTGAGTAGCAGTGGCGGGCGCTCGTACAGGGGCGCAGGGGTGCCGCCGCCCTAATCCATGTGTCCGGCCCATAAACTACATTCAGTGTGCCGGACGCATGCATTCCAATAGGGTTTTTTTTATTTTTTTTTTTTTTACAAATACGTGATTGGAGCCAGAGGCTCTAATGTCAGAAACCATGAAATCAGGGCAAGACAGAAGTACAGTTAAATCACACTTGTTTAATAATAAAAGTAAAAAGAACAAACGTAGTCAAAACATAGCCAAAGTTCAGTAACTGGAACGGATAGTCAGCCAAGCCAGGAGTCAGGGATCAATGTACTGGAACAGCAAGCAGGATCTGGATCCAGATGGGATGTCAGCAAAGCAAGTCTTGAACAGGTTCGCAGGAGATGGTCTCTGTAATGTTGACCAAGGCAAAGGCAGAGATCCTCTGGGCTGGACGGCTTAAGTAGGCAGGACTGACGAGCAGGATCATCAACAGCTGAGTAACTGTGGAGAGAGATGGGAGCTGGCAATTAGCTGAGCGGCCAGCTCTGAGAAGGGATGAGCCCGGCCCTGACATCTAATTGGCTTCAAAAAAAGGGTGGGCTCCGGGTTCAGAGAACTGTGCCCCCCGGCCTACCCAGTCGTGTGACATTAGTGAATGAATATTCGCTAAGGTCTTCCTGTTTCTCCTCCCGGCCAATCGGGTCGCAAGACCCACTTCCTGATTGGCCGGGAGGACAAACAGGAAGACATTAGGGAATATTCATTCACTAATGTCACACAACTGGGTGGTCCGGATCACAGTGCTCTGCACCCGGAGCCCACCCTTTCTTGAAGCCAATTAGAGCCTCTGGCTCCAATCATGTGCTTCTAAAAAAAAAAAAAAAAAAAAAAACCTATTGGAATCCATGCATCTGGCACCCAGAGCACTGCGCCTGGAGCCCACCCAGTTGTTTGACATTAGTGAATGAATATTCGCTAATGTATTCCTGTTTCTCCTCCTGGCCAATCGGGAAGCGGGTCCTGAGACCCGACTGGCCGGGAGGAGAAGCGACCGCCGGGACCAGGGAGAAGACGCGGGGGGGGGGGGGGGGAGCCGTGACCTGGATTGGGTAAGTGCAGGGGCTGGCAGGGGGGGCCAGGCGAGCGATGCAGTGATCGAGTGACGAGGAGGGAGGGGAGCGAGAGTGGCGAGTGAGCACCGGGGAGGAGGGGGGTGTGGGTGATTGTTTAGCTGGCTAGCTATGGAGGCCGCGGGCCGACCCACTCCCCCCCCCTAGGAAAATTGAGCACCAGCCACCACTGCTGAGTAGTCTCCAATAACGTTTCTTCTGGATGATACCAGCGGTACGCAAAATAGAAAGTGTTGCCGGGTCTGGAGGAGGACCAGAGGAGGGCTGGAATCAGCTGCCGGAGTCTGCTGATTGCTGAGACCAAGGGGGTGCTGTGGCTACATATAAAGGTGCAGGATCTGCCAAATGCCGAGCTGGGGGGGGGGGGGGGCAGGGGGGGCTGCCGCCCCCCCAGAGACCAGCCTGTCTATTGCTGCTCAGAGAAGCTACCCACTGCTGAGACAAGGTTGGGTGTAGACGAGGGTGGTGTCATGGTTGCAGGAGAGGTGTGGGGGCCACATGAAATGGCCTGGCAGGACAGATTCTGCCCCCCCCCCCCCCCCAGGCCTTGTGTTTGACACATGTGCTTTAGAATGTATTGAGCAGTTCCCCCTGGCAGGGCATGGGCATGGACAATAGGCTGGGCATGGACAATACAGGAAGGTTGGAGGTGCAGGCAAGGACTTTCCTCTTACCAGAAGCACACGGGTCACCCTGATCCAGGTATTGGAGGAGGTAAGGGGAGCCCAACGGTCCCAAAATAAGTTTATACTTGCACAATAAGAGTACGGGAACACAAAATCTGAATTGAAATTCTGGAAGCTCTGGATGGGACCATCTTTGCCGAAACTTCTCTTAAAGTCTTCCTATGGCCTATGATGATGCAACTCCCATTCATACTGTATGTGATTTGAGTTCCACCACCCTGGAACTTGGGCTTCTCGTCTGGATGTTGGGAAACTACTGTGACCTTGTGAAAACTTTGCAGGCATAAAGAGAAATAGAGTAAACCCATTTCAAGCCAAGAAACGGCCGCGCTAACGACATCGTTTTTTTTTTTTTTTTGTAACCTAAAGTTCTGCTCTAAGGCTTCCCGTACAAAACTGACATTTCACGATCTACGCCAAAAGTTCAAACCAGTACTCCGGTGTATATCAAACATCTTGAAAGAATTGGCAGATAGGAAGTTTCAAAGATCAAAGAGGAACTTTGGAAGCCCCCAAGGAACTCTTAAATTAGAAGTGAATATGACTCGGTGATTACAACATACACCTCCTAAAGCATTTTTTAAATGGGTTCTCTATGAATTAAATGATGATACTATTACTTTTTATAAAAAAAAAAGATTTAAAAAAAAGGCTCACCGGATGGGAACATGCATGCAACATTTATCAAGGCAGGACATTCGAGTTCCTCCTCACCAAACTGGTCACACCATGGGGTTGATTTACTGAAGGCAAATCCACTGTGCACTTGGAAGTGCAGTCACAGCAGATCTGAGAGGAAGATCTGAAATGAGGGGAAGCTCTGCTGATTTCTATCATCCAATCGCGTACAAGCAAAAATGCTGTTTTAAAATTTTCCTTGCATGCCCCCCCTCAGATCTACAGTGACTGCGCTTCCAAGTGCACTTGCAGCGCACAGTGGATTTGCCGTTCGTAAATAAACCCACATGTCTTTATGGAGCTGGCTTTGTACACAGGGGGAGCACAGTCATTATGGAACAGAAAATTGTCCTCCCCAAACTGTTACCACAAGGCTGGAAGAGCACTGATATTGGATGAGAAGACCTGGCCAAAGGTGTCCAGTAGGGTTGAAATCAGGGCTCTATGAAAGACACTCGAGTGGCTCCATGACCTCAAACCTACTGAATGCCTTTGGGATGAGAAGACCTTGTCTCAAATGTGTTGAGTAAGTTTGAGGTCATGAAGACCTCATCCCAAAGGTGTTAAGGGCAGGTACTGATGTTGGATGAGAAGACCTTATACTAAAGGTCTTCCAAAAGTAGGGTTGAAGTCAGGGCTCTGTGCAGGACACTGGAGTTCCTCCATGCCCTCAAACCTACTGAACACCTTTGGGATGAGAAGACCTTGTCCCAAAGGTGCTCAGTAGGTTTGAGGTCATGAAGACCTCATCCTAAAGGTGTTCCGTAGGGTTAAGGGAAGGTACTGATGTTGGATAAGAAAACCTTATACCAAAGGTCTTCCAAAAGTGGGGTTGAGGTCAGGGCTCTGTGCAGGACACTGGAGTTCCTCTATGCCCTCAAACCTACTGAACACCTTTGGGATGAGAAGACCTTGTCCCAAAGGTGTTCAGTAGGTTCGAGATCATGAAGACCTCACCCCAAAAGTGTTAAGTAGGGTTAAGGGCAGGTACTGTTGTTGGATGAGAAGACCTTATACCAAAGGTCTTCCAAAAGTAGGGTTGAGGTCAGGGCTCTATGCAGGACACTGGAGTTCCTCCATGACCTCAAAATTACTGAACACCTTTGGTATGAGGAGACCTGATGCCAAAGGTGATCAGTGGGGTTGAGGTTAGGTATTGATGTTGGAAAAGAAGACCAAAGACCTTCCAAATGCAGGGTTGAGGTCAGGGCTCTGTCCAGGACACTTGAGTTCTTCCACACCAAACTGGTCACACCATGTCTTTATGAAGCTGGCTTGATACGGGGGGGGGGGGGTATAGTCATGCTGGAACATAAAAGGGTCTTCACCAAACTGTTACCACAAGGTTGGAAGGGCAAATCATGTGAATACTTTCAGCCATTTAGATAGGTGTGATGGTCAGGTGTCCACATACATTGCAGATTGGAGGTTGGCCATATGCACCATGTTTTTCTTTTCTTCGTTTAACTCTACCATCATTTTATGTTGTTCTTTTCACTTTTTTTAACCATTGTTTTAAACCAATTTTAGACCTTGGGTGAACAGTGTATGCCTTGGGTGTTCACCATATATCTGGGTCCTTCTACACCGACATGGTCACTCATTTTCCGATATTAATGCCATGCTTTGTGACAGAATAGTCATTTTTTTCAGCTCGTGGTTGTTTCTAGTACATAACACTTCACAAATGTCCTTGTTCTGTTGTAGCTCTAAAAGGAATGGGTTGATACAGCAAAAGGCCTAACATCACCCTTACATAAATGCCAGTTTTCTTAGTAAGGTGATAGGAGGAGGAAGGGCAATCCACATGGCCAGAATTGTGTACAATGGTCCAAATAGCTTTACCTAAAATAGAAATAAACTTTACAAAATAGGTTTTGTAAAGTAAAATAGACCTGTTTTTATTGTGTTCATTTTCTCTCCGTGCTTTGTGCACATCCTGTAGACTAGGGGTCAGCAACAGGTCAATCGTGGCCATGTGCAGCAGCTTCCTGATGTCCCCCGTCACCTCCCTCCAGAGCAGATATAGGCAATGCAGAGCCCAAGGAAGTCCTAGGCTCCTCCTTGACTCTGATGTCCTCCCTCACTGTGGGTGCTGCTACCTCTGAAATCTACTGAGTTTCATAGCGGGAGGGGGGAATTTGTGCTGTGGGCGATCTTACCTTTTGGGATATATTTTTGTACTACTGAGGGGGGAGATACGTAATACTACTGACCCAATGACTCTACGCTACAGACTAACTCCTTGCATTACATGATCATGACCTCTGAGTTACTCCTGACCCCTGCATTTCGGGTTACTCATTCCTGACTCCATACATTTTGTGTTACTAATTTCTGACCCATACATTACTTACTTTTGAATTCTGCATTATTTACTCCTGACTTCTGTGTTTCTCATTCCTGACCCATACATTACTTACTCCTGACCCCTGCATTCTGTGTTACTCATTCCTGACCCATACATTACTTACTCCTGAGCTAGACTCCTCCTTGGCTGTGATGTCCTTCCTCACTGCGGGTGCTGCTACCTCTGAAATCTGAGTTTCACAGAGGGAGGGGGGAATTTGTGCTGTGGATGATCTTACCTTTGCGGATATACTTTACTAGGAGGGGGGGAGATGTGTAATACTACTGACCCATGCACTCTACGTTACAGACAAACTCCTTGCGTTACATGCTCATGACCTCTGAGTTATTTACTTCTGACCCTTGCATTCTTCGTTACTTACTCTTGACCCCTGCATTCCAGGTTACTCATTCCTGACCCCTGCATTCCAGGTTACTCATTCCTGACCCCTGCATTCCAGGTTACTCATTCCTGACCCCATACATTCTGTTACTAATTTCTGACCCATACATTAGTTACTCCTGAATTTTGCGTTATTTACTCCTGACCCCTGCATTCTGCGTTACTAACCCCTGCATACCGTGTTACTCATTCCTGACCCCTGCATTACTAACCCCTGCATTCTGCGTTACTAACCCGTGACCCCTGCATTCCATGTTACTCATTCCTGACCCCTGCATTCATTTCTCCTGACCCCTGCATTCATTTCTCCTGACCCCTGCATTCTGCGCTACACTCTGGTAAACCTCGATACTTCCATGTTGTTCAGGTAGATCTTCACCTCTCCGGAGTTGTGTATCCCTGCTGTGAACTTCCTGGTGATGTGGACGCTCCAGCAGTGGCTCAACATCCTAATTCTACTGCAGTGACTACGACAAACATGCCAGCACACCGCTTCTTGTAGCCCAATCCAGGAGAGTGTAGGGGAGGGTGAGAAGGACACATCTGAATGGCGTGCTGCAAAGTCCTGTAGCCGTGGTACTTCTACTTGGCTTTATGTTCATTGGTCAGTATTAGGACCGTGCGTATCGGCATTCACCACTTATTCTAGTGACGAGGAGGAAATAATCAGCTGGAAATGCAGATGAGATACAAGTTTTTATCTGTAAAATACAAATCAATTTACATAAACTTACATCCTAGTTTTTATATACATGATATTTACAAATGACATAATTATGCCAATTTACAAAGCAGCTTCGTTATCGCTTCCAGCCCACTGCAAAGCACAATGTCCAGGTACACCGGGCTCACAGGTTCTCGTATTCTCCTCTTTTCTTTATTGGACAACCAGACAAATACATTGCAGTGCAGACAACAAGGATGGAGGTCCCATCAGCAGCCAACAAGCTGGTAACCAGATTCCTATCTGATGAGGAACATAATATGGGAAATGGTGAACAAATCGGCCATATGATTTGGATCACTAAGAATAACCATGAATGTGGGTTACATTGTCTGTACCCCCTTACAGAGAACGGAGAGAAATAGGACATGCAACTTCAATGGGTTTCCCACCATTTAGTGAACATGTCCCTTTAAATGTTCCCTTGAGTGGCAGCCACATACCTAAATACTTACCTTTTAACTATGCTCTATTCCTCACTTTGTATGGCCATGCATTCCTGTGGTTGAAGCTGTACTCCGTTGGATGGCTGGAGGCAACTGTGAGTACAGACCAGCCTATAGGAATGAATGGGTTGAAAGGCACCCATTTGCAGGAGGAGATGGGAATGGCCAGGACATTTTTCTAAAAAAGTGATGGACTCAATAGCAGGGTTGAAGATATTTAGGAAGGTGGCTCCTGCTTGGGGAGGGGACCAATAACAGGGACAACTTCACTAAATGTCAAGTTCTTCTTTAAATTATGAAATGTCTTTTTGAACTTCAGTTTTCTTCTCTCCTGAGGTGTCAGCCGATTTCATTAATATATTGGCCATGTTATAGTATATTATTGGTTATTAGAACCCTACACAGCCAACCTCCTGCATATCCCAAATGATAGGGGCCACCATGAGTACAGACCAGGTATAGGAAAACATAGGCTAAGTGGCACCCATGTGCCAAAGGAGCTGAGCATGGGCAACACATTATTCTGCAAAGGCTTTGAGTAAAGGACTCGGGGCGGGGTTGAAAATATTTAGGTAGTTGGCTCCCACTCGGGAAAAGGGAATGGACCACTCAAAGGGCAACCTCTCTAAAAGTCAAGTTCCCCTTTTACATTATGAAACGTCTTTTTTGAACTTCAGTTTTCTGCTTTCATCAGCCGATTTCATTGATACAATACTCCCAATTGACAGTTTTTTACTCAGAACTCCTAACCCTAGATAGCCAACCTCCTGCGTATCCCAAATGATGGAGACCACCATGAGTATGAACCATGTATAGCAATAAATAGGCTAAGTGGCACCCATGTGCAGTAGGAGCTGAGCAAGGGCAGGTCAGGGTAAAGGACTTGGGGCAGGGTTGAAGATATTTAGAGAGTTGGCTCCCACTCGGGGAAGGGAAAGGACCTTTTAGTGAAGTTGTCCTTTTAAGTGGTAAAGTTCCCCTTTTTAGATTATGAATGTCTTTCTGAACTTCAGTCTTTCCGCTCCCTGAGGTGTCAGCCATTTTCATTGCTAGAATTATGGCCATGTAATAGTATATTAATGGTTCTCAGAACCCTAGACAACCAACCTCCCACATATCCCAGATGATGGAGCCCACCATGTGAAAAGGATCAGGCATAGGAATGAATGGGATTGAGTGGCACCCATGTATAGTGGGAGCTGAGCATAGGCAGTACAATCTTCTGCAAAAGCTTTGAGTTAAAGGACTCCGAGCGGGGTTGAAGATATTTAGGCAGTTGGCTCCCACTTGGGGAAGGGAAAGGACCACCTCAAGGACAACTTCACTAAAGGTCAAGTTCCCCTTTGAAGTTCAAAAAGACATTTCATAATTTTAGTCTTTCTGCTCTCTGAGGTGTCAGCTGTTTTCATTGATGGAATACTGGGCAAGCAGTATTTTAATCAGAACTAACCCTGGAAAACCAACCTCCGGCATATGCCAAGTGATGAAGCCCACCATGAGTACGGACCAGGCATAGGAATGAATGGGATTGAGTGGCACCCATGTGCAGTAGGAGCAGCAGAAGTATTTTCTTCTGCAAAGGCTTTGTGAGGCCACAGAGTAATGCCTGGTACACACGATGAGATTATTGGACGATCGATAGTGCTAGTCTCAAAAAATAAAAGCTAATGTTACAAAAACTCTCGTAAGACAGAATAAAAATTCGGAAGTGATGTAATGTGTTGTAGTATATTTTTGTGTTTGTCCCTTCGGATGAGCGGTCGTGATTGGCTCTTGAATGCTGTGTATGAACGATCACATTATTGTATAATTTGCTTTTGAAAGCGGTATTTTTTTTTGTATGATTTCTGATTGTGTGTACGGGGGCCTTGAAGGACTCGGGTTGGGGTTGAAGATATTTAGGTAGTCTTACTCGGTGAAGAGAAAGCACCATGTCGAGGACAACTTCAAGTTGCCGTTAAATTATGAAACGTCTTTTTGAAAAATTCTCCTGCTCTCTGTGGTGTCAGCCATTCACATTGATACTGGTCACGTGATGGTATAATTAATACCAATCGGGACTCGTAGACGATATCCAAAATGAACAGAAGCCCAAACTGCTGACCTCTCCCGATTTTCTGATCGTGTGTACGGGGGCTTTGAAGGACTCAGGGTGGGGTTGAAGATATTTTAGGTAGTTGCCTCATACTCGGTGAGGGGAAAGGACCACGTCAAGGACAACTTCTCTAAAAGTCAAGTTGCCGTTTAAATTATGAAACATCTTTTTGAAATACAGTCTCCTGCTCTCTGTGGTGTCAGCCATTCACATTAATACTGGTCACGTGATGGTATAATTAATACTAATCAGGACTCGTAGACCATATCCAAAATGAACAGAAGCCCAAACTGCTGACCTCTCCCGATTTTCTGATCGTGTGTACGGGGGCCTTGAAGGACTCAGGGTGGGATTGAAGATATTTTAGGTAGTTGCCTCTCACTCGGTGAAGGGAAAGGACCACGTCAAGGACAACTTCTCGAAAAGCCAAATTGTCGTTAAAATTATGAAATGTCTTTTTGAAATGCAGTCTCCTGCTCTCTGTGGTGTCAGCCATTCACATTGATACTGGTCACGTGATGGTATACTTAATACTAATCAGGACTCGTAGACCATATCCAAAATGAACAGAAGCCCAAACTGCTGACCTCTCTGCTTTTCAACTATAACGTTTCCTCCTGAGATCAGAAAAGCCCTCCTTTTATCATTTGTATCGTTATCTCATTTGATGTAATATACGGTATCAGTGGCTGGCCCGTGCTATTATATCTCTGGGGTTTGCCCACCGATGGGGGGGGAATCTTTGCTATGAGACGACTACAACAAAAACATTTTCAAAGGGCGAGGAATTTGCGTGAGGCGTTGGTGTGGAAACATGTCCCGCCATCACTCACCAAGAGGAGCGAAAAATGAGTTCATGGGGAAGGAATGACATTGTGTGGGACTTACGTCCGTACCGTGGAGGCAACACTCCACATATTCTCATTCATCCGAAAAAAAAAAAAATATGAACGGCATTTCATGTGGCCCCGGCCATGAGAATATTCCTCGGCGTATCCATACGAAGTTTATTTAGTGTTTTTATTGTGTCACATACCAGTTGTGCATTCCTCATCCAATTTGTGCTGGATGACATTCTAAAAAGGAAAAAAAAAAAAAAAAGACTTGGCGATCCGACTTCTGGGAAAGGGGATCCGTCTCCTAAATTACACTTCAAAAAGCTAAAATTGTATTCCGCTAATTTATTACTTTCTTTATTTTGCTTGCTAATGAATTTAGTATTTGTAATCCTATCGTACTATTAGAAGCGCATTTCTCTGACTCATTCGCTAATGTTGTTACATTTTTATAATTGGAACATTCTAATAAGAATAATGGAGAACAGATTCAAAGCTCTTCAAGAAAATGCAGAGCAATTTTTTTTTTTGGGGGTGTCTAATTGTAGAGTCAGTTTTAAAGGAGAAGTAAAGTCATACTGTTGGCTTAATGTATAATAAAAGCCCCTATATACTGGACATCCATCTCAATTCATGAAAAAAAAAACAAAAAAATCTTTCTTTACTTCTTATGGGACTGTCTGTACGCTCTGCGACTCTTTTTACGACTTTCGGTCATGTGGCTGCAGTGCAATTTAGATGTAGCATAAGAAAGGGCAGTAGGTTATCATTTTGGGATGTCATAGAGGGGTCCTCAGCATCCCTTATGGTGGTGAATACAGGATGGGCCAGGGATATCGCTACCTATAGAAAGGGGGCGGTCTCACTGCTGATAGCACAAGGGGTGGAGGCGGTGCTTTGTTTTGATTGACACAAGTGAATGGAGATACCTAATAGCAAGGGGGTGTTCTTACTGCTGATATAGCAAAGCACCACCTCCACCCCTTGTGCTATCAGCAGTGAGACCGCCCCCTTCTATAGGTATCTCCATCCACTTTTGTCAATCATAGCAAAGCACCGCCTCCACTCCTTGTGCTATCAGCAGTGAGACCGCCCCCTTCTATAGGTATCTCCATCCACTTGTGTCAATCATAGCAAAGCACCTCCTCCACCCCTTGTGCTATCAGTAGGGAGACCACCCCCTTCTATAGGTATCTCCATCCACTTGTGTCAATCAAAGCAAAGCACCGCCTCCACCCCTTGTGCTATCAGAAGTGAGACCGCCCACTTTCTATAGGTATCTCCATCCACTTGTGTCAATCATAGCAAAGCACCGCCTCCACCCCTTGTGCTATCAGCAGTGAGACCGCCCACTTTCTATAGGTATCTCCATCCACTTGTGTCAATTATAGCAAAGAACCGCCGCCACCCCTTGTGCTGATTGACACAAGTGGATGGAGATACCTATAGAAAGGGGGCGGTCTCACTGCTGATAACACAAGGGGTGGAGGCAGTGCTTTTCTATGATTGACACAAGTGGATGGAGATACCTATAGAAAGTGGGCGGTCTCACTGCTGATAAAACGAGGGGTGGAGGCGGTGCTTTTCTATGATTGCCACATGTGGATGGAGATGCCACCAACATTACGGGTCAATTTGGGGAGGTTCTCTCGTAAATTTGTAGCCCATTCCGGTAGCAGCTGACAATGGGTGGCTACACGGCTATCAATGGAGAAGGCAGGAGAGGGTGTAGTCACTAGACTGAAACAAGTGGGGCGGCATCTAAGGCGGGGGTCTCCAAACTTTTTAAATGGGCCAGTTTACTGTCCTTCAGACTTTGGGGGGGGTGGACTGTGGTCAAAGGGAGTAGAAAATTCCCCATCATTGATTTTAGTGGAAGGAATAATGCCCCATTGTTAGTATCAGTGGTATTAATAGTGCCCGATGTTGATAACAGTGGGAGGAATTGCACCTCATCATTGGTAGGAATGGAGCCCCTATCAATAGGGGCAGTTGTGGATGGAGTAGTACCCCAAGGACTGGACAGAGGCAAGCAAAGGCCCCCGCTGTACCTAACTCTGTGGATACTGAGCTGTCGGTGCCCATGGAGGCTCTTCTCCCTCTTCCCTGTGTAACGCTTCCAGGATGGATCAGAGTGACTCACTGTGCCGGTGCCGATCAATAACATTCGTTCTGGTCCATCCCAGAAGTGGCTGCGTGGGCACCGACAGCTCCATATCCACAGAGTCAAGTACAGCGGGGGCTGGGAGGGTATTTTAGGTTAGGCCACCATCACTTTAAATCGGTATTTAGGGTCCATTCACAGCAGAAAGTTGACGTTTTCATGCATTTCCACCTGTGTATTTCCATGTGCGCTTTTTCTAAGCATTGTTGGCATTGGGAAGGACAGGTCACCAAAAGAGCCAAACGTTTTTGTTTCGCACCCAGTTGCATTGACTTGTGTGAGGTTTACACACCTTTGTGTTGCAAAAAAGAAAATGCAGCAGGAAATATGCTTGGCCAACACTGATTAGAAATGCACCCCATTGCACCCCGGGTGTGGAAGGGCCCTAAAGTGGCTGTACAGGCAAAAGGTTTCCCAGTCCAGCCCCCCCCCCCCCCATGCACATCGCTGGATTGAGATCAGGTGAGGATGAGAGCCGAGGCTCTCTCGCTTCTCATTGGCTCCCACTGCTGTCAGTCTCAAAGCCAATCTGCTATCACAGCCAGTGAGGATGGAGCGCCGCTCTGTGTGTCTTATGGACACAGGGAGCTCGGGAGAGAGCACACATGAGTGCCCCTATAGCAAGCAGCTTGCTAAGGGGGCACATGGTGGGGGGGGGGGAGGAGGAGGAGGAGCCAGGAGTGCCAGTGGGAAACCCGAGAAGAAGATCGGGGGGCTACTCTGTGCAAAAATCATTAGAGCCGGTAAGTACAGTAGTGCCTTGGATTACAAGCATAATTTGTTCCGGAAACATGTTTGAAATCCAAAGGACTTGTATATCACAGCGAGTTTCCCCATAGGAATCAATGGAAACTTCCAGTGTCTCTGCTAGTGTATGCAGTACCGCATGTGGCCAGAGGTGGGGGGGGCACGTGTCGGAGACACTAGTGTATGCAGTACTGCATGTGGCCAGAGGTGGGGGGGGGCACGTGTCGGAGACACTAGTGTATGCAGTACTGCATGTGGCCAGAGGTGGGGGGGGGCACGTGTCGGAGACACTAGTGTATGCAGTACTGCATGTGGCCAGAGGTGGGGGGGGGCACGTGTCGGAGACACTAGTGTATGCAGTACTGCATGTGGCCAGAGGTGGGGGGGGGCACGTGTCGGAGACACTAGTGTATGCAGTACTGCATGTGGCCAGAGGTGGGGGGGCACGTGTCGGAGACACTAGTGTATGCAGTACTGCATGTGGCCAGAGGTGGGGGGGGGCACGTGTCGGAGACACTAGTGTATGCAGTACTGCATGTGGCCAGAGGTGGGGGGGCACGTGTCGGAGACACTAGTGTATACAGTACTGCATGTGGCCAGAGGTGGGGGGGCACGTGTCGGAGACACTAGTGTATGCAGTACTGCATGTGGCCAGAGGTGGGGGGGGCACGTGTCGGAGACACTAGTGTATGCAGTACTGCATGTGGCCAGAGGTGGGGGGGGGGCACGTGTCGGAGACACTAGTGTATGCAGTACTGCATGTGGCCAGAGGTGGGGGGGGCACGTGTCGGAGACACTAGTGTATGCAGTACCGCGTGTGTGTGTGTGTGTGTGTGTGTGTGTGTGTGTGTGTGTGTGTGTGTGTGGGGGGGGGGGGGGGGGGTGCCGGAGATGCTCAGAAACCACTCAGAGACGCTCGCAGAAACTAGTGTATGCAGTACTGCATGTGGCCAGAGGTGGGGGGGCACGCGTTGGAGACACTAGTGTATGCAGTACCGCATGTGGCCAAAGGTGTGTGTGTGTGTGTGTGTGTGTGTGGGGGGGGGGGGGGTGCCGGAGATGCTCGGAAACCACGCAGAGACACTAGTGTATGCAGTACCACATGTGGCCAGAGGTGTGTGGGGGGGGGGGGGGGGTTGGGCGTCGGAGATGCTCGGAAACCACTCAGACGCTCGTAGAAACTAGTGTATGCAGTACCGCATGTGGCCAGAGGTGGGGGGGGGCACTGGAGATGCTCGGAAACCACTCAGACACTACTGTATGCAGTACCGCATGTGGCCAGAGGTGGGGGGGAGCCGTCGGAGACACTAGTGTATGCAGTACCACATGTGGCCAGAGGTGGGGGGGGGCACGTGTCGGAGACACTAGTGTATGCAGTACTGCATGTGGCCAGAGGTGGGGGGGGCACGTGTCGGAGACACTAGTGTATGCAGTACTGCATGTGGCCAGAGGTGGGGGGGGGGCACGTGTCGGAGACACTAGTGTATGCAGTACTGCATGTGGCCAGAGGTGGGGGGGGCACGTGTCGGAGACACTAGTGTATGCAGTACTGCATGTGGCCAGAGGTGGGGGGGGCACGTGTCGGAGACACTAGTGTATGCAGTACTGCATGTGGCCAGAGGTGGGGGGGGCACGTGTCGGAGACACTAGTGTATGCAGTACCGCGTGTGTGTGTGTGTGTGTGTGTGTGTGTGTGTGTGTGTGTGGGGGGGGGGGGTGCCGGAGATGCTCAGAAACCACTCAGAGACGCTCGCAGAAACTAGTGTATGCAGTACTGCATGTGGCCAGAGGTGGGGGGGCACGCGTTGGAGACACTAGTGTATGCAGTACCGCATGTGGCCAAAGGTGTGTGTGTGTGTGTGTGTGTGGGGGGGGGGGGGGGGTGCCGGAGATGCTCGGAAACCACTCAGAGACACTAGTGTATGCAGTACCACATGTGGCCAGAGGTGTGGGGGGGGGGGGGGGGTTGGGCGTCGGAGATGCTCGGAAACCACTCAGACGCTCGTAGAAACTAGTGTATGCAGTACCGCATGTGGCCAGAGGTGGGGGGGGCACTGGAGATGCTCGGAAACCACTCAGAGACACTACTGTATGCAGTACCGCATGTGGCCAGAGGTGGGGGGGAGCCGTCGGAGACACTAGTGTATGCAGTACCACATGTGGCCAGAGGTGGTGGGGGGATGTTGGAGACACTAGTGTCTCTGAGCGTCTCTGGCTCCCCCGCAGCTCTGGCCACATGCGGTACTGCACACCCTAGAGGCTTGAATCCCGCTCGTCCTTTGAGACCACGTTTGCAAATCGAGTCAGAAGTTAGAAAAAAAAAAAGCAGCTCATATTGCGAAAACACTAAACCGCGTTACTCGCAATCCGAGATTTTACTGTATAACGTGTTTGTTATTTAATAAAACAAACCTTTAGAATCGTTTTAACGTCTGCAGGTTTATAACAAGATCTCTGGATGAAACGTTCGATTTGTGAAGATCGTTTTTTACCAAAGATTTCACTTCAGCTTAAAAAGGCCGGTGGGAATCCAGAGGCTCCTTTCAGCTCCATGATAAGAAAACCCGAATTCTCTCCCCACCTCTCTGTGTTCTTGTTTTGTAGTGAAGGATACAATGTGACCTTTTACCGAGACCGCGGTAATTCGGGATTTCGACATGCAGAATCCTGGGAATGGGTTGTGGCCATATATGGGAAGATCTTCCCCATCGTTGACAAATAGCGTGAAGGCGCTCACAGCTTCATGCTGCACCCTATACCAGAGGGGAGTACAGGGGGTTTATAGAACACTCGCTGTATACTGACACCAATCTACACGGGTCTCCTCTACTCACATCTTATAAGGTGATTGTAAACCTTTCCATATCCCCCGGTGAAGTGACTGGAGTCAGGTGATACACAGGTACAACTTTATGTAGCAGGGTTACTTTCATCTCTCCTACATTGGAATTAATATTTGTATCTGGATTATTAACTTGTGGTTTGGAGATTAAATCTTCGATCTATTTAACTCCTTGGTGACAGTATGCAAATATGCAGGCCTCACTGGGGGCGGAGCCTTGACGCCAAGAGGCCACATATTTGCATACCAGTTACCGAGGACTAACGGATCCAATCATGTGACCGCTGTGTTAGCCAATAACGGTGGTCACATGACCACAAACCCTGCCCCCTGAAGACCCCTTAAAGGGCCGGGAGGCGCCAGCACCAACGGGGTTAAGTTACATTACAAACTAAGGAAATCTGGGAAATCCTTAAGGGGTGTCCGGTGTGTAGAAAGCTGCTGGCGGTCCAACACTATTTGATGGTAATACCTGGAGGATAAGCCTAAAGAACGGCCCCAAATTTGGTATATGTGCCCCCCCCGGTTCCTCCCACTCAACATCCTGCAAGTGAAGAAAATCAGAAGGAACCTACGGGAAACATTTCAGCTGCATCTGAGTGGGTTGGCGGTCAGAATACAATCGATGCAGCAGGAAATTTGTCTGTCTGTGTTGTGATGTGTGGATGGAGGAATCTGTAAGGCTCCGGGACTACTTCCCCATTCCTCCATTCACCCGGTACGTATATATGCGGCCTCTCAGCGGGTGAGCGCCCCGGTGTTTACAACTTACCGTGCCGAGAGCGGGCTCCCAACGCAGTAGCCAGCGGGGTTCGGCAAGCTCCCGATGCATACTTGCAATTGGGAGCGTTCTTATCACGTGACCGCCAGTCACATGACCCAAAGGGACGCCTCCCGGCTTTTCCCAAATCTTAAAGGGCCTGATATGTACTGCCAACATGTAATGGTTTCTACAGTTCCCAATCTTTCCCGATCATTACGTAGCTGAAGGCAACCTACAGGCTCTGTTTCAGGCCAAAGGGTGTTGGAGGCTTCTTGAGGGGTCTTTTTTTTTTGTGTCCACCTCAACCACAGGGATGGAAAGCTCTTCTCTCATAACCAACACTTATCACCAAGGATTCCATAAATGATCCCGATATAGCGGTTTAGGCTGGACTGGTCATTTTAATATCTTGCTACTAAGAGATTTAACTATTTCTTGGCAGTCCACTGGAACCCTTATGGGGGGCTTTTTAGTGGCCCCTTTCTGCTATTATGATCATAGTGAGAATCGCTAAGAATAGCAAACGATCACTAAACAAATGGAAACACACGGCTCCCTATGGAGCAGTGATCACCAAATGGTGGACCACGGTCCGGTCCCAGACCGAGAGACAGTCCTGTCCGGACCGCGGCCGTGCCACTTAGCAGTTGTGTGTCCTCTTCCAGGGTCTCCTGCCCAGCTGCCGCCGCCATCATCCTCACAGTGAGCGGGAGGTGCTGATCACCAGAGTGCGGGGAGTCTTTTCAAATGAACAAGCGGGGGATCACCTGCTTGTTACATAAGTTTGGCCGCTCCCGCCCTCCATCCAGATCTGCAGCACCTCCCCCGCCCACTGTAAAGGATGACACCAGCTCCTGGCGGGAGACCCGGGGGACAGTCAGGCTGAGAAGTCCATCTGCCCTGGTAGGATGGTGCAGGGGAGGCTGGAAATGAAAAGTGGCATTATGATGTGAAGGGGGGGCTGCAATGTGTAAAGGGGCGCTGTAATACGTGAAGGGGGGCTGCAATGTGTAAAGGGGCATTATGACGTGAAGGGGGGCTGCAATGTGTAAAGGGGCACTATGACGTGAAGGGGGGCTGCAATGTGTAAAGGGGCACTATGACGTGAAGGGGGGGCTGCAATGTGTGAAGGGGCACTATGACGTGAAGGGGGGCTGCAATGTGTAAAGGGGCACTATGACGTGAAGGGGGGGCTGCAATGTGTGAAGGGGCACTGTGACGTGAAGGGGGGGCTGCAATGTGTAAAGGGGCACTATGACGTGGAGGGGGGGCTGCAATGTGTAAAGGGGCACTATGACGTGAAGGGGGGGCTGCAATGTGTGAAGGGGCAATACGACATGAAGGGGGCTGCAATGTGTAAAGGGGCACTGTGATACGTGAAGGGGGTGCAATGTGTAAAGGGGGCTGCAATGTGTAAAGGGGCACTATGACATAAAGGGGGGGGGCTGCAATGTGTAAAGGGGCGCTGTGATACGTGAAGGGGGTGCAATGTGTAAAGGGGGCTGCAATCTGTGAAGGGGCACTATGACATGAAGGGGGCTGCAATGTGTAAAGGGGCACTGTGATACGTGAAGGGGGTGCAATGTGTAAAGGGGGCTGCAATGTGTAAAGGGGCACTATGACATAAAGGGGGGGGGCTGCAATGTGTAAAGGGGCGCTGTGATACGTGAAGGGGGTGCAATGTGTAAAGGGGGCTGCAATCTGTGAAGGGGCACTATGACATGAAGGGGGCTGCAATGTGTGAAGGGGCACTATGACGTGAAGATGGGCTGCAATGTGTAAAGGGGCACTATGACGTAAAGGGGGGGCTGTAATGTGTAAAGGGGCACTATGACATCAAGGGGGCTGCAATGTGTAAAGGGGCGCTGTGATACGTGAAGGGGGTGCAATGTGTAAAGGGGGCTGCAATGTGTGAAGGGGCACTATGACATGAAGGGGGCTGCAATGTGTGAAGGGGCACTATGACGTGAAGATGGGCTGCAATGTGTAAAGGGGTGCTGTGATACGTGAAGGGGGTGCAATGTGTAAAGGGGCGCTTTGATGTGTAAAGGGGCAGTATGACGAGAAGGGGACTGCAATGTGTAAAGGGGCGCTTTGATGTGTGAAGGGGCACTATGACGAGAAGGGAGGCTGCAATATAATGGGGTGCGATGACATGAAGGGAATCTGTAATGTAAGGGGGAAGTTGTGATATGAAGGGGGAACGAGGAAACTGCTGTGATGTGTTATAGTGCAAACATGAGTTTCTGACCTCCGCCGCAGGAAAGTTTTTACTAACCGGACCGCCATATATTTTAAATTGGAGACCCCTTTGAAAGAGGTCACATGCAGCAGCCGTCATGTATATGAAGCTTTGTGAAATTTATTGCTACTACATTTTTTTTTTTTTTTTGAGTAGCTTCCCCTAAACCATTTGTAGATCTGTGTAACCTCTGACCAGAACCACTCAGGGCTTCCATGGGAATCCTTCTCTTCCCACCTGGAGGTGAGGGATGTATAAACGTTTTGGGGGCTCGGATTCACGAAATCCAGTTTTTAGGGTGCAGAGGAACTTATAGCACATCAAAAGTAAATTCCCCTCTTCCTTCCCATATCATCCCATTATTTAAAGCCATTGAGAAAGCAATAATAGTACAACATATTTTGGTATATAATACCTGTACACTACACTGTATACAATATCTTCTCTGCTTATGGACTTTCATGGTTATGCTGTCCTGTTGGGTCCCAAGTCCTCCTCCATAGGAGTCATGGTTTCCATACACTGCACTGTAGATGGACAAAAAGCCTGGAACAGCTGTATGCCATCTGGAATAATTTGGTTCTATAATATTCGGCTATATTTGCACTTTACACCGACAATTCTGGGTGTGCATTGCCCGATTGGTTTGCATGGCTCTACCTCTTGTTTGGAAAGGAATAATTATCTGGTGTTGGGATGTGTGATAGAAGAGTTGGCCACATGCATGGGACATCGGGTCTAGAACTACTTTCAGGTCATTTTCTCTCTTCTATGGAAGAACCCATATGTTGTATATTTGGTTCTCCAAGCTGAACTCCAGGCAAATCAGTAACAAAAGAATTGGAACTAAGCTTTGGGGTGGGAAGCGAGAGAGAGTAAGACTCCGAACTATGCTTTGGGGTGGGAAGCGAGAGAGTAAGACTCCGAACTATGCTTTGGGGGGGGAAGCGAGAGAGTTAGAATCCGAACTATGCTTTGGGGGGGGAAGCGAGAGAGTTAGAATCCGAACTATGCTTTGGGAGGAGGAAGAGCGTTAAGCCTTCGTACACACGATCGGATTTTCATCCGGCAATTGTGTGATGACAGACTGTTTGCCTAAAAATCCAACCGTTAGTACGCTCCATCAGACAATTGTTGTCCAACTGTCGGCCAACAAATGTTGGATGGCAGGCTAGTAAATTTCCGGTGGACAGCGGTCTGTTGGCAGATTTTCCAATCGTGTGTACACAAGTCCATCACACAAAAGTTCAAAAACACATGCTCGGAATCAATGCTCACCAAAACACGACATTAGCAGAAGGTGCCCAAAGGGTGGCGCTCAAGAGCTGAAATTCCAGGTAGTATGTTACTACGCTCGTGTTTGTTGGCCCACAAAGCACGCAAGCACACGTCCTTCAGACAAAAGTCTGATGCTTTGTTGGCCAACGATCCGATCGTGTGTACGAGGCTTAAGAATTGGAACTATGCTGGGGGGAGGAGGGGGGGGGCTAGGTAATGTAAAGAGATGTTGGCGTTGAGCTTTAAAATAATCCATGCAGCATACACATGCCCAGACATAAAAAAAGAAACCTTGCAGAATACAAACAGGCTCATTATAATTTCCTCTGCAATATAAAATTTTCTTTCACATTTCAAACTCTTCACGTACTGACCAGAAAAGTTCCACATTTAGCCAGGTTTGCATTAGAGAGGAGACCCAAAGATCCCTTCAGAGGTTACACCTCCAACATCAAACAAAAGTCTATGGACATTTGACCTTCACACCTATATGAGCTTATTGGACATCCCAGTCCAAAGCCATGGCCATCGATATGAAGCTGCCCCAGTCTTTTGGGAAGACTTTCCACAAGATTTTGGCTGTGGGCATTTGTGGCCATCTGTGAGGTCAGGTACTGATGTTGAACTAGAAGACCTGGCTCAACACATCATGCCTCACGTTGGGCACCAAAAAAAAAAAACCACAAAAATATTCCTGACTCACACTTGGCAATCCAATCCAAAGGTGTTCAGTAGGAATGACGTCAGGGCTCTGTGCAGGACACTCGACTTCCTCTACACCAGTGGTTCTCAACTCCTGGCCTCAGGACCCACTAACAGGCCATGTTTGCAAGATAATTAAAATACATCACAGGTGATATCATTTGCTGCTCAGTGATTGCAGTATTCTGGTCTGTATCTCCCTAAGGTAATACTTAAAATCTGGCCTGTTCGTGAGTTCTTAGGACTAGAGTTGAGAACCACTGCTCTACACCTAGCTGGTCAAACCATATCTTTATGGAGACGTTGGATGAGAAGACCTGACTCATTCCAATTCATCCCAAAGGTGTTCCGTAGGGTTGGGTCAGGTCTTCTCAACCAACATCAGTTCCTGCCCTTATTCCATTTCATCCCAAAGGTATTCTTTAGGGTTAAGGGCAGGTACTGATGTTAGATGAGAAGACCTGGCTCCACACATCATGCCTCATGTTGGGTACCAAAAAAAAAAAAAAAAACAGACCTGGCTCTCAATTGGCATTCCAATCCAAAGACGTTCATTAGGGATAAAGTCAGGGCTTTGGTGTGGGGAAACTTGAGTGTCCTGCACAAACTGGTCTCAACATGTCTTTATAGAGATGTTATTGAGAAGACCTGACTCAACCCTACGGACTACCTTTGGGATGAAAAGGAATGAGTCAGGTCTTCTCAACCCACATCTACATAAAGACATGGTGTGACAAGTTTGGTGAGGAGGAACTAGAGTGTCCTGTACAGAGCTCCAATCTTGACCCTACTAAACACCATTTGGATTGGAATGCCAATTGTGAGCCAGGTCTTCTTTTTTTTGGTGCCCAACATGAAGCATGATGGGTGGAGCCAGGTATTCTCATCCAACATTAGTACCTGACCTCACAAATGGGAACAATGTTGGATGAGAAGACCTGGCTCCACACATTATGCCTCACGCTGGGCACGAAAGAAAAAGAAAGACCTGGCTCACAATTGGTATTCCAATTCACAGGTGTTTAGTAGGGTTGAGGTCAGGGCTCTGTGCAGGACACTCAAGTTTCATCACACCATGTCTTTATGGAGATGTTGGTTAAGAAAACCTGACTCAACCCTACGGAACACCTTTGGGATGAAAAAGAATGAGTCAGGTCTTCTCCACCAACATCTCCATAAAGACATTGTGTGACCAGTTTGGGGTGGAGGAACTTGAGTGCCCTTTAGAGCCCTGACCTCATCCCTACTAAACACCTTAGGATTGGAATGGCAATTGTGAGCCAGGTCTTTTTATTTTTGGTACCCAACTTGAGGCATGTGTAGAGCCAAGTCTTCTCATCCAACATTGTTTCCATATGTGAGGTCAGGTACTAATGTTGGATAAGACCTGGCTCCACACATCATGCCTCACACGTTGGGAACCATAAAAAAAAAGCCCTAGCTCACAATTGGCATGCCAATCCAAAAGGTGTTTAGTAGGGTTGAGGTCAGCGCATTGTGCAGGACACGCGAGTTCCTCCACACCAAACTGGTCACACTATGTGTTTATGGAGATGGTTGAGAAGAACGGACTCATTCCAAAGCTCTGATTTCGTCCCTACTTTTGGAAGGCCTTTGGTACAAGGTCTTCTCATCTAACATCAGTACCTGCCCTTATTCTATTTCATCCCAAAGGCCTTCCTAAAGCAGGGAGGAGGCTCTGGTGTGGAGGAACAAGTGTCCTTCACAAACTGGTCACACCATGTCTTTATACACGGAGGGGTTTGGTGGTCAGGTGTCCACAAACATTCAGAAGTACAGTGCACCTCTATGGCTTCACCGCATCTCTTTGTTGGTTGCAATAAACACCGTTCTTAGAAAAGCAATATGAAAAATTCACAGGATGGGCTTTCTGACCTGCCTGACACCTAGTCTTATGTAATGCAATGGAACTGCGGCACAAATGAGGGTTGATGGTGTTTTATACAAGTGTCTTGTTACACTTGAGCCCCCTACACTTTGTATAAATGTATTTTTGTGGCCTATATATTATTCTTCACTTAAAGATATGGTATAGGAAGAACGTTTTTGTATTTCAACTGCTCAATAACAATTGTTCAGCAGCGTTGCAGCCGCTGGATAGTGCAACATCAGGACCAACTGGTCTTCAGAACACTGGTAGGACAGTCCTAGGCACACTTGTAGAGTAGTCCCTGATAATGTGAGGATGATAATTCCATGGTGTGCGGTGACCAGAACAAGAACCAGCTGATTCTTCATGTCCACTACGGCAACCCAAAGGCGGTATTCTTCCATCTTTCCACAATATTAGATGGGAAAAGTAGGATGACGTCTGTTCAATCCAATGGGGTAGTAACACTGTATGGACCTTTATAAAAAGTTTCACCACTCTCCATGGGAGTTTATGAGCCGGGGGCTTCACCCAATCGGATTGCCCCAAAAAATGTCGTATGTCTGCTCATGTTGATGGAGATGTCGGCATGAACCATCTTTACTGCGATCTTCTGTTTGGCTTTTAAAAGGCAAACTCCGGCTGTGTAGCAAGTATTGAAGTTGGTTTTCCCCGGCTCTATACTCCGCGTACACTGCAGGAACGGCTTCTCGTCCACCACCACCTCGTAACTGGCAAAATCTGGAAAGTTGATGTAGTAAACCTGGGAGAGGAAACACAATCCATCAGATCAAGAGACCTTCTCAAACTCTTACAGTGCCGCTCCCAAGCACTTATCCAAACCATCTCCAGTGACCCACCACCCCCGGGTACCGGCATCTAAACCGCTCATCCTAGTATGCTGAGTAAAATAACTCAAGGATGCCGCACTCCTGAACAGCCCGAGTGGCTCAGGTAATGGAAAGCGGCTTTGGCCTAGGCTCCTCCCAGACCATGCCCTACCGACGTGTTTCGTCCCACCAAAATGACTAAGCCCTGTTGGTGGAGCCAAATGCATCAGGAGGGCATAGCCTGGGGAGGAGTCTAGGCTGAGCCTGCTTTCTATTAACCGAGCCACCAGGCTTTTTAGGAGCACGGCACCCTTGAGTTATATTTTGCGCAGATCAACTGACTTGTCTTTAGTTTTTTAATGAAAGAATTTACTCTAAAGTGTAGGAATGTGCAGATATTTATCAATGGATAAGTAATTACTTATCTGCCGTTTGCTTACCACCATTGGGCGGTTTGTATGGAGCCTATCTGTGGCTGGGAGCCCAAGAGTTTGCGGCAGCCATGGCAAGGAAGCCTGTACAAGTCAATGATGGCTGATAGGAGCCATGGCTGCTGTGAGCATCAGGGATGTACAATTCCTATCGCCTGATGCCCAGGACATGCAGTTCCAGCACCAGGCAAGAAGTTTTTTTTTTTTTACATTTAGCCCTGCTGTGGGCAAGCAGCAGGGTTTAGAGCTGATGGTTGGTTCCCTTGTAAAAGCAATCTGAGCAGCTAACTAGCTGCTCGATCAGTTTTAAAAGCAGCAGGAGTGGACGACCCCCCCCCTACAGCCGCCTTTCACAAGCTGTCCTGTCCCATTGGGACATCCAATTGACCAGCCGGCGCTTCTGATCACAGAGGTGGAGAGATAGATACTTTTCTTGGAAGATATTTTTATTCATAGAAAATGGCATCAAATGGTAAAATATTCAACATTGTACACAAATATACTTTTTTTTTTATGTACCGTATTTATCGGCGTATAACACGCACTTTTTTCCCCTTAAAATCAGGGGAAAATAGTGGGTGCGTGTTATACGCCGATCCCCGCTAATTGTGATCTATCGGCGGCGATCGCCGTCGACATTCACATAGCATGTTGTTTTAAATATGGCGCCGCGGAGTTCGGAGGGACTCGGCGGAGCTGAACGAGCGCCGCCGAAATCACAGTGACTGCTCGGAGCCGAGATCCACATAGTCGAGTGTATTCGGCTCTTTCCGGCGCTGCTCACAGTCACGCTCAGTCCCGCCATTGGACCTGTGTTATGTCCATCATAGGGCGGGACTGTGAGCGGCGCCGGAAAGAGCCGAATACACTCGACTATGTGTATCTCGGCGGCGTTCGTTCAGCTCCGCCGAGTCCCTCCGAACTCCGCGGCGCCATATTTAAAACTACATGCAGCTATGTATATGTCGGCGGCGGCAAGCATGGACACTGGGGGCAAAGCTGCACTGACAAGGCTGCACTGGGGCAAAGCTGCAATGGACACTGGGGCAAGGCTGCACTGACACTAACAAGGCTGCAGATATGGGCATTTTAATGTAAGTTTTTTTTTCCTTAAACTTCCCTCCTAAAAGTTTTTTTCCTTAAAATTCTCTCCTAAACTTGGGGTGCGTGTTATACGCCGATAAATACGGTATTTATTTTAAATTTACCATAATTACTTTTATTTGGCTTTTTTTTTGTTTTCACATTTCATATATTTTCAGAAATAGTTGCAAAGTATCTATAAGAGCCAATTAACATGGACCTTGCATAGAAATGGAAGAATTGTTTATTTTTTGCCAGCCCCCCCAATGGCTTTAAAATGCAATTAGTAAAACTGTTCACTCCCCAAAAAACACTTTTTGGCTCGGACTTCTGGGAGATGCAGCTGAAGTCACCCGGGAGCTTGAAATCAGTGTTTTGGAAGAGTGCCTTCTTGGTGGGATTTTGAGCTTCCGGCTATGCCCAGAGGCACGGTGACCACACTTTTTCCTCCGGCAAGCGTCAGAGGGCGGGGCCAAAGAATTTTTTTTCTGGACGAGTGATTTTACAATTGTCTTTCTAAAGACATTTGTTATGAAGGGCTGGCAAAAAAAAAAAATGCACTTTCCATTTGCAATGGAAGGTCTGCTTAAAGTAATCCTTTTTTTTTCTGCTCAATTTCATACACTATATGGTCTAAAATGTGGACCCATCACACCTATATGAACTTGTTGGACATCCCATTCCAAAACCATGGGTATAAAATCAAATCACAGCCATGCAATCTCAAGTGGAAATTAACGTACTATATATGTTAGACACTTTGGACCAGTGGTCTCCAACTGTGGCCCGCAGGCCAGATGGGACCCTTCATTTTCCTATATCTTGCCCTTGGGGCACCATGCCACCCACTGCCACCAATGATGGGCACTATTCCTCCCACTGACACCAACGATGAGGCACTATTCCACCCACTGATACCAATGATGGGATACTATTCCTCTCATTGACACCAATAATAGGATCTGCTTGACCTCAACCCTACTTTTGGAAAACCTTTGGTATAAAGGTCTTCTCCTCCATCATCAGTACATGCCCTTAACCTTACAGTACAACTTTGGGATCCAGTCTTCTCATCCCAAAGGTGTTCAGTAGGTTTGAGGTCATGGAAGAACTCAAGTGTCCTGTACAGAAACCTCACCGCAACCCTACTTTTGGAAGACCTTTGGTATAAGGTCTTCTCATTAAGCATCAGTAGCTACCCTCAACCCTACTGAACCCTTTTGGGTTTAGATCTTCTCATCCCAAGGGTGTTCAGTAGGTTTGAGATCATGGAGGAAATTCAAGTGCCATGCACAGAGCCCTGACCTCAACCCTACTGAACACCTTTGAGAAGAATTTGAAGGCCAGTTGTTTTGGTCTTCAAATTCTTCTCAAAGGTGTTCAGTAGGGTTGAGGTCAGGGCTCTGTGCATGGCACTTGAATTTCCTCCATGATCTCAAACCTACTGAACACCCTTGGGATTAGAAGATCTAAACCCAAAAGGGTTCAGTAGGGTTGAGGGTCAGGTCTTCTCATCCAACGTCTGCACTTGATCTCAAAAATTCCCAGACACCCTCCAAAGTCTTGCGGAAAGTCTTCTCAGAGGAGTAATGGCTTTTACAGCTGCAAAGAGGAGCAACTCCATATTATTGGCCATGGGTCTGAAATAAGACTGTCCAACAAAGCTCACATAGGCTGGTCACAGGTCCACCAACCTTTGCCCATATATTGTATAGTATATTGTAATTGCAAAACATTTTCCAGTACAACATGAAAGTAGGAGTTAGGCCCAAGACCGTACTCACTTCTACCTGACTATAGATGAGGTAGGTACCATCCACCAGCACCTCCAGTTCTCCGCTGCGAGTGTGCAGCTTGAACACCCTGTGATTGATGGCCGTCCATGACCAGTCATGTAGGATTCCACCTGCAAGATCTCAGTGTGAGAGAATGTAGTCACTCAGTATATGTTACTAATAACCGCAGATAATCAACAGACAGAAAAATGTACAATTCATATCACCCTTACGGGAACCTCCACTGATAGGATCATGTGATGAAAAACATTTTAAAACTTAAACACCTAAGCAATACATTTTAAATGAGCACCGCTTCTTTCTACACCAAGACGGTCAATGCAGTGATCTGCAGACAGACCTGGAGTGTGACATTTCGGTGAACGCCAACCCATGGCTAAGGGGAACTATACTGCTGAGCACACTTTAAGTGTTGGATATACAGTATATGTAAATTCTACATGCACTGCCCCAATACCTACAAGTCCATGCAGTGTCTACAGGTACCTGGGTAGTAGGTGGTTCCAAGCTTCTTGGAGAACTTGCCCCCATCCTATTGCAGATGTTGGCTCTTACTTGCTCCAATCTGGGAATGTTTGCAGAATGATATTCAGATTAGTTCTCAGGTGACTATCCTTCCATCAGAAGTGGTCAGTCACCATTTCTCAGACCTCCAGATTAGAGCCGAGGGAAGTCCTAGGCCTCTACCTGGTTCTGATGTGTGATATGGAAGCCAGGGGAGATTTGGGAGGACTTCTCTCACTCTGCACATGAGGTCTGTGAATGAATTTGTAATTGTGGGCGATTGTAGCTGAGGGGGTTAGATGGAAGGATATGTGTGTTACTATTGATCTCTGCACTGATTTTTACTACTGACCTCTACTTTACTGCTGGACCTATGAATGCTTCTTATCGGTGACCTCTGTGTCATTTTCTGTTGACCTTTGCACCCTGCTTTGCATATTACTGCCCCCTGCATAACTTTCCCCTGACCTCTACTTTACATACTACTGACCCCTGCATAACTTTCCCCTGACCTCTACATTACATACTACTGACCCCTGCATAACTTTCCCCTGACCTCTACTTTACATACTACTGACCCCTGCATAACTTTCCCCTGACCTCTACATTACATACTACTGCCCCCTGCATAACTTTCCCCTGACCTCTACATTACATACTACTGACCCCTGCATTCTGTATAACTTTCCCCTGACCTCTACATTACATACTACTGACCCCTGCATAACTTTCCCCTGACCTCTACATTACATACTACTGACCCCTGCATAACTTTCCCCTGACCTCTACATACTACTGACCCCCTGCATAACTTTCCCCTGATCTCTACTTTACATACTACTGACCCCTGCATAACTTTCCCCTGACCTCTACATTACATACTACTGACTCCTGCATTCAGTATAACTTTCCCCTGACCTCTACATTACATACCACTGACCCCTGCATTCTGTATAACTTTCCTCTGACCTCTACATTACATACTACTGACCCCTGCATTCTGTATAATTTTCCTGACCTCTACATTACATACTACTGACCCCTGCATAACTTTCCCCTGACCTCTACATTACATACTACTGACTCCTGCATTCTGCAAAATTTTCCCCTGACCTCTACATTACATACTACTGACCCCTGCATTCTGTATAACTTTCCCCTGACCTCTACATTACATACTACTGAACCCTGCATTCTGTATAACTTTCCTCTGACCTCTACATTACATACTACTGACTCCTGCATTCCGTATAACTTTCCTGACCTCTACATTACATACTACTGACCCCTGCATTCTGTATAACTTTCCCCTGACCTCTACATTACATACTACTGACCCCTGCATTCTGTATAACTTTCCCCTGACCTCTACATTACATACTACTGACCCCTGCATTCCGTATAACTTTCCTGACCTCTACATTACATACTACTGACCCCTGCATTCTGTATAACTTTCCCCTGACCTCTACATTACATACTACTGAACCCTGCATTCCGTATAACTTTCCCCTGACCTCTACATTACATACTACTGACCCCTGCATTCCGTATAACTTTCCTGACCTCTACATTACATACTACTGACCCCTGCATTCCGTATAACTTTCCTGACCTCTACATTACATACTACTGACCCCTGCATTCTGTATAACTTTCCCCTGACCTCTACATTACATACTACTGACCCCTGCATTCTGTATAACTTTCCCCTGACCTCTACATTACATACTACTGACCCCTGCATTCCGTATAACTTTCCTGACCTCTACATTACATACTACTGACCCCTGCATTCCGTATAACTTTCCCTTGACCTCTACATTACATACTACTGACCCCTGCATTGCTTTAAGTGGAAATATAGGCTCCACAATGAAAATGGGCGGACAGGTAGGATTTGTAATGCAAAAGCTTTATACTTTGTATCTTCTGCATTAAGCTACTTACCCGCCTGTCTGCCCCCCTGTAGAGTAAGCTGTGCAAGCAAAGCTCACTGCACAAATTAGGCAATTCCAAGGCCAGCACGGGAGTGACATCATCTCAGCCCGGCCAATGACAGCAGCCAGCGATCGAGACCCAGAATCTGGCCGCCTGAAGATGACAACAGCCAGCGAGGAAGTCTGGGGACGGCACATCACTGGATTCAAGGTGAGTATAGCTGCACTTTAATCCTGCACTGTGTATTATATACTACTGAACTCTACATTAGATATTCTGTGATACGTATGTACTGTGTGTTTATACACTCCTGACCCCTGCACTACTCATTACTTCTACAATCCATGTTGCTAATGACCTATACTTCACTTACTGCTGACCTCCAGGTTGCATATTTCTGACCCCTACATTTTATTAGGGGAGGGGAGGTACAGTGCATCCGGAAATTATTCACAGAGCTTCACTTTTGAGATGTTTCTACAACAACAGTCCACCTGTGGTAAATTCAGGTGATTGGACATGATTTGGAAAGGCACACACCTGTCTATAGAAGGTCCCACAGGTAACAGTGCATGTCAGAGCACAAACCAAGCCATGAAGTCCAAGGAATTGTCTGTAGACCTCCGAGACGGGATTGTATGGAGGCACAGATCGGGGGAAGGGTACAGAAACATTTCTGCAGCATTGAAGGTCCCAATGAGCACAGTGGCCTCCATCATCTGTAAATGGAAGAAGTTTGGAACCACCAGGACTCTTCCTAGAATGGGCCGCCCAGCCAAACTGAGCGATCGGGGGAGGAGGGCCTTAGTCAGGGAGGTGACCAAGAACCCGATAGTCACTCTCACAAAGCTCCAGAGTTTCTCTGTGGAGAGAGGAGAACCTTCCAGAAGAACAACCATCTCTGCAGCACTCCACCAATCAGGCCTGTATGGTAGAATGGCCAGACGGAAGACACTCCTCAGTAAAAGGCACATGACAGCCCGCATGGAGTTGGCCAAAAGGCACCTGAAGGACTCTCAGACCATGAGAAACAATTCTCTGGTCTGATGATACAAAGATTGAACTCTTTGGTCTGAATGGCAAGCGTCATGTCTGGAGGAAACCAGGCACCGCTCATCACCTGACCAATACCATCCCTACTGGGAAGCATGGTGGTGGCAGCATCATGCAGTGGGGATGTTTTTGCAGCGGCAGAAAATGGGAGACTAGTCAGGATCGAGAGAAAGATGAACACAGCAATGTACAGAGATATACTTGATGAAAACCTTCTCCAGAGCGCTCTATACCTCAGACTGGGGTGAAGGTTTATCTTCCAACAGGACAGCGACTCTAGTCAAACAGCCAAGATAACGAAGGAGTGGCTACGGGACAACTCTAAGAATGTCCTTGAGTGGCCCAGCCAGAGCCCAGACTTGAACCCGATTGAACATCTCTGGAGAGATATAAGAATGGCTGAGCACCGACACTCCCCATCCAACATGATGGAGCTTGAGAGGTCCTACAAAGAAGAATGGGAGAAACTGCCCAAAAATAAGAGTGCCAACCTTGTAGCATCATACTCAACAAGACTTGAGGCTGTAATTGGTGCCAAAGGAGCTTCACCAAAGTATTGAGCAAAGGCTGTGATACCTATGTACGTGGGAGGAGCCTGTGATACCCGTGTACGTGGGAGGAGCCTGTGATACCCGTGTACGTGGGAGGAGCCTGTGATACCCGTGTACGTGTGAGGAGCCTGTGATACCCGTGTACGTGGGAGGAGCCTGTGATACCCGTGTACGTGGGAGGAGCCTGTGATACCCGTGTACGTGGGAGGAGCCTGTGATACTCGTGTACGTGGGAGGAGCCTGTAATGCTCGTGTCCGTGGGAGGAGCCTGTGATGCTCGTGTCCGTGGGAGGAGCCTGTGATGCTCGTGTCCGTGGGAGGAGCCTGTGATGCTCGTGTCCGTGGGAGGAGCCTGTGATGCTCGTGTCCATGGGAGGAGCCTGTGATGCTCGTGTCCATGGGAGGAGCCTGTGATGCTCGTGTCCATGGGAGGAGCCTGTGATGCTCATGGACATGGGAGGAGCCTGTGATGCTCATGGACATGGGAGGAGCCTGTGATGCTCATGGACATGGGAGGAGCCTGTGATACCTGTGTACATGGGAGGAGCCTGTGATACTCATGTCCATGGGAGGAGTCTGTGATACTTGAGTACATGATGAATTGAATCCATTTTGGAATAAGGTCGAAAAAGTGAAGCACTGTGAATACGTTCCGGGTTTGCACTGTAGGAGACAGAGGGAAACTTAAAGGCTCCCAAATGTAAGATTTATCTGACTGCCCCAACATCTCTGACCACACCCACTGATTTCCATTGTAAAGCCTTTGCAGCGTTTCCTCGGCACACAAAGAACGATCCACACATGGCCCAGTTCAGGTTTTTCAGGGGTGTAAATATGGCGGCACATAAAGCAATCCTATAACTGGAAATAAAAGAATGGCCATTGATTTCTTACCATTCTTCACTTGTATGGCTGAGCCCTGGCCCTGCAGATGGACGACAGCGGCCCTGGCCCTGCAGATGGACGACAGCGGGCTGAAAGAGAAACAGTCACTGGAGGAGATGTACGGGACGAGGAGAATCACAAAACTCTTCTAAATCATTATATAAACAGATGAATATTTTCTTATGGGGTGTAACGTAGAATGAGAAGCACATTATTAATATGACACAAAAGCGTTCTCCCAGAGGCTGCGGAAGCTGGGGGGAGGGGCTGTACAGGGAAAGAGGAACTTTCTGGTGCTTTCCATGCCACCCATTAAGCTGGTTGGCATTATGTACATATATACAGGGGGGGGGGGGTCAGTAAAAGACTTTATCCACCAAGGTGTATATATAACCAAGACATGTGGGAGTGTCTGTGTCCCCCGCTATGGGATATCCTATGGGTAGGAGAAGGACAAAAGGCCCATCAGTGCTTCGATCGGTAGAGGTGCATGTTAGAGCGTGTAGGGGGAATATGCGGTGTCTATGGAGGGACATGAGGTGGGTTGTCTCTATGGGGGGGGGGATGCATGCGGAAGGGTGTCTATAGGGAATGCGGCGGGGCGTCTATGGCGGGGAATGCGGCGGGGCGTCTATGGCGGGGAATGCGGCGGGGCGTCTATGGCAGGGAGTCTATGGGGGGGAATGCGGCGGGGCGTCTATGGCGGGGAATGCGGCGGGGCGTCTATGGCGGGGGAATGCGGCGGGGCGTCTATGGCGGGGAATGCGGCGGGGCGTCTATGGCGGGGAGTCTATGGGGGGGAATGCGGCAGAGCGTCGATGGCGGGGAATGCGGCGGGGCGTCTATGGCGGGGAATGCGGCAGAGCGTCGATGGCGGGGAATGCGGCGGGGCGTCGATGGCGGGGAATGCGGCGGGGCGTCGATGGCGGGGAATGCGGCGGGGCGTCTATGGCGGGGAATGCGGCGGGGCGTCTATGGCGGGGAGTCTATGGGGGGGAATGCGGCAGAGCGTCGATGGCGGGGAATGCGGCGGGGCGTCGATGGCGGGGAATGCGGCGGGGCGTCGATGGCGGGGAATGCGGCGGGGCGTCTATGGCGGGGAATGCGGCGGGGCGTCTATGGCGGGGAATGCGGCGGGGCGTCTATGGCGGGGAATGCGGCGGGGCGTCTATGGCGGGGAATGCGGCGGGGCGTCTATGGCGGGGAATGCGGCGGGGCGTCTATGGCGGGGAATATGGCGGGGAATGCGGCGGGGCGTCTATGGCGGGGAGTCTATGGGGGGGAATGCGGCGGGGCGTCTATGGCGGGGAATGCGGCGGGGCGTCTATGGCGGGGAATGCGGCGGGGCGTCTATGGCGGGGAATGCGGCGGGGCGTCTATGGCGGGGAATGCGGCGGGGCGTCTATGGCGGGGAATGCGGCGGGGCGTCTATGGCGGGGAATGCGGCGGGGCGTCTATGGCGGGGAATGCGGCGGGGCGTCTATGGCGGGGAATGCGGCGGGGCGTCTATGGCGGGGCGTCTATGGGGGGGAATGCGGCGGGGCGTCTATGGGGGGGGTGATGCGGCGGGGCGTCTATGGCGGGAAGGCGTCTATGGGGGGGAATGCGGCGGGGCGTCTATGGCGGGAATGCGGCGGGGCGTCTATGGCGGGAATGCGGCGGGGCGTCTATGGCGGGAATGCGGCGGGGCGTCTATGGCGGGAATGCGGCGGGGCGTCTATGGCGGGACGTCTATGGATGAATGCTGTTGGATGAATAATAAAGAACTTTATTTCACCAAAAAGATGCGATGTGTCTTCATCCAACACCACAACTCTGACCCATCTATAGACACCCCACAATCCCACTACACACTTTAACCCTTTGCCAACCAGACTAATTCTGGCACTTCTCTCCTACATGTAAAAAATCTGATATAATAATGATTACAGTGCCCCTTATTACTTTACAGTAAGATAACGGGAATTTCTCTGTAAAGGAGGCACTGTACTGTAAGGATTATAGTGCCCCACCCCCCGCAGTCCCTTACCTTTACACTAATGTAAAGGGGGTCTGTGATATAAAGGGGACTTCACTGTAATCATTACAATGCCCCCCCTTTATATTACAATGCCCCCCCTTTATATTACAGTGCTCCCCTTTACATTACAGTCTCCTTTACAATAATATAACGAGGACTGCTCTGTAAAGGGGGCACTGTAATGATTACATTGCCTCCTTTACATTCCAGTGCCCCTGCAGTCTGGCCCCTCTTTCCTCTCTCGCCCCCATTCTAATCTCTGCCTCCACTGCTTAGGACTCCTACCTTTGGCAGGGCAAAGGCTGTGATCAGAGCGTGTGTCCTCTACACCCCCCGCCCATTCGACAATGTCATCCTATCAGCAGGGCAGGTGGTGGGAGGAGCTCTCCCGCCCCCTGTTCTGCTGATAGGATGACACGCAGGCATGGCCGCACAGCAGCCGGTGAGCAGCGACCGCGGTCTGTGACAGCCTTGTGCGGACTGCGGTTACTCCCCCCCCCCCCCACCCCACCCACACCTATCCATCGCTAGGTGGCTGATATTTCTGTGCTGTCCCCACTAAATATCAGTAGTCGGCGGAACCGACTTGTGATCATGTGACCACCAATCAACATTGGTCACGTGATCGGCCGATCTTTCCCAGCAATCAGAACTTTTTAAAGGAATGGCGGGGGGTGGGAGGCAAAGTGTTAATATAAGTTTATTTACATACGGTCATCAAATGCGTCATCCAGGAAAATGTTTTGTATATAAAAAGGGGGGGGGGGGCGGTCGCCATACGTTGTGCGCCTACAGGCCCCCCCGGTGATAATCCGGCCAAAACTAACACTTTCTCGCAGGCCGTGAGGACGTCACGTTTAAGTGGAGGAGAAATGAATTGCAATTGAAGTCAATAAATTGTGCTGATGGAAAACAGATGGAAAATGGAGCAAAAAAAAAAAAACCAACTGAGGAAAAAAAAAAAATCACTTTGAGGGGAACGAGGAGCAGACAGAGACCTTGGAGGAGACACGCTTACCAAACACCATCACCGCGCCTTCTCCCGCCAGCAATAAAATAAAATGGAAGGATGTTTTCAATCATGATTAGAAATAACAGACACCTCTTGTCTGACACATTGATGGGGCAAACCCCCCTCCCCCGTCATGTGGGCAGAATTACCCCCCCCCCCCCATAAAATATCCCACATAGAGCAGCGTTCACAATCATTCCAACTAAATTAAAGACCAATTCTGGTTCCTCTGCAAAATGCTTTTTTTTTTTTTAAGCAACGTTCTTAACCCCTTCAATACCAGCATGGTGGGGTCTTTTTTTTAAAGTTGTAATTTTTTGTCACAATTTTGAGGAAATTTGAGGGAATTCCATTACATTTTTTTTTTCTTTTAACAGTGTGACCAGAGCGATACATTGTTACCATAGTAACCTCGTACTACTCTGAGGAAGTGATCAGGATTTATTTATTTTTACACATTATGATTGCTTATACCAGTGAATTTCATTGGTAGAGGCCAGGGGTCTCCAAACTTACTAAACAAAGGGTCAGTTTACTGTCCTTCAGATGTTCTGGGGGTCGGAATGTGGCAATTCTGAGTAGAAAATGCTTTGACATCAATCAGTGTATACATTGCCTAATCATTGGTATCAGTGTGTGGGGGGGGGGGGTGGTGCTCCATTGTTGGTGTCAGTCTGAGGAATAGTCCCTTGTATTAAGAGGTGGAATAGTGCCAATCGTTTATGTCAAGGGAGGGAATAGTGCCCCATCATTGGCGTCAAGGGAAGGAATAGTGCCCCATCATTGGTATCAGTGGGAGGAATAGTGTCCCATCATTGGTATCAGTGGGAGGAATAGTGCCCCATCCTTGGTATCAGTGGGAGGAATAGTGCCCCATCCTTGGTATCAGTGGGAGGAATAGTGTCCCATCCTTGGTGTCAGTGGGAGGAATAGTGTCCCATCATTGGTATCAGTGGGAGGAGTAGTGTCCCATCCTTGGTGTCAGTGGGAGGAGTAGTGTCCCATCCTTGGTGTCAGTGGGAGGAGTAGTGTCCCATCCTTGGTGTCAGTGGGAGGAGTAGTGTCTCATCATTGGTGTCAGTGGGAGGAATAGTGCCCCATCATTGGTGTCAGTGGGAGGAATAGTGTCCCATCGTTGGTGTCAGTGGGAGGAGTAGTGCCCCATCGTTGGTATCAGTGGGAGGAATAGTGCCTCATCATTGGTGTCAGTGGGAGGAATAGTGCCCCATCATTGGCGTCAGTGGGAGGAATAGTGCCCCATCCTTGTGTCAGTGGGAGGAATAGTGCCCCATCATTGGCGTCAAGGGAAGGAATAGTGCCCCATCATTGGTATCAGTGGGAGGAATAGTGTCCCATCATTGGTGTCAGTGGGAGGAATAGTGCCCCATCATTGGTATCAGTGGGAGGAATAGTGCCCCATCATTGGCGTCAGTGGAAGGAAAGGTTGCCCATTGCAGGTGTCCAAGGGCCGGATAAATGGCAAGCAAAGGGCCACATGTGGCCCCCAGGCCGCAGTTTGGAGACCACTGGTATAGGCAACAATTTTTACTGAATGAAAACTGATTCAGTGTGTATTGTTGTGATTGGCCACAGCTAATCACATGGTAAGATAAGCCGTGATTGGCCCTGTCTGTACCATGTGATCACTGTGACCAATCGGGTGATCAGGATGTGTGTGTTTTTCTTTTTTTGTTTATATACACAATGATTGCTTAGAACAATGAATTTCACTATTCTAAGCAACCAGTTTTTCTGAAAGAAAACTACTCATTCACTGTTTACTATTGTGATTGGTCACAGTGATCACATGGTACAAATAGGGACAATCACAATAGTAAACAGTGATTGAGTAGTTTTCTTTCAGAAAAACCGGTTGCTTAGAACAGTGAAATTCACTGTTCTAAGAAACCATAGTGTGTATATAAAAAAAAAAAGGAACCCACATCCTGATCACCTCCCCAGAGTAGTACAGTGTTACAATTGTGTTGATCTCTGTGATTGGTCACAGTGATCACATGGTACAAATAGGGCCAATCGCAGAGATCAACACAATTGTACACAACGAATGACATGAATCAAAGCCATTTGTCGTTTACAAATGTCATGTGATCTGAGGTGATTGGTCACAGTGATCACATGGTGCTGGTACACTGAACCGTCATCGGCTGTGGCTGGTGGGTGACAGATTGCATGGCAGCGCGGCCCGTGGGGAATTCCAGGAGGTTGTCATATGACGTCCATTAGGAATGACAAATGTCCCGCCCCCGGACGTCATTTGACGATAGGCTCGGCGGGTGGTGGTGGTCAATCACAGTTTCCGATAATAGAAGAGGTATTCGACTCGTCTCTCCAGCGGTCTGTGCCTTCTACCTTTGCCCTATTGGAGCGCCATAAGACTCTTAAGCTTTCAACACTTCCCAGTATGTTGGATGCCTGTGTCCCCCATCCTCTGTGCAGGATTCATGATCTAGGGGGGTCAAGGGAAGGAACCACAGCAGGTTGAGGGAGGGGGGGCACAGAGGATACTTGCAGAGGTGACATCTGACACTTCTGCAAGTATTGAAAGCTGAAGGGTCTTATAGGTACATACAGCGCTTCAGCAGAGCAAATATACGAGGTACAGGGCCACCAGAGAGGCAAGTATACCCAACTCCTCTTCTTTGGCAGGAAGCTGCGATTTGTATTTTTTTTATAACAGTAACATTTTAGTTTAAAGTATTAAAAATATATGGCTGGTCAACAAGAACCTAAACTGAAGGAGGAGAGATCAAGCAGGTACTTAGTCCAAAGACCACAAAGAAAAAAAGACTTACCGGAGTCTCTTTAGGGGTGGTCTTTTCTGTAGGACCTAATGAAAAAAGGGGAATGGGGGGGAGGGAAGGAAAGAAATAATCAGCATATTATCACAGATCAGAATCAAAAAGGCATCAGAAGACTTAATGTTCCATACCAGTGGGTCCTTGATTTCCTGGTGGCCCTTGGGGACCTGGTGGCCCAGGGGGTCCTGGAGGGCCCATTGCATTTGATCCTGGGATTCCAGGGATGCCCGGTATTCCAGGAGGGCCTGGAGGCCCTGGAGGTCCAGGTGGCCCAGCGGGGCCTGGCGGTCCAACAGGTCCTGGTGGTCCAACCTTTTTTCCTGCAAAGATACATGGATGATGTGTTTGTATATGTTTGAAAACCTTTTTGGCAAAGCAGATATAAAAAAAAAAAAGCCTAGATGGCTGCAGCTGTCCCCCGCGGCCTCTAAGAACGAGAACTGAGCGATCAAACACTGATGATCACTGGAGCACCTGGCTCAGGCTATCAGCAGATTGCTGAGTCCCTCAGGCTTTCGAGCAGATCCTGGCCTTATTAATCGGGATTGTTCCCCAGCCTGGACCGGCAATGTGACCCACCAGGAGAAGTACAGCTAAAAAAGCTTTTCCAGTACTTCTCCTTTCTCAATAGAGAAAATTAACTCACAATAACATTAGCAGCTTCTTTTTAGATATTAAACAGCAGAAATACAAAATGTATTATCAGTCTACCACCCCGTGTCTTTCCAGGAGAACTTTTGACTAGTAATCCTCTATAGATCAGGGGTCTCCAAACTTCCTACACAAAGTGCCAGATTACTGTCTCTCAGACTTTAGGGAGGCCGGACTGTGGCCAGTGGGAGTATAAAATGCACCGGCGTGATTAAATAATGCCTTGGGCTTGATTGTCATTGGGAGTATGAAAAATTTACAAAGCACCTATGGTCAGTAACAAGAGGAATACTGCCCATTGTTGGTGTCACTGGAAGGAATCATGCGTTGGTGGGAGGAATGGTGCCCTGGCCACTGGTGTCGGTGGGAGGAATGGTGCCCTGGCCACTGGGAGGAATGGTGCCCTGGCCACTGGGAGGAATGGTGCCCTGGCCACTGGGAGGAATGGTGCCCTGGCCACTGGGAGGAATGGTGCCCTGGCCACTGGGAGGAATGGTGCCCTGGCCACTGGTGTCGGTGGGAGGAATGGTGCCCTGGCCACTGGTGTCGGTGGGAGGAATGGTGCCCTGGCCACTGGTGTCGGTGGGAGGAATGGTGCCCTGGCCACTGGTGTCGGTGGGAGGAATGGTGCCCTGGCCACTGGGAGGAATGGTGCCCTGGCCACTGGGAGGAATGGTGCCCTGGCCACTGGGAGGAATGGTGCCCTGGCCACTGGGAGGAATGGTGCCCTGGCCACTGGGAGGAATGGTGCCCTGGCCACTGGGAGGAATGGTGCCCTGGCCACTGGGAGGAATGGTGCCCTGGCCACTGGGAGGAATGGTACCCTGGCCACTGGGAGGAATGGTGCCCTGGCCACTGGGAGGAATGGTGCCCTGGCCACTGGGAGGAATGGTGCCCTGGCCACTGGGAGGAATGGTGCCCTGGCCACTGGGAGGAATGGTGCCCTGGCCACTGGGAGGAATGGTGCCCTGGCCACTGGTGTCGGTGGGAGGAATGGTGCCCTGGCCACTGGTGTCGGTGGGAGGAATGGTGCCCTGGCCACTGGTGTCGGTGGGAGGAATGGTGCCCTGGCCACTGGTGTCGGTGGGAGGAATGGTGCCCTGGCCACTGGTGTCGGTGGGAGGAATGGTGCCCTGGCCACTGGGAGGAATGGTGCCCTGGCCACTGGGAGGAATGGTGCCCTGGCCACTGGGAGGAATGGTGCCCTGGCCACTGGGAGGAATGGTGCCCTGGCCACTGGTGTCGGTGGGAGGAATGGTGCCCTGGCCACTGGTGTCGGTGGGAGGAATGGTGCCCTGGCCACTGGTGTCGGTGGGAGGAATGGTGCCCTGGCCACTGGTGTCGGTGGGAGGAATGGTGCCCTGGCCACTGGTGTCGGTGGGAGGAATGGTGCCCTGGCCACTGGTGTCGGTGGGAGGAATGGTGCCCTGGCCACTGGTGTCAGTGGGAGGAATGGTGCCCTGGCCACTGGTGTCGGTGGGAGGAATGGTGCCCTGGCCACTGGGAGGAATGGTGCCCTGGCCACTGGGAGGAATGGTGCCCTGGCCACTGGGAGGAATGGTGCCCTGGCCACTGGGAGGAATGGTGCCCTGGCCACTGGTGTCGGTGGGAGGAATGGTGCCCTGGCCACTGGTGTCGGTGGGAGGAATGGTGCCCTGGCCACTGGTGTCGGTGGGAGGAATGGTGCCCTGGCCACTGGTGTCGGTGGGAGGAATGGTGCCCTGGCCACTGGTGTCGGTGGGAGGAATGGTGCCCTGGCCACTGGTGTCGGTGGGAGGAATGGTGCCCTGGCCACTGGTGTCGGTGGGAGGAATGGTGCCCTGGCCACTGGTGTCGGTGGGAGGAATGGTGCCCTGGCCACTGGTGTCAGTAGGAGGAATGGTGCCCTGGCCACTGGTGCTGGTGGGAGGAATGGTGCCCCGCCACTGGTGTCGGTGGGGGGACTGGTGCCCAGTCTCTGGTATCCGTAGGAGGAATTGTACCCCATTGTTTGTGTCATTGGGAGGAATAATGCCCCATCGATGGTGTCAGTGGGAGGAACAGTGCTCGATAAGAAAAAAAAAAAAGAGCGCACCAGCCTAGTGCATTACGTGCTCGATAAGAAAAAAAAAAAAGAGCGCACCAGCCTAGTGCATTACCCTAAGGTGAATTTATTAAAACCAAGATTAAAATCTACTCACAAAGGTAGGAGGGAAAAAAAAATTTGCACTATAAACAATCACAAGGCGATTGGTCCACTGGTAGCAGTTTCCAGGTCCTAGGAAGAGGACTGATGAAGAAGGGACACCTTCGAAATGCGTTAGCCAGCAGCGGTTCGTACGTCCTCTTCCTAGGACCTGTAAACTGCTACCAGTGGACCAATCGCCTTGTAATTGTTTATAGTGCAATTTTTTTCCTCCTACCTCTGTGAGTAGATTTTAATCTTGGTTTCAATAAATTCACCTTAGGGTAATGCACTAGGCTGGTGTGCTCTCTTTTTTTCTTATCGTTTACTACTAGGATAATCCCATCCTGGAGAGCAGCAAGGCCGAAATTCATTGTCCTTTCTGAACCCTTGGGATCAATTAGCTTAAACACCTGTGCGCAAGAGTATTTGCTTCTGGAGGAACAGTGCTCCAGTGTTAGTGTCGGTGGGAGAAACGGTGCCCCATCTCTGGTATTCCTAGAAGGAATAGTGCCCCATTGTTAGTGTCAATGGGAGGAATAGTGCCTCATACTAGTGGGAGGAATAGTGTCTCAAGTGCCAGTTAAAGAAAAGCAAAGGGCCACATCTGGCCCTTGGTCCTCAGTTTGGAGACCACTGCTCTATAGAAATATACAGCGACTGAACAATCTGAGAATTGGGTCCGTTGTGCTGTCACAAAGTAAAACAGAAAGGACTCAAACATTTGTTTCCACACTTCTGAAGCCTCCCCCACATTACACAGCGAGTCGGGCCTAGACAGTACACAATTCCAACATGGAGCCAATTCAAAAATCAAACAGAACAGCAAGTATCCCATCAGATCCTTCCAACTTCTAATCTATGTAATCAGAACGAACAAAGAGCTTCCTTCCACACTACACGTGTGATTTGAAAAGATGGAGCTGATCAAGGTCCTGAAAAATGTATTTCAAGACACAGTTACAGTTCTACCTTTTCATCAGAATGGAGATATGAATCTCCGAGGCAATCTCCGAATTCTACAACGACGCTGAAGAAGGATCAGAAAACAAAAAGATAAAAACGGGCAGAAATTACCTCATTTTCTGCCGCTCAGATATTTATTTCTACTATTTCATCTTCAAGTGGAAGTCAACTGAGCAAAACGGAAATTCCTAAATGATTTTTAACAATTGCTTTCAGCTCTGAAGTCCATGTACGACACAACACATAAAAATCAGTATATAAAGCCCTGCAGTGGCCATGAAATGTGAGTACTGATAAGTGTTTTCTAACATTACAGCTAAAGAGAGTCGAAGATCCTCAGTGCAGGAAAAATCAGTTCTACACGAACCCGTGCAGACTCCTAGGCTGCTGCAATCCAACACAACAGACCTTCTCAAGCCAGACACCAGACTTCACATCACTTCAGCCATATAAATTAAAAGACCAAATTGTGAAAAAAACTGCCAATCACACCTCTATGTTAATGGCCAAAATATGAGAACCCCCCTTCAAATGGAGCTCAGGTGTCTCCAGTGAAGGGTCCTGGTATCACTCCATCATAAAAAGACATTGTGCTCCCCTGTGTACAAAACCAGCTCCATAAAGACATGGAGTGGAGGAACTAGAGTGTCCTGCACAGAGCCCCCATCTCAACCCAACTTTTGGAAGACCTTTGGTTTAAGGTCTTCTCATATATAATCAGTACCTGCCCTTAACCATACAGAACACCTTTTGGGATGAGGTCTTCTCATCCCAAAGGTGTTCAGTAGATTTGGGGACATGGAGGAACTTGAGTGTGCTGCACAGAGCCCTCAACCCTACTTAACACCTTTGGGATGAATTGGAAAACCAATGGTGAGCCAGGTCTTCTCATCCAACATCAGCACCTAACCTCACAAAGGGGTACAAATTCCCACAGACACCCTCCAAAATCGTGTAGAAAGTCTTCTCAGAAGAGTGGAGGAAGTCATTAAGAGGGCAACTCCATATTAATGGCCATGGGGATATGGGAGGAAACTCCATAAAGACATGGTGTGACCAGTTTAGTGTGGAAGAACTCCAGTGTCCTGCACAGAACATTGACCTCAACCCTACACATTTGGGAGGAACTGAAATGCCAATGGTGAGTCAGGTCTTCTCATCCAACATCAGTACCTGACCTCACAAATAGGCAGAAATTCCCACAGACACCCTCCAAAATCTTGTGGGAAGCCTTCCCAGATGAGTGAAGGATGTTCTGGGAAGACTTTCAACAAGATTTGAGGGTGCCCATTTGTGAGATCAGGTATTGACGTTGGATGAAAAGACCTGACTCGCCATCAGTGTTCCAGTCCACCCCAAAGGTGTTCAGTGGAGTTGAGGCCAGGGCTTGGAGCTTGTTGGCCATCCAATTCCAAAAAACATTACCACTAATATGGAGTTGACACCCTTTGTGGCTATAGTAGTGGCAATGTTTTTGGAATTGGCTGTCTCAACAAGCTCCAAGCCCTGGCCTCAACCCTACTGAACATCTTTGGGATGGACTAGAACACTGATGGAGAGTCAGGTCTTCCCATCCAACGCCAATACCTGACCTCAAAAATTCCCACAGTCATCCTCCAAAATCTTGTGAAAAGTCTTCCTTGAAGAGTGAAGGATGTTCTACCCACAAAATGGGGGCAGTTTCATAAAGACAAGGTTTAGTTTAAATTGACTCTTCATTCAACATCATGACCTCAACTTGAATGCTCTTTTGGGGAATGCGCACAGAGCCCTGATCTGAACCCTACTGTGAATACCTTTGGGATGAATTTGTAAGCCAGGTCTTTTTTTGGTGCCCACCACAGGTTCAACATGCAAGTAGTCAGGTCTTCTCATCCAACTTCAGTACCCGACATCACAAATGGACACAGATTCCCACAGACACCCTCCAAAAAATCTTGTTGAAAGATTTCCCAGAAGAGTGGAGGATGTCATAGTCACAAAGAGGGGCAACTCAATATTAAAACGGCCATGGTTCTGGAATAGGTTGTCCAACAAGATCATATAGGTGTGATGACCAAAGTGTACATAAACATTTTACAATATAGTTTATATAGACATCACAAAAAATAAATAAAAAAGATGGTTCCTAATTTGGCAAAGTCTCTTGCATGTTCTTGTTGATTTATGTTCACTTTTTGATGGTTGCCAGGACTAAGGCACTGAAAAAAACCATGTTTGGAAAAAGATATCCATCACAGAATAAAGTTGCAGTAAACTGTCCTGACTACGATGGGCACAAAGCCAATTTTGGCTGTATGTGGTCTATTGTGTGCGTTGCCTGGACACAGACTTCCATAAATACATTGTTGGCACATAGTCGTATAATTACACCTTGTGTTACAAGAAACTGCAGTTGATTATACGGGCCCAAGGAGGAAACGGAGGTGGCCATGGTGCAGAACAGACTCTGGGTGACAAGGTGACCCCCCCCTTTTTTTTTTTTTTGAACTGAATGTGCAAGCAAAGGGCATAGAAGATGATTGCTTGGTGACCGCCACACGAGATATAGAAATAGTATCCAATCTGCAAGAACAAGTTATTTATTTATTTTTATTTTTCTAAGAGATGTACCGTATATACTCGAGTATAAGCCGAGGCACCTAATTTTACCACAAAAACTGGGAAAACTTATTAACTCGAGTATAAGCCTAGGGTGAGAAATGCGCAGCTACTGTAAGTGGAAAAGAGGGTCAACGATGTCCATTTGCAGCCTCACTGTGCCCATTTGCAGCCTCACTGTGCCCATTTGCAGCCATAGGTCCCCTGAACTTCAAACTCGGTAGTTAAGGGTTCCTAGATGCCCCCTAGCTGCAGCCAAAATTTGGGGTCTCTGGACCCAAAGGGTTTCCGAAATGACATTGCTGCAAATGGACACAGTTGACCGACTTTGGGGCGCCGTATCTCGGGGCCACTTGGTGCTAGGAACCCCAAATTTGGTATGCACACCCAGTGGAACTAGCACTACAACATATCCAAGCTGGGGTTCCTAGCTCCAAGTGGCCCCAAAGTCGGTTCAGAAAATGTCAAGCACTTTTCTGCAGCAGAGAATGACATTTTATGAACCGATTTTGGGGCCCCTTATCTCGGGTCCACTTGGTGCTAGGCCCCGCCCCCTCCTCATTGGCTGTGATTGACAGTAGCGGGAGCCAATTCCTTGAGCCTTTACAACCACTTTAACAACACCTTTAAGAGCAGCAGGACAAGACAGGGTGTCACAAAATGTGAACGTGATCAGCGAAATTATTCATTAAAAGTGGGGAGCCAATCCTAGCGGGGTCAAGGAAAGCACTAAAACCTGAAAAAGTTTAAACTCCTCCTGAGTTTATCATAAAAAAAAAGGAAACAAAAAAAGATGAAGAAGAAGATTAAGAAGAAGATGTTAATGCTCCTCAAAATGTTTCATACCGAGATAAGCCACGAGTTCGGTCACATAACACCACTAGCAATGAACACATTCATTACTAACTGCTCTGCTAGCACATCAGCTGAACATGAAGGTATAAAAACAACGTGGCCTGAAGTCTGTGGTTGCCGGATCACCACACCGCTAGGAGCTATTTTAGGTATTCCATCACAAAAACATGCCCATTAATATAGAGTCGCCCCATTTCTAGCTATAACATTCTCCACTCTTCTGGGAAGACTTTCCACAAGATTTTGGAGGGTGTCTGTGGGAATTTGTGCGGTCAGGTACTGATGTTAGATTAGAACTGTGGTTCTCAACCTCATTCCTCAAATACCCTCAACAGGCCATGTTTTGGGAACTTCTTTTAGATAAAATAGCTCTCATCAATACAATGCTATTGATATTTATTTAAAGCAGCTGTGCAAAGTAAAGGAAGACCTGAAAACATGGCCGTTGGGGGGTAATTGAGGAATGAGGTTGAGAACCACTGGATTAGTGAGACCTGGCTCACAATTCGCATTCTAAAAGGTGTTCAGTAAGATTGAGGTCAGGGCTCTGTACAGGACATCTGCGTTCCTCCAACCTAGTGTAGAGTCCCCATCCCACAGGTGTTCTGTAGGGTTAAGGGCAGGAACTGATTTTTGATGAGAAGACCTTATACCAAAGGCCTTCCAAAAGCAGGGTTGAGGTCAGGGTTCTGTGCTGGACACTGGAGTTCCTGCACACCAAGCTGGTCACACCATGTCTTTATGGAGCTGTCTTTGTACGGGCGCCGCGGACGGACACATGAGCTCCATCATTGGAAGGGGTCATGATGTTGAAGGAGAAGACCTGGCTTGCAAGTCAATTTATCTCAAAAAGGTAAATTCCAGCAGTGTCATGCTGGAACAGAAAAGGGTCTTCAAACGGTTACCACAAGGATGGAAGAGCACAGTTGTCTACAATGTCTTTGATGGAGGATTACCAGGACCCATCACTGGAGACACCTGAACTCCATCATTGGAAGGGGTCATGATATTGAACGAGAAGACCTGGCTTGCAATTCAATTAATCTCAAAAAGGTGTTTAGTGGGGTTGACTACACTGGAGTTCCTTCACACCAAGCTGGTCACACCATGTCTTTATGGAGCTGTCTTTGTACACGGAGGGGGGGGGGGGGGGTGGAGGTGGGTGCAGTCATGCTGGATGGAAGAGCACAATTGTCTATAATGTATTTTTATGATGGAGGATTACCAGGACTCGTCACTGAAGACATCTGAATTATCTCCATCATTGGAAGGGGTCATGATGTTGAATGAGAAGACCTGGCTTGCAATTCAATTCATCTCAAAAGGTAAAAGTAAAAGAACCATGCGCCAATGGATATTGAAATGTAATAAGCACAATACAAGTCCAGCTGCAGTAAAAAAATGGTCAAAATGGCAATAGAAGATCTAGAAAACAGTCCACTGCGCTAGGTCCAGTAAAAATGATATACACAAATATAGAACAGTCCCTGTAATATAGTGATATTAAGTGCTCAAAGTTGATATATCCATGCTTCAATGTGCTCAGACTTGGGTGCCCCACATAGATGTAAACCTGAACATCCTGGCACCCGGCGTGTGTAACAGGTGATTTTTTTGGGAAAAAATCGGCCCACAATGGTGATAATTACCGCTATCACGGTGCTGCTCGATTCCCTGTGTTCGTTTGGGCGGAAGGGTTAACGCGGTAATACCTCAACGCGTTTCAACCAATCAGCGGGCCATCATCAGGAAACTCATCAAACCATGTCTTTATGCAGTTGCCCTTACCCTTTGTGATAACATCCTCCTCTCTTCTGGAGTGAGTCTGAGAATTTGTCCCCATTTGTGAGGTCAGGTACTGATGATGGATGAGAGGACCTTATCCCAAAGGCCTTCCAAAAAGTAGGGATGAGGTCAGGGCTCTGTGCAGGACACTTGAGGTCCTCCACAACAAACTGGTCAAACCATGTCTTTATGGAGATGTTGGTTGAGAAGACCTGGCTCGTTTGAACTCATCCCAAAGGTATTCAATAGGGTTGAGGTCAGGGCTCTGTACAGGACACTGGAGTTCTTCTAATACCAAACTGGTCAACCCGTGCCTTTATAGAGCTGGCTTTGTACACTAGGTGGGTGGGAAACAGTCATTCTGGAACAGAAAAGGGTCTTCAAACTGTTACCACAAGGTTGGAAGAGCACAATTGTTTCAAGTGTCTTTGGAAGATGGAATATTACCATCATTACTGGAGACACCTGAACTCCATCATTTGGAGGGGGATTCTCATGCTTTGGAAAAGACATTTAGTCCTAAAAAGAAGCAGGAGAACTTTCTGCAAAGGGGTATACAATACCTCAACCTAAGAAATAGGCAATGAGATATGGTTACTCAAATAAAGTCCACCATCATTGTGCATATTTAATTGGGATTTATATGAATACCCGTATGAACCTGCAATAATATTCATTTCTACCCACAGGAACACCATTGGTTGATGTATGAAGAGTCTGCAGCTGTATGGCGCCTATGACTTCTAGTAGACTACCCCAAGACTTGGAAATCATCCATTATCCTCTCACCAATTGTTGGAAGTTTTTACATAAAAAAAATTAAAAATTACTGGATGGCCTTGCAGAGGTTCTGAAGAGTGGATGTGATTTTCAAGGCCCCAAAAAGTCAGACTTCAGCTCAAAAAATTTCCCCAAAAGATAAAAACACCATCAGAATGCAAAAGATACAACAATTGAACAATCTACAGCCTCTTCTACGATCCACAACACACACAGATGAACAAACGCAGAGAACAGTATCCTGGACTGCGCACACTTCCTGTGACAAGCCACGGCACAAAGTCTTTATACACAGGAAGCCTGGCTACCCATAACCCCCTCCAATCACCGGAAGCCATGTTCTGCCTGGGGTATGAAAATTTAGTTTTCCAGGCTTGGCTCTCCATACAACAGGCTGACCGACATACCAATATGATAAATCACAAAATAAATAATGTTCCAACGTGCTCACAATAATTCACATACACTCACCGGGGATACACCTCGTATCTATGCCACCAAGAATGAAGGCTAAAGGGGGTTCAACCCACTACTAGCAAGGAGGACCTAATAAAGGGGGTCCAACACGCTACTAGTAAGGGAGACCCAATAAAGGGGGCCCAACCCGCTACTAGCAAGGGAGACCTAATAAAGGGGGTCCAACCCGCTACTAGCAAGGGAGACCTAATAAAGGGGGTCCAACCCGGGACTAGCAAGGTGGACCTAATAAAGAGGGTCCAACCCGCTACTAGTAAGGGAGACCTAATAAAGGGGGTCCAACCCGCTACTAGCAAGGGAGACCTAATAAAGGGGGTCCAACCCGCTACTAGCAAGGTGGACCTAATAAAGAGGGTCCAACCCGCTACTAGTAAGGGAGACCTAATAAAGGGGGTCCAACCCGCTACTAGCAAAGGGAGACCTAATAAAGGGGGTCCAACCCGGGACTAGCAAGGAGGACCTAATAAAGGGGGTCCAACCCGCTACTAGTAAGGGAGACCCAATAAAGGGGGCCCAACCCGCTACTAGCAAGGGAGACCTAATAAAGGGGGTCAAACCCGCTACTAGCAAGGTGGACCTAATAAAGAGGGTCCAACCTGCTACTAGCAAGGGAGGGGACCTAATAAAGGGGGTCCAACCAGCTACTAGACAGGTGGACCTAAAAAAAAGGGTCCAACCCGCTACTAGAAAGGTGGACCCAATAAAGGGGGTCCAACCCGTTACTAGCAAGGTGGACCTAATGAGCTTTATTACAGACTGGCCTCTGGCATTTTTGAACACCCCGACCGTGTCCCTTTTACTGAACACAACTTTCCATCTAAACATTGAATATCAAATTATAAAAGTGAATAAACGTGACATTGATCCACTCACCTTTTTTCTTGTTTCTGGCTGCACTTGGATCTGCAAAGAGACAGAAATAAGTCACAGAAAGGTTTTGCTCTTAGAAGATGAAGCAGAATCTGGAAGAGAAGAGACGGGATCAAAGCGTTGTGTTCATGCCTGCCAGAGGAAGAACACAGCAGACATGTTTCTAATAGAACCGAGAGAGAAAACACAACAACAAAAGTTATTTGGCTCACAATGCATCGAACGTTCATCTTCAGAAAATAGAAAAATGTTTATCTTCTACTAATCCTCAGAAAATGACACAAGTGATGAGGAGACGTCATCCTTAAAGGAGAACTCTGCAAAACCTCCCACCAGCAGATGGAACTGCAGTGAGAGCCAAGAGATGTCCTCAGCATTTCCAGTACAGGACACAATGGAGGAAAGAGTGCCGGGCTCCACTGAACCCCCCCCCTCCCCCCGAATGCCGCAGGGGGCCGGTTTGTGTTGTTCCTTAAAGTCAACATGTCACCAGGATGAGGACCATCGGAAGTATTTACAGATCCTTAAGCAGTAAATGAGCTTTAAAAAGAGACAAAGTGGCATTGTGTATGGGAAAGATAAGATAGTCTTCTTATTACCAGCTCTGACCTCTGCAGGCCGTCTGGAGTACTTCATCCAAGGAAGCAATAAAGTCATCAATACGCTCAGCAGCTCGCTCTGCTTTCTCCTATCCCGACAGTGATTCCACTCCGCCTCACAGCTCCTGATCTGTGTTAACATTATAAAACTAGAAGGCTGTCTCTTTTGGGATGGGGTGCAGGGGGAGCTGAGCTTCCGAGTCACTGCTGGGGATGGGGTGCAGGGGGAGTTGAGCTGCCGAGTCACTGCTGGGGATGGGGTGCAGGGGGAGCTGAGCTCCCGAGTCACTGCTGGGGATGGGGTGCAGGGGGAGCTGAGCTGCCGAGTCACTGCTGGGGATGGGGTGCAGGGGGAGCTGAGCTGCCGAGTCACTGCTGGGGATGGGGTGCAGGGGGAGCTAAGCTTCCGAGTCACTGCTGGGGATGGGGTGCAGGGGGAGCTGAGCTGCCGAGTCACTGCTGGGGATGGGGTGCAGGGGGAGCTGAGCTCCCGAGTCACTGCTGGGGATGGGGTGCAGGGGGAGCTGAGCTGCCGAGTCACTGCTGGGGATGGGGTGCAGGGGGAGCTGAGCTGCCAAGTCACTGCTGGGGATGGGGTGCAGGGGGAGCTGGAAAGTCACTGCTGGGGATGGGGTGCAGGGGGAGCTGAGCTGCCAAGTCACTGCTGGGGATGGGGTGCAGGGGGAGCTGAGCTGCCGAGTCACTGCTGGGGATGGGGTGCAGGGGGAGCCGAGCTCTCGAGTCACTGCTGGGGATGGGTTGCAGGGGGAGCTGAGCTGCCGAGTCACTGCTGGGGATGGGGTTCAGGGGGATCTGAGCTGCCGAGTCACTGCTGGGGATGGGGTGCAGGGGGATCTGAGCTGCCAAGTCACTGTGGGGATGGGGTGCAGGGGGAGCTGAGCTGCCGAGTCACTGCTGGGGATGGGGTGCAGGGGGAGCTGAGCTGCCGAGTCACTGCTGGGGATGGGGTGCAGGGGGATCTGAGCTGCCAAGTCACTGTGGGGATGGGGTGCAGGGGGAGCTGAGCTGCCGAGTCACTGCTGGGGATGGGGTGCAGGGGGAGCTGAGCTGCCGAGTCACTGCTGGGGATGGGGTGCAGGGGGAGCTGAGCTGCCGAGTACTGCCAACCTACACCTTATGTGGTGGGCGCTCAATCTTGTGTGGTGGGCTCGACAAATCCCAGGCTCCAGGTTGCCATTGCAAATAGAAATTGTGTCCTGGCGCCTGGGCTTTTGTCAGCCAATTCACTCCCACGCCCGCCATCCCGACTCCCGAGTGCTGTGCGCTCTATCCAGGCACCCCGAGCTGCCCGCTTTGCTACAACTTCCTTTGTTTGGCCAGTGGAAGCAGGTGGGCGAGGTGTTGTGGTCACATGACCGGTGGTAAAGCGCGGTTCAGTCAAACTGAGGGAGGGGGCCGCATCTTACATCACTGAACTGGGTGGGATCAGGGCTTAGTTGGTCGGGAGCTTTCTTGGACCGGCCTGCTCATTGTATGTACAGTAGGTGGCTACATCGCTGCTGCACAATTCTGATAGCGGTGAGCTGAGGTTTTTGGGCTGTCTCTTTGCTGAACATATGGGGGATGTCTCTGCTGGATTGAAATGTCTCTTTGCTGAACATATGGTGGAGGTCTCTGGTGGATTGAAAGGTCTCTTTGCTGAACATATGGGGGATGTCTCTGCTGAATTGAAATGTCTCTTTGCTGAACATATTGGGGGAGGTCTCTGGTGGATTGAAATGTCTCTGCTGAGCATATGGGGGAGGTCTCTGGTGGATTGAAATGTCTCTGCTGAGCATATGGGGGAGGTCTCTGCTGGATTGAAATGTCTCTTTGCTGAACATATGGGGGATGTCTCTGCTGGATTGAAATGTCTCTTTGCTGAACATATGGGGGAGGTCTCTGCTGGATTGAAATGTCTCTTTGCTGAGCATATGGGGGAGGTCTCTGCTGGATTGAAATGTCTCTTTGCTGAACATATGGGGGAGGTCTCTGCTGGATTGAAATGTCTCTTTGCTGAACATATGGGGGAGGTCCCTGCTGGATTGAAATGTCTCTTTGCTGAACATATGGGGGAGGTCTCTGCTGGATTGAAATGTCTCTTTGCTGAACATATGGGGGAGGTCTCTGCTGGATTGAAAGGCGTCTTTGCTGAACATATGGGGGATGTCTCTGCTGGATTAAAATGTCTCTTTGCTGAACATATGGGGGAGGTCTCTGCTGGATTGAAATGTCTCTTTGCTGAACATATGGGGGATGTCTCTGCTGGATTGAAATGTCTCTTTGCTGAACATATGGGGGAGGTCTCTGCTAGATTGAAATGTCTCTTTGCTGAACATATGGGGGAGGTCTCTGGTGGATTGAAATGTCTCTTTGCTGAACATATGGGAGAGGTCTGCTGGATTGAAATGTCTCTTTGCTGAACATGTGGGGGATGTCTCTGCTGGATTGAAATGTCTCTTTGCTGAACATGTGGGGGATGTCTCTGCTGGATTGAAATGTCTCTGTTGGATTGAAAGGTCTCTTTGCTGAACATATGGGGGATGTCTCTGCTAGATTGAAATGTCTCTTTGCTGAACATATGGGGGAGGTCTCTGCTAGATTGAAATGTCTCTTTGCTGAACATATGGGGGAGGTCTCTGCTGGATTGAAATGTCTCTTTGCTGAACATATGGGGGAGGTCTCTGCTGGATTGAAATGTCTCTTTGCTGAACATATGGGGGAGGTCCCTGCTGGATTGAAATGTCTCTTTGCTGAACATATGGGGGAGGTCTCTGCTGGATTGAAATGTCTCTTTGCTGAACATATGGGGGAGGTCTCTGCTGGATTGAAAGGCGTCTTTGCTGAACATATGGGGGATGTCTCTGCTGGATTAAAATGTCTCTTTGCTGAACATATGGGGGAGGTCTCTGCTGGATTGAAATGTCTCTTTGCTGAACATATGGGGGATGTCTCTGCTGGATTGAAATGTCTCTTTGCTGAACATATGGGGGAGGTCTCTGCTAGATTGAAATGTCTCTTTGCTGAACATATGGGGGAGGTCTCTGGTGGATTGAAATGTCTCTTTGCTGAACATATGGGAGAGGTCTGCTGGATTGAAATGTCTCTTTGCTGAACATGTGGGGGATGTCTCTGCTGGATTGAAATGTCTCTTTGCTGAACATGTGGGGGATGTCTCTGCTGGATTGAAATGTCTCTGTTGGATTGAAAGGTCTCTTTGCTGAACATATGGGGGATGTCTCTGCTAGATTGAAATGTCTCTTTGCTGAACATATGGGGGAGGTCTCTGCTAGATTGAAATGTCTCTTTGCTGAACATATGGGGGGAGGTCTCTGGTGGATTGAAATGTCTCTTTGCTGAACATATGGGAGAGGTCTGCTGGATTGAAATGTCTCTTTGCTGAACATGTGGGGGATGTCTCTGCTGGATTGAAATGTCTCTTTGCTGAACATGTGGGGGATGTCTCTGCTGGATTGAAATGTCTCTGTTGGATTGAAAGGTCTCTTTGCTGAACATATGGGGGAGGTCTCTGTTGGAATAAAATGTCTCTTTGCTGAACATATAGGGGAGGTCTCTGCTGGATTGAAATGTCTCCTTGCTGGATCGGGAGGCCTCCCCGCTGGATCGGGAAGCCTCCCCGCTGGATCGGGAGGCCTCCCCGCTGGATCGGGAAGCCTCCCCGCTGGATCGGGAAGCCTCCCCGCTGGATCGGGAAGCCTCCCCGCTGGATCGGGAGGCCTCCCCGCTGGATCGGGAAGCCTCCCCACTGGCTCCTAACTTTTTTTAGTTGGCTCCTAAATTTAAAGTAGAATTTGTCAAGCCCTGCTAATGGGATATGTATTTCTACAACAACTGGAGGGCCGCAGTTTGCCCACCCCTGCTGTATGGTGTCCCTGCTGGTATGATGGGGGTCCTGAGGGAACTTCATCATTGGAAGTAACCAGAATAATGCGTCTACTGAAAGGCCAAAATGATGGGGAACGCCCCCTACTGGACACTAATAAGAACAAATACTGAACTTTATCTTAGCCAAAATAAATGATTACACTTTACCCCCCCCCCAGACCTTAATGAACATTAAATCCTGGCTGTGCGGGCCGGCCCCACTACAAGGGGAGTTCAGCGCTCAGCGAAGCATTTCATTGTATAGTGTTTGTAAAAACAATAAATTGGAGGCCGTGGAAAATTACAGGAATCTGCTGCATACAGAACACAAAAAAATAAGTTTTTATTTTGCAATTCCTTCTTACATAGTGAATCGGCTGTGAGCCGGGTTCTTCCCCCGCTCCTAGACGGATGTCGGCTATAGAAGAAAACGTTCGGTATTTTCTCTGCTTTGCGATTTGTTTTTTCTTTTATCGCCCCCCCGAGAGCTCTGGTGAGGCAGCATTTTCTAGAAACAACAAGCTCGCCCCTCGCGCTCCAATCACAATGGATTCCGGATTCATTAACACAAGACCTGCAATCAGCAAAGTTTTCTTTTGCCGTAGCGGCATACCTTCCCTTACTTCACATAATCCATCGGTGTGATTAATTACCACAACATTCTCCACACGAAATCCCTTCACTGTGGGGGGGCGTCCTACAGGATTATACATGAGGCTGGAATTCGCCGCTCATTATGACACGCAATATTTATTTCTCACGGATTCAATACAAACCCCCCCCCCCCGATTATCTGGCGGTTTAATCAGTATTCCTCCCCCCCCCCCGGAATAAATTCGATGATTTACACCCGTCTGTCTCTGGCAGACAAAACATTCCGGAGAGCCGCCCGCTGCGCCGAGCGCATAAAATATTCGGGTGTTTAGATTAGTAAACAGAACGGAGAGAAACGAAGGATATTTGGCAAAGCGTGTTTGAAGTGGATGGAACCAATTAGCTTCAGAGGCCAAATGGCGGGTGACTAGAAGAGGATGACAAGTCGCGTTTATTGCTACTTATTAGTGTTTAGCTGTCGCTTCTACCGACAAGGAAAAAATACATTCAACTATCAATGCAAAATTGCCGCGGACATTAGGAGAGGAGAGAGGCCGGAATAATACCGAGCTTCACAAATACGAAACGCCAACACTGCATATTAAAGAGGAAGTAAAATGTCCATCTCTTGCTTTTACCTACAGGTGAGCCTCATTCTAGACTTACCTACAGGTGAGCCTTATTCTAGACTTACCTACAGGTGAGCCTCATTCTAGACTTGCCTACAGGTGAGCCTCATTCTAGACTTACCTACAGGTGAGCCTCATTCTAGACTTGCCTACAGGTGAGCCTCATTCTAGACTTACCTACAGGTGAGCCTCATTCTAGACTTGCCTACAGGTGAGCCTCATTCTAGACTTGCCTACAGGTGAGCCTCATTCTAGACTTGCCTACAGGTGAGCCTCATTCTAGACTTGCCTACAGGTGAGCCTCATTCTAGACTTGCCTACAGGTGAGCCTCATTTTAGACTTGCCTACAGGTGAGCCGTCTTATAAACCTACCTACAGGTGAGCCTCAGACTTACCTACAGGTGAGCCTCATTCTAGACTTGCCTACAGGTGAGCCTCATTCTAGACTTGCCTACAGGTGAGCCTCATTTTAGACTTGCCTACAGGTGAGCCTCATTATAGACTTGCCTACAGGTGAGCCTCATTCTAGACTTACCTACAGATGAGCCTTCTTATAGACTTGCCTACAGGTGAGCCTCATTCTAGACTTGCCTACAGGTGAGCCTCAATCTAGACTTACCTACAGATGAGCCTCATTCTAGACTTGCCTACAGGTGAGCCTCATTCTAGACTTGCCTACAGGTGAGCCTCATTCTAGACTTGCCTACAGGTGAGCCTCATTCTAGACTTGCCTACAGGTGAGCCTCATTCTAGACTTGCCTACAGGTGAGCCTCATTTTAGACTTGCCTACAGGTGAGCCTCATTATAGACTTACCTACAGGTGAGCCTCATTATAGACTTACCTACAGGTGAGCCGTCTTATAAACCTACCTACAGGTGAGCCTCAGACTTACCTACAGGTGAGCCTCATTCTAGACTTGCCTACAGGTGAGCCTCATTCTAGACTTACCTACAGGTGAGCCTCATTCTAGAGACTTACCTACAGGTGAGCCTCATTCTAGACTTACCTTCAGGTGAGCCTTCTTATAGACTTACCTACAGGTGAGACTCATTCTAGACTTACCTTCAGGTGAGCCTTCTTATAGACTTACCTACAGGTGAGCCTTCTTATAGACTTACCTACAGGCGAGCCTCATTATAGACTTACCTACAGGCGAGCCTCATTATAGACTTACCTACAGGCGAGCCTCATTATAGACTTACCTACAGGCGAGCCTCATTATAGACTTACCTACAGGCGAGCCTCATTATAGACTTACCTACAGGCGAGCCTTCTTATAGACTTACCTACAGGCGAGCCTCATTATAGACTTACCTACAGGTGAGCCTCATTATAGACATGCCTACAGGCGAGCCTTCTTATAGACTTACCTACAGGCGAGCCTTCTTATAGACTTACCTACAGGTGAGCCTTCTTATAGACTTACCTACAGGTGAGCCTTCTTATAGACTTACCTACAGGCGAGCCTTCTTATAGACTTATCTACAGGCGAGCCTTCTTATAGACTTATCTACAGGTGAGCCTTCTTATAGACTTATCTACAGGCGAGCCTTCTTATAGACTTATCTACAGGTGAGCCTTCTTATAGACTTATCTACAGGTGAGCCTTCTTACAGACTTACTTATAGGAAGTGTAAATATTTCCTAAACATGCACTATTTAGGAGATACGGTATTTATTGCCGTATAACACAGACCCTAATTTTAAGACGGAGCCCCCCTGCACATTACACAGCCCTTTTTACATTCCATAGACCCCCCTTTACATTACACAGACACCCTTTTACATTGCACAGCCCCCCTGCACTCCCAGGAGACCCTCAGTCTCCTGGGACGGCACTGCCAGCGTACTCTAAAGTTAAAGAAAAATAAAAAAATAAAAAATCACTGCCAGTCCCTTCTCACAGATTCTTACTACACTGTGTAAGCCTCTTTGTAAACCAAAGCCTGCAAATACCTCATTAGCGCCGTTCTTTACGGCCAGTCACGTGACCGCTCTCCTCTGATGTTTTATGGATGGTCAAGTGACCGCTCTTCTCCAATCTAAAGCTACACTTGGAGGAGAAGGAGGAGACCGGTCAGAAAGAACGGCACTAATGAGGTATTTGCAGGCTTTGGTTTACAATTACACAGTATACAAAGGATCTATGAGATGGGGCGGACACTGATTTTTTTTTAATCTGTAGAGCATGCCGGCAGAGCTGTCCCAGGGCCAGGAGAGGTGGGGTGGCTGGTGTGACACCCCCCCCCCCCCCCCAATATGTGGCACCCGGGGCGGACCGCCCAATGACTCCGCCTCCCCTGTTGGTAAAAAAGAAATATCGGCGTATAACACGCACTGTTTGTCCTCTGTTTTCAGGGGAAAAAAGTGTGTGTTATACACCGATAAATATGGTATTCACTGTAAATGCAGCCAGTGACCTTACTGGCGCATGCGCTTTGAAGGAACGGCCACCTGTGCGGCGGCTCCCGTGTCCGTGCACGGGAGTGACATCATCGTGGCTCTGGCCGGTCACGAACCCGGAAGCAAGACAGGTGAAGACGAGAGACGCCTCGGTGCTGGAAGAACTTCGTTTTCAGGTAAGTTTAACATAATGTGCGAGTATGTGATGCATAACCGCACATTATGACATGACCATGCAGGTACAAAAAATTATTTCCAGAGGTGTACAACTGCTTTAACTAATGCAAGAGCCAAGCAGCCACCACAGAGAATTACTAATAAAGCTTCCTCAATACGAAGAACACCAACAGCTAAAAACACGCTTTATAATCTTGTTGTAAAATCAAGAGTTCAGGAGTATGTAACGCAGGGTTCAGGGGTCAGGAGTATGCAATGTAGCATTCAGAGGGGTAGGTAATATAGAGTTCAGGGGTCAGGAGTATGTAATGCAGAGTTCAGAGGGGTTTGTAACAGAGAGTTCAGGAGTATGTAACGTAGAGTTCAGGGGTCAGGAGCATGTAATGGAGAGTTCAGAGGGGTATGTATCGTAGAGTTCAGAGGTCAGGAGTATGTAATGGAGAGTTCAGAGGGGTATGTATCGTAGAGTTCAGAGGTCAGGAGTATGTAACGGAGAGTTCAGGAGTATGTAACGGAGAGTTCAGGGGTCAGGAGCATGTAATGGAGAATTCAGAGGGGTATGTATCGTAGAGTTCAGAGGTCAGGAGTATGTAATGGAGAGTTCAGAGGGGTATGTATCGTAGAGTTCAGAGGTCAGGAGTATGTAATGGAGAGTTCAGGAGTATGTAACGTAGAGTTCAGGGGTCAGGAGTATGTAATGGAGAGTTCAGAGGGGTATGTATCGTAGAGTTCAGAGGTCAGGAGTATGTAATAGAGAGTTCAGAGGGGTAGGCATCGTAGAGTTCAGAGGTCAGGAGTATGTAATGGAGAGTCCAGGAGTATGTAACGTAGAGTTCAGGGGTCAGGAGCATGCAATGTCAATTGAGAGGAGTATGTAACGTAGAGTTCAGAGGTCAGGAGTATGTAATGGAAAATTCAGAGGGGTATGTATCGTAGAGTTCAGAGGTCAGGAGTATGTAATGTAGAGTTCAGGGGTCAGGAGTATGCAATGTAAATTCAGAGGGGTAAGTAACGTAGAGTGCAGGGGTCATAAGTATGTAATGTAGAGTTCAGGGGTCAGGAGCATGCAATGTAAATTCAGAGGGGGGGGGGTCAGGAGTATGTAATGTAGAGTTCAGAGGTGTAAGTAATGTAGAGTTCAGGGGTCAGATGTATGTAATGTAGAGGTCAGGAGTATGCAATGTAAATTCAGAGGGGTAAGTAACGTAGAGTTCAGGGGTCATAAGTATGTAATGTAGAGTTCAGGGGTCAGGAGCATGCAATGTAAATTCAGAGGGGGGGGGGGGTGTCAGGAGTATGTAATGTAGAGTTCAGAGGTGTAAGTAATGTAGAGTTCAGGGGTCAGATGTATGTAATGTAGAGTTCAGGGGTCAGGAACATGCAATGTAGAGTTCAGAGGGGTATTTAACGTGGAGTTCAGGGGTCCGAAGTATGTAATGTAGAGCTCAGAGGGGTATGTAAAGTAGAGTTTAGGGGTCCAAAGTATGTCATTTAGAGTTCAGAGGGGTATGCAACGTAGAGTTTAGGGGTCCGAAGTATGTAGAGTTCAGAGGGGTATGTAACGTAGAGTTAAGGGGTCAGTATTATGTAATGTAGAGTTCAGGGGTCAGGCGAACGCAATGTAGAGTTCAGAAGGGTATGTAACGTAGAGTTCAAGGGACAAGCGTAAGTGATGCAGAGATCAGTAGTATGCAATGTAGAGTTCAGGGGTCAGGAGTAAGTGATGCAGAGGATAGTAGTATGTAACACAGGGTTCAGGAGTAGGTAATGTCATTTTCAAAGAGGTATGCAACAGAGTTCAGGGGTCAGGAGTATATACTGTAGAGTTCAGAATGCAATGTACAGTTCATGGGTACAGGAGTAAGTAATGCGGAGTGCAGAGATTAGCAGTATGTAAGGCAGGGTTCAGAGGTCAGAAATAAATAACACAGAATGCAGGGATCAGGAGTATGCAACACAGAGGTCAGCAGTATGTAATGCAAAGTTCAGGCACAACAAGGTCTGTAACAAGGGTCAGAAATAAGTAAAGCAGAGTTTTAATGTCAGTAGTATTAACCCAGAGTGCAGGGGTCAGTAGTAATGCAGAGTGAAGCGATGACATATGTACACATGTTTACACAATACACAGTGCGGAGGTCAGGGGTAATGAATTTCACCTCCACTACCAACAATACCTCCCTTCTAGTAAGAACATCTACCCTCTAAGCTACAATCACTGAGGCTGTCAACAAACACCGTATTCAAAGTTTGGATCACTCCGTTCCATAGTAGAATGGGGCATCTCCAGTTGAGTCAACCTAGTCTCTACCATACATCTACTTCAAACACTGCTACCTACCTGAAGAAACAAAAAACTGACTGAGGGTTCACAGGCACCCAAAAACATAGACCAGAATTTCACAAGCCAAGACTCCATTACAATAATTGCTTTATCCTTTACGAAAACTCTGGATTAGCTTTAGAAATCTGCAGTCATAAAACAGGTCACCGGGTCTTGTCCTCCGAGGGACCTAATAGGCCACAAATACACGTGAGAAAAGCCGGGTAAGAAGAAAGCTGTGAGATCCATGAAACACTAAACCTGACCTTCTCTTTGTTCTGAACCTCCACAGATTTTTAAGGGATTTACGTGCATTTTTCTAAAGGAGGGAGAACAGGGAAAAACGCCGTAGAAAACCCCCCGCGAGCAGCCCATAAATGAGGACAATATGTGGAGATTATTTTATCTTTTTACAAGCCCAATTTATAGGTGCTTTCTTCAGAGATGAAGCTGGATCTCGGAGAAATGGAAGACATGATGAAAGAAATGGAGCACTTTGAAAATGAGCTCCCCTCACATTTTAGGCCTAAGTGAGCCTTTTCTGGAAGGTGTTAAATCTCGCAGTTTGTCAATTTTTTACTCAATCCTTATGCCAAAACCGAACGATCCACCAATTCCGACTACCATCTGAGGGCCATTGTGCACATTAACACCATTCCCAGGTCAATTTATGTTCCTCTCCGTGATAAAAAGCTTAAAGACACATTATATCCAGGAGGTGGAGATGGCCAGCTATACGATATATCACAGATCTCAGAGCTCTGCTAATCCACAAACTCTTTAGACCGCTGTAATGAATCTTCCAGGTTTTACAGCTTCTACAGATAAAACACATTAGGCCACCTCGTTCCGTACGCCTTTGCCTTTACCTCTCTTTTCTTTGATGCTTTGAGTCTGTTTTTGGTCGCCCTCGGACCCCTCTACTTTGGGTGACCCCTTGTCCCGGACTTATGGCCTATTTTTGCTAGGTAAGCAGCCACTGTTGCTAGATTCCAAAAAATTGTTTTTTTTCTGTATTTCTCCACAGATTGCTCACCCCGACCTGTGCCGGGGGTGTTAAATAGATCAGCACAAGCTTTACCCTCTGCTGTACACCAGTGCACCTGCAACCTGGGCCCCTGATGGACGGCCCTTAGGCTCTGGTGACCCATATGGACCTTTGGTTTATCCCACAAGGTCACCAAGTGGACAGCTCATACTAATAAAAGTCTAATGAAAATTAAAATTTTCTAAAGCGAGGGCCAGTTAGTGGTCCATCAGATTTTAGGGCGTTTAAGGCAAATTACATAACGCAGTCAGCAGGAGGAGGAATAGTGCCCCGTCCCTGGGAGAAATAGTGCCCCGTCCCTGGGAGAAATAGTGCCCCGTCCCTGGGAGAAATAGTGCCCCGTCCCTGGGAGAAATAGTGCCCCGTCCCTGGGAGAAATAGTGCCCCGCCCCTGGGAGAAATAGTGCCCCGCCCCTGGGAGAAATAGTGACCCGCCCCTGGGAGAAATAGTGACCCGCCCCTGGGAGAAATAGTGACCCGCCCCTGGGAGAAATAGTGACCCGCCCCTGGGAGAAATAGTGACCCGCCCCTGGGAGAAATAGTGACCCGCCCCTGGGAGAAATAGTGACCCGCCCCTGGGAGACATAGTGACCCGTCCCTGGGAGACATAGTGACCCGTCCCTGGGAGACATAGTGACCCGTCCCTGGGAGAAATAGTGACCCGTCCCTGGGAGAAATAGTGACCCGTCCCTGGGAGAAATAGTGACCCGTCCCTGGGAGAAATAGTGACCCGTCCCTGGGAGAAATAGTGACCCGTCCCTGGGAGAAATAGTGACCCGTCCCTGGGAGAAATAGTGACCCGTCCCTGGGAGAAATAGTGACCCACCACTGGGAGAAATAGTGACCCATCACTGGGAGAAATAGTGACCCATCACTGGGAGAAATAGTGACCCGTCACTGAGTGACGAGGCACCATTTCTCCCACTAACCCCAGTGACGGGGCACCATTCCCCCACTGAGGGGGCACTATTTCTCCCTTCCGCTAATACTAATGATAGGGCACTATTCCTTCCACTGATACCAAAGATGAGCACTATTCCTCCCACTGATACCAATGATGGGACACTATTCCTCCACTGATACCAATGATGGGACACTATTCCTCCCACTGATACCAATGATGGGACACTATTCCTCCACTGATACCAATGATGGGCACTATTCCTCCCACTGATCCAAGTGACGGGGCACATTTCTTCCCAGCGACGGGGCATCATTCCCCCCCAGTGACGGGGCACTATTTCTCCCAGCATCGGGGCACTATTTCTCCCAGTGCCCCATCACCGGGAGGGGATGATGCCCCGTCACCGGGAGGGGATGATGCCCCGTCACCGGGAGGGGATGATGCCCCGTCACCTGGGGGGGGGGGGGATGATGCCCCGTCACCTGGGGGGGGGGGGATGATGCCCCGTCACCTGGGGGGGGGGGGATGATGCCCCGTCACTGGGGGGGGGGGGGATGATGCCCCGTCACTGGGGGGGGGGGGATGATGCCCCGTCACTGGGGGGGGGGGGGGGATGATGCCCCGTCACTGGGGGGGGGGGGATGATGCCCCGTCACTGGGGGGGGGGATGATGCCCCGTCACTGGGGGGGGGGATGATGCCCCGTCACTGGGGGGGGGGATGATGCCCCGTCACTGGGGGGGGGATGATGCCCCGTCACGGGGGGGGGGGGGATGATGCCCCGTCACGGGGGGGGGGGGATGATGCCCCGTCACGGGGGGGGGGGGGGATGATGCCCCGTCACTGGGGGGGGGGATGATGCCCCGTCACTGGGGGGGGGGATGATGCCCCGTCACGGGGGGGGGGGAATGATGCCCCGTCACGGGGGGGGGGGAATGATGCCCCGTCACTGGGGGGGAGTGATGCCCCGTCACTGGGGGGGAGTGATGCCCCGTCACTGGGGGGGAGTGATGCCCCGTCACTGGGGGGAGTGATGCCCCGTCACTGGGGGGGAGTGATGCCCCGTCACTGGGGGGGAGTGATGCCCCGTCACTGTGGGGGAATGATGCCCCGTCACTGTGGGGGAATGATGCCCCGTCACTGGGAAGAATAGTGCCCCGTCACTGGGAAGAATAGTGCCCCGTCACTGGGAAGAATAGTGCCCCGTCACTGGGAAGAATAGTGCCCCGTCACTTGGATCAGTGGGAGGAATAGTGCCCATCATTGGTGTCAGTGGGGGGAATAGTGCCCCCATCATTGGTATCAGTGGGAGGAATAGTGTCCCATCATTGGTGTCAGTGGGGGGAATAGTGTCCCATCATTGGTATCAGTGGGAGGAATAGTGTCCCATCATTGGTATCAGTGGGAGGAATAGTGCCCCATGGGCAGGACAGAGGCTTGCAGAGTGCTGCATCCGGCCCACAGGTCATAGTTTGGAAACCACCATTTAACTCAAACCTGGTCAAGCAATGTGCTAACATGCATGGTGTATCACCAATGAATTGGCTGCCAGTGCACGGTAGTGCGTTACAGTGAGCATGTGTAATATGAAGGCAAACAAAAGCTTAACCTTAACTACGATGCTCCAGTAGGAAGCAAATCACACCATACAGATAAGCTGGGTCGAGTGTCTTTTTGTGTTGGAACAATAAAGTTGATTTTAGCTTTACAGAAGGTGTAGACAAGTGTTAAATGTATGTGCTTCAGAGGGCCACTAAAAACAAATAGCAAAGCAATGCAAAGCACAATTAACATTTCTAGATGTTGCCAATCACTTTTGGAGAAGAGGTCCATTTTAAAATGCAGCCAAGAAAAATCCGGCCTCCTGCCTTACCAGACAGGACTGTGCTGTGTGTCAGAGTAGTTTGAATCTCAGGACTGGATAGACAGGAACAGAAGAGCTCCTCTCTATGTATCTGATGTGTGTATTTTTGCCCAGAGTTCTGCTTTAATCAGAACTTTCCACGCCTTGCGGCCGTCAGATATTGGCACGTTCAGATCCCCCTTGGTGCCGATAATATCACGGTTTCCAGCAATGAATATTGACTTATGCCTTTCCAAATCCCCAATCTGAGGTTCAAGGAGCTACAACATATTTATATATTAAACATTAGTTCGAACAGCAAAAACAAGGGGAGTGAACATGCTTCTACCACATCGAATGTAATGAGAAAGCGTTCTCTCCCCACGTGGGAAGATTAATACCATGTGCTGCGATCGCTTGTAGAATCTCGTCATCAGAAGTCCTGCCAAGGTTTGTACATGCCTAACAACCGGCCTTCCCAACCAAACAAGTACAAGATCCTTCCCCGGCTCTGCACACCACACAACCACCGACCTTCCCAACTAAACAAGATCCTTCCCCGGCTCTGCACACCACGCAACCACCCCAACTAAACAAGATCCTTCCCCGGCTCTGCACACCACACAACCACCAACCTTCCCAACTAAACAAGATCCTTCCCCGGCTCTGCACACCACACAACCACCGACCTTCCCAACTAAACAAGATCCTTCCCCGGCTCTGCACACCACACAACCACCAACCTTCCCAACTAAACAAGATCCTTCCCCCACTCTGCACACCACTCAACAACCAACCTTCCCAACTAAACAACTTCCTTCCCCGGCTCTGCACACCACACAACCACCAACCTTCCCAACTAAACAAGATCCTTCCCTGGCTCTGCACACCACACAATCACCGCCCTCTCCTAACTAAACAAGATCCTTCCTGGCTCTGCACAACGCACAACCACCGACCTTCCCAACAAAAGAAGATCCTTCCCGGGCTCTGCACACCACACAACCACCGACCTTCCCAACTAAACAAGATCCTTCCCCGGCTCTGCACACCACGCAACCACCCCAACTAAACAAGATCCTTCCCCGGCTCTGCACACCACACAACCACCGACCTTCCCAACTAAACAAGATCCTTCCCCGGCTCTGCACACCACACAACCACCAACCTTCCCAACTAAACAAGATCCTTCCCCCACTCTGCACACCACTCAACAACCAACCTTCCCAACTAAACAAGATCCTTCCCCGGCTCTGCACACCACGCAACCACCGACCTTCCCAACAAAAGAAGATCCTTCCCGGGCTCTGCACACCACACAACCACCGACCTTCCTAACTAAACAAGGTCCTTCCCCGGCTCTGCACACCACACAACAACCGGCCTTCCCAACCAAACAAGTACAAGATCCATCCCCGGCTCTGCACACCGCACAACAACCGACCTTCCCAACAAAAGAAGATCCTTCCCCGGCTCTGCACACCACACAACCACCAACCTTCCTAACTAAACAAGGTCCTTCCCTGGCTCTGCACACCACACAACAACCAACCTCCCCAACTAAACAAGATCCTTCCCCGGCTCTGCACACCACACAACCACCGACCTTCCCAACTAAACGAGATCCTTCCCTGGCTCTGCACACCACACAACAACCAACCTTCCCAACTAAACGAGATCCTTCCCTGGCTCTGCACACCACACAACAATAAACTAAACAAGATCCTTCCCCGCCTCTGCACAACGCACAACCACTGACCTTCCCAACTAAACAAGATCCTCCCCGGCTCTGCACACCACACAACAACCACGACCTTCCCGACAAAACAAGATCCTTCCCCGGCTCTACAAACCAGACAATAACCGACCTTCCCAACTAAACAAGATCCTTCCCTGGCTCTGCACACCACACAACCACCGACCTTCCCAACTAAACAAGATCCTTCCCCGGCTCTGCACACCACACAACAACCAACCTTCCCAACTAAACAAGATCCTTTCCTGGCTCTGCACACCACTCAACAACCAACCTTCCCAACTAAACAAGATCCTTCTCCAGCTCTGCACACCACACAACCACCGACCTTCCCAACTAAACAAGATCCTTCCCCGGCTCTACAAACCAGACAATAACCGACCTTCCCAACCAAACAAGATCCTTCCCTGGCTCTGCACACCACACATCCACCGACCTTCCCAACTAAACAAGATCCTTCCCTGGCTCTGCACACCACACAACCACCCCAACTAAACAAGATCCTTCTCCAGCTCTGCACACCACACAACCACCGACCTTCCCAACTAAACAAGATCCTTCCCTGGCTCTGCACACCACACAACAACCAACCTTCCCAACTAAACAAGATCCTTTCCTGGCTCTGCACACCACACAACAACCAACCTTCCCAACTAAACAAGATCCTTCTCCAGCTCTGCACATCACACAACCACCGACCTTCCCAACTAAACAAGATCCTTCTCCAGCTCTGCACACCACACAACCACCGACCTTCCCAACTAAACAAGATCCTTCCCCGGCTCTACAAACCAGACAATAACCGACCTTCCCAACCAAACAAGATCCTTCCCTGGCTCTGCACACCACACATCCACCGACCTTCCCAACTAAACAAGATCCTTCCCTGGCTCTGCACACCACACAACAACCAACCTTCCCAACTAAACAAGATCCTTTCCTGGCTCTGCACACCACACAACCACCAACCTTCCCAACTAAACAAGATCCTTTCCTGGCTCTGCACACCACACAACAACCAACCTTCCCAACTAAACAAGATCCTTTCCTGGCTCTGCACACCACACATCCACCGACCTTCCCAACTAAACAAGATCTTTCCCTGGCTCTGCACACCACACAACAACCAACCTTCCCAACCAAACAAGATCCTTCCCTGGCTCTGCATACCACACAACAACCAACCTTCCCAACTAAACAAGATCCTTTCCTGGCTCTGCACACCACACAACAACCAACCTTCCCAACTAAACAAGATCCTTTCCTGGCTCTGCACACCACACAACAACCAACCTTCCCAACTAAACAAGATCCTTTCCTGGCTCTGCACACTACACAACAACCAACCTTCCCAACTAAACAAGATCCTTTCCTGGCTCTGCACACCACACAACCACCGACCTTCCCAACTAAACAAGATCTTTCCCTGGCTCTGCACACCACACAACAACCAACCTTCCCAACCAAACAAGATCCTTCCCTGGCTCTGCATACCACACAACAACCAACCTTCCCAACTAAACAAGATCCTTTCCTGGCTCTGCACACCACACAACCACCGACCTTCCCAACTAAACAAGATCCTTTCCTGGCTCTGCACACCACACAACAACCAACCTTCCCAACTAAACAAGATCCTCCCCCGGCTCTGCACACCACACAACCATCCAGGGTAATGCCACAGCCAACCAGAAATAAAGCCACGACCATTGAACGGTCTTTAATTTTATTCGACCTTCAGACATTGTCTATATTTTCCAGTAAAAACAGGCAGTTGAGCCACAGTTTGAATGCACCCCTCCCCAACCCCTTAAGCTGCAGAGGCAGCCAGACTGGGTTGTACACATGCCGCAGCCTTGAGGCTTTGAATAGCAAACATTATACCCCCCTGTAGTGCTTGGTGGGTGGTACCGCAGCTGAGTGCGACCCATTCAAGTACCGTGTAAAATATTCCAATAGCAGCACCAGCTTACTAGAAGAAAGCAGGCGCTGCAGCAAGTGTCAGTCCTCAGACATTACTATCACCAAAGATCACCCATCAGACCAGCCCCCAGACATTACTATCACCAAAGATTACCCATCAGACCAGCCCCCAGACATTACTATCACCAAAGATCACCCATCAGACCAGCCCCCAGACATTACTATCACAGCAGATCACCCATCAGAGCAGCCCCCAGACATTACTAGTATCACAGGAGATCACCCATCAGAGCAGCCCACAGACATTACTAGTATCACAGCAGGTCACCCATCAGAGCAGCCCCCAGACATTACTAGTATCACAGCAGGTCACCCATCAGAGTAGCCCCCAGACATTACTAGTATCACAGCAGATCACACATCACAGCAGCCCCCAGACATTACTAGTATCACAGGAGGTCACCCATCACAGCAGCCCCCAGACATTACTAGTATCACAGCAGGTCACCCATCAGAGTAGCCCCCAGACATTACTAGTATCACAGGAGGTCACCCATCAGAGCAGCCCCCAGACATTACTAGTATCACAGCAGGTCACCCATCAGAGTAGCCCCCAGACATTACTAGTATCACAGGAGGTCACACATCACAGCAGCCCCCAGACATTACTAGTATCACAGGAGGTCACCTTTCAGGTGATGCTAGTAATGTCTGGAGGCTGCTCTATCAGTAGTCTCCTTCTATGACTCCTATCCCTGCATATATGAAGATATCCATCCCATTAGGTCATGTTCGCCCCTTAGAGAGCCGGGGTGCACAAGCAACACTTACTTTCAGAGCCTTCGCTGCCTTTGTTCCTCCTCGTCCTCCGTAGATGTCGGTTCCCTTCCTCAAGGTAGGACAGGTCTTCAGGGTTCAGGCTGTTTATGATGGGGGCCATCTGTAAGAAATGGAAACAAATATGTCTTTAGAATGTTAGAAGATCGATCGATCAGACAGCAGAGGAGGAGAACATGGGATCCTCATCACTGGAGATAGAGCAGTTGTAAATTCTTCAATATCCCCTGTGAAGTGACTATCCTCCAATAATACACAGAGATAAAACAAATCCTCCTACCAAAGTTGTACCTGTTTATTTGCACCCTCTCTCCTCTACAGCTATTCAAAGTCCAGAATTCACACAGCATTTCTTAGAGAGAACGGACTTATCAGGGACATTTGGGGAAGTTCTGGTATCATTTGGATTTAAAAAGGAGCCAAACCAGTATTTGCTAATAAATGGCTTCATATCACTTGCCTACTGCACACTTTACCCCCTTTCCTGCCCAGGCCAATCTTCAGCTTTCAGCACTCTAACACTTTGAATGACAATTACGCGGTCATGTAACACTTGTACACATAGGACATTTTTATCATTTTTTTCCACACAAATAGAGCTTTCTTCTGGTGGTTTGTTATAAAGCTTTGCAAACAAGTAATTTTTCTCCTTCACTGATGGCCACTTATGAGGCTGCACTGATAGGCGGCACTGACTGATGACGCTGCGCTGATGAGGCAGGACTGGTGGGCACCGGTGAGGCGGCACTGGTGGGCACCGATAGGCGGCACTGGTGGGGGCACTGATGATGCTGCACTGGTGGATAGGGGTGTTGCAACGATTTTTGACACCCTAGGCGAAACCTCATTTTGTCGCCCCCATGTATAACCCACCTTTATAATGAAGAGCCCATCAAATGCAGCCTCACCAGCGCCCATCAAATGCCGCCTCACCAGTGAATGTTTGCTTGCTTCCAGTCATTCGGGAGTCGGGACACAGTCCTCCGCTGTGCCTCTGACACTATGTGCGAACAGAGCGGTGGCCAGCCGGCTGATGCTGAGACTTATTTGCTTGCTGCAAGGGGAAGAGAGTAGGAACACTAGTGGCCGGGCGCCCTAGGCGGCTGCCTAGTTTGCCTAGTGGTAGCACCGGCCCTGCACAGTGGTGGCCACTGATGAGGCGGCACCGATGGGCGACAATGGTGAGCACTGTTGGGACTGCACGGATATTCAGTGTAGATGTCTCTTTCACACAAGCCAGTTATCAGCTCTCCTCTCCTCATGTGTTTACATTGTGATCAACAGCCATTGGACACAGACGATCATGTAAGTAAAGGGCCGCTGTGATTGGCCCTTTATTCTGATCAGCGGAGTCCGCAGGACACATGGCATGCTGCCCCTGGGCAAAGTAAGTGCAGCATTGCATCCTCCCGGCAAAGTAAGCCCTCGCCGTAGCTGTCATTAGCGCGGGTGTGAAGGGGTTAAATAAAAAGACAATATTTTTTGGCATGATCAGCTATATTTTCATTATCAATGCCAAAATTTCACCATTTCTGCGCCCGGGGGGGAGGGTCAAACTTTTCAGCACATCCGTATATGTTGCATTATTAAACTATGTATATAGTGACCTGGGGACGCTCCTCCTCTACGCGGTATATGATTGGATCCTGGCACTCGTCTTTATGAACGGAGGAGGGGGGGAGGGTGTCGGAATGTGAAGTGAAGCCTGGAAGGTATTATTACTTATTTGCTGATAAACATGGAGATCGGACACATCACTGCACAGAAATCAAATCAATCCCCAATAAATGTCCCGGAATTATCACCCCGAATTATCACCCCGAATTATCACCCCGAAAGAGGCAATTCCTACATTAAAGCCGACGACAAAAACAAGGAAAATCTCGGCGAGTGCCAAGAAGAATCGGCAGACGGATCTTTTCCTCCTCGGCTCCATTTCTGTCCGAACACGAATCCTCCGAGGACTGGGAGGAGATTGTTGTTTTAGTGACTTACACAGAGAAGAGATAATGAAAATGCCGAGGGCTGGGCTGCTCCCCGCAACTAAATGGAGCGATAGAAAAAAAGTGACACATTGTTTCTTTACACCGAAAGACAATAACAATGGGTCACGTGATCGGAACGAATCTGAACTGACGAACCAGGAAAAAGACGCACATTTGGCGACACGCGTCTGTGCGCTCTCTCCGCCCCGGACCTCCGTCCACTAGGAGTGACCCGTCCTGCCTGCAACCAACCAGATCTCAGCACCACAGGAAATCAGAGATCCATCATCAGCCAATCACATGATGACCTTCCGGATCCGCACATTCTGTTCCCGCATTCTCACAGATTGCGGAGCGTTTTATAGCGCAGCGCCCCCGGAGGACAAATACGGAATTTAAAGTGATTGTAAAGTCTATTTTTTTTTAAAAACAACAAACGTGATATACTTACCTCCTCTGTGTAATGGTTTTGCACAGAGCAGCCCGGCTCTTCCTCTTCACTGCTCCTGGCCCCTCCCTCCTGTTGGGTGGCCCCCTCAGCCAGCAGCTTGCTGTGGGGGGAGCCACCTGAGCGGAATTGCAGCTCAGCCCCGCCCGCTCTCTCTACTGATTGGGTAACTGACTTTGAGTGACAGCCACGGGAGCCAATGGTGCTGCTGCTGTGTCTCAGACAATCAGGAGGGATTCTCCTCTACCTTTGAAAACGTGAGATAAAAAAAAAATAAAAAAATTATATTATATAAAATGTTTTATAAAAATATATCTCATTACATTATTTTTTTATTATGCTTTAAAAAAAAAAAAAAAAAAGTTTACATCCAGTCCCCGCTGTCCTTGCCTAAGGTGATCCTCAGCTGTCAGGGCATCGGAATTTGAATCCCCACCGCTCTCCTCCATGCAGTGCTACTGGGATGGACCAGATGGATTGTGATTGGCCAGCACCGTTACATAGATGGTGCCCAATGGGGGGATCTGGGGGGGCTGCTGCATCACAGGAGGTTTTTCACCTTAATGCATAGAACGTATTAAGGTGACAAACCTTGGAGGGTTTACAAACCTTTGGACGCGAGTTTGCTCCCCCCCCCACCCCCATTTTTGTTGCAGGGGTTGCCCAAAATCTGACTTGTATCTTAGAGCGGACTTCTGGGAAAAAATCAATGAGCCAATCACACAAGCAGGAAGTGACGTTTCTGGGGGGAGGGACTCTGTATACCCTTCTGTGTACAGAGCGCCTCCAGGTGGCCATATTGCCTTTTACAGAAAATGACAGCGACTGCAGATTAACAAAGGAAAAGGGAATTTTTATTTTATTTTTTATTTTTAAAATTACAATATGACTTGTGTAGCAATTATATACACGAGGGAGGCGCCGAAAATTATCGGCCAAAAATAGGAGTTATCGGCTGAAAAAAAAAAACAAAAAGGTGCCAGTAATGGCCAAAATTTTTTTTCGGATA
>JBBGZY010002870.1:0-256049 GCA_037952925.1 Lithobates clamitans | reverse complement strand
CTACATCATATTAACATCATATATAAGGGTATCTTTGGATACATTATCTATACAGTACTCAATACTACTAAATTTTATTATTTTTATACATCATTATCTTTCAATATCATATATAAGGGTATCTTTGGGTACATTATCTACATATTATTTAATATTACGAATTTTATTTCATATTACAAATATTTATTATCTACATATTAACATTTTGTTCCCAGATATCCCTTCATTTTGACAAGCTCTCCATTATCATTTCTGTTACATGGACACCACCCCATTATCCGGACACTGCCATTCCATCACCCGTTGCCACTCAGACATATTATGCTGCCTCAGCTCCCGTGCCGGGGTTTGTTGCCTCTGGCTCACTCCGTGCCATTTGCCGTGCGACGCACTCAGTGCCAGGGTTGGTAAGTGTATGTCTTCTGACCAACCAGTTTGTGAATAGATCTATTTTACTCCTCTCTACTAAGATGGAGATTTATCATATGTATATATCTTACAGGTTTGTACTGCATCAGCTCCTGATGAGTGGAGAAAACCATCCACGAAACGCGTCGAGCTACACTTGATGCTTCAACCTTAACTATCTGTACTCTGATGTCATCATTTATTTTTCAACATCCTATATCATTGTGCCCTTTTCATACCAGGTCCCGGGCACATCATCTCGGGCACCTATTATGACCATTATTATTACCATGCGTTTTATACTCCAGCTACCACTTTCCGGGCATGCCATTTCTGGCACCTACCATTATCATGATTATGATTATTATTTTGGCTATGCGATTGTTTCCAGTTACTGTTGTACCATGAGTATTTTAATTACTACTGCATGTATTTTTCCATACTAGATGCTTCATTTTTATGCTAAAACATGTATGTGTGTTGATATATGTGAAATCCTTGTTATTCTACTTACTATGACTATTAAACTAATACTTTTCAACCCTCCGCAATCCAACCGCTTCATTTAAAGTCCCAACTCCCCTGTTTATATATACCTGATTCCGGGATGGAGACGACGAGTGCGCCTCATTTAAAGTCCCAAACTCCCCCCTTTTTTGCCCAATATAGTATCGGGATGGAAGCGTTTGGATAGTTGGATCAGCAGTGTTCCCCTGCTATCTACGCGAGAGGGTTTATGCAGACCCTACATAGGGCTGTACCTTTGGAACAGTCGTATACCTTACACATATTGTTATGTTTGTACTCAGTTCCTCTATGTTACTACGGATGGCATGCCCCGTACTGGTTGCTGCTATATACTTTGACTCTAATATTTTTTTGTTATACATTTAACCTCCACAGCTCTGCCACTGTTTGCGTCAGCGTGGCTCTTGCCTCGGTTCTGTGCTGGGGCTTCCTTCCTCGGCGCGGGAGCTGCGATGCGCTCCTTGGACCCTCCCCCTCCTCCCCTTAGGGAGGTTCGGGCGGTTACCACTCTGCGCATCGACGTCACGGTCCCTGCGTCATGCGCGGGACGTCCTTACTGACGTCACCGCGCTGACGCTTGGAGCGTCACCTGCGTGACTCCCCTCTGGGAGGAGGACGGTTTTGGCGCCAAACACTGAGCGATTCCTCAGCTCAGGTGCGGATGCCGCCCCCTCCTCCCGCCAGGCTCACGCACGTGGCGTTGGCGGCATATATTTATATGTCCCCCAATCTGAGGGGGCTGCTTACTTGGCCTGTCTCCGATTGGGGTCTCAACACACCAGCTGTTCTCCTCCTGCTGTTTGTGCTCTACCCGTAGCATCGGGTAAGTCTTTGGATTATGGGCTCACTTTCTCTGCTATACCCCTGTTTTGTTTCACTGCACATCCTGTTTTTATCTATTAGCCACTACTTATTTTCAACACTCCCTCTTTAACAAACCGCACCATTTAGATCTACACTAGTCACTATTTTAATTGTTTCACCATCACTTTCACAATACTATCTACCCATACTATATATATATATAGGTATCTATTACTATTTATTCCATTAATATCATCTACATCATATTAACATCATATATAAGGGTATCTTTGGATACATTATCTATACAGTACTCAATACTACTAAATTTTATTATTTTTATACATCATTATCTTTCAATATCATATATAAGGGTATCTTTGGGTACATTATCTACATATTATTTAATATTACGAATTTTATTTCATATTACAAATATTTATTATCTACATATTAACATTTTGTTCCCAGATATCCCTTCATTTTGACAAGCTCTCCATTATCATTTCTGTTACATGGACACCACCCCATTATCCGGACACTGCCATTCCATCACCCGTTGCCACTCAGACATATTATGCTGCCTCAGCTCCCGTGCCGGGGTTTGTTGCCTCTGGCTCACTCCGTGCCATTTGCCGTGCGACGCACTCAGTGCCAGGGTTGGTAAGTGTATGTCTTCTGACCAACCAGTTTGTGAATAGATCTATTTTACTCCTCTCTACTAAGATGGAGATTTATCATATGTATATATCTTACAGGTTTGTACTGCATCAGCTCCTGATGAGTGGAGAAAACCATCCACGAAACGCGTCGAGCTACACTTGATGCTTCAACCTTAACTATCTGTACTCTGATGTCATCATTTATTTTTCAACATCCTATATCATTGTGCCCTTTTCATACCAGGTCCCGGGCACATCATCTCGGGCACCTATTATGACCATTATTATTACCATGCGTTTTATACTCCAGCTACCACTTTCCGGGCATGCCATTTCTGGCACCTACCATTATCATGATTATGATTATTATTTTGGCTATGCGATTGTTTCCAGTTACTGTTGTACCATGAGTATTTTAATTACTACTGCATGTATTTTTCCATACTAGATGCTTCATTTTTATGCTAAAACATGTATGTGTGTTGATATATGTGAAATCCTTGTTATTCTACTTACTATGACTATTAAACTAATACTTTTCAACCCTCCGCAATCCAACCGCTTCATTTAAAGTCCCAACTCCCCTGTTTATATATACCTGATTCCGGGATGGAGACGACGAGTGCGCCTCATTTAAAGTCCCAAACTCCCCCCTTTTTTGCCCAATATAGTATCGGGATGGAAGCGTTTGGATAGTTGGATCAGCAGTGTTCCCCTGCTATCTACGCGAGAGGGTTTATGCAGACCCTACATAGGGCTGTACCTTTGGAACAGTCGTATACCTTACACATATTGTTATGTTTGTACTCAGTTCCTCTATGTTACTACGGATGGCATGCCCCGTACTGGTTGCTGCTATATACTTTGACTCTAATATTTTTTTGTTATACATTTAACCTCCACAGCTCTGCCACTGTTTGCGTCAGCGTGGCTCTTGCCTCGGTTCTGTGCTGGGGCTTCCTTCCTCGGCGCGGGAGCTGCGATGCGCTCCTTGGACCCTCCCCCTCCTCCCCTTAGGGAGGTTCGGGCGGTTACCACTCTGCGCATCGACGTCACGGTCCCTGCGTCATGCGCGGGACGTCCTTACTGACGTCACCGCGCTGACGCTTGGAGCGTCACCTGCGTGACTCCCCTCTGGGAGGAGGACGGTTTTGGCGCCAAACACTGAGCGATTCCTCAGCTCAGGTGCGGATGCCGCCCCCTCCTCCCGCCAGGCTCACGCACGTGGCGTTGGCGGCATATATTTATATGTCCCCCAATCTGAGGGGGCTGCTTACTTGGCCTGTCTCCGATTGGGGTCCCAACACACCAGCTGTTCTCCTCCTGCTGTTTGTGCTCTACCCGTAGCATCGGGTAGGTCTTTGGATTATGGGCTCACTTTCTCTGCTATACCCCTGTTTTGTTTCACTGCACATCCTGTTTTTATCTATTAGCCACTACTTATTTTCAACACTCCCTCTTCAACAAACCGCACCATTTAGATCTACACTAGTCACTATTTTAATTGTTTCACCATCACTTTCACAATACTATCTACCCATACTATATATATATATAGGTATCTATTACTATTTATTCCATTAATATCATCTACATCATATTAACATCATATATAAGGGTATCTTTGGATACATTATCTATACAGTACTCAATACTACTAAATTTTATTATTTTTATACATCATTATCTTTCAATATCATATATAAGGGTATCTTTGGGTACATTATCTACATATTATTTAATATTACGAATTTTATTTCATATTACAAATATTTATTATCTACATATTAACATTTTGTTCCCAGATATCCCTTCATTTTGACAAGCTCTCCATTATCATTTCTGTTACATGGACACCACCCCATTATCCGGACACTGCCATTCCATCACCCGTTGCCACTCAGACATATTATGCTGCCTCAGCTCCCGTGCCGGGGTTTGTTGCCTCTGGCTCACTCCGTGCCATTTGCCGTGCGACGCACTCAGTGCCAGGGTTGGTAAGTGTATGTCTTCTGACCAACCAGTTTGTGAATAGATCTATTTTACTCCTCTCTACTAAGATGGAGATTTATCATATGTATATATCTTACAGGTTTGTACTGCATCAGCTCCTGATGAGTGGAGAAAACCATCCACGAAACGCGTCGAGCTACACTTGATGCTTCAACCTTAACTATCTGTACTCTGATGTCATCATTTATTTTTCAACATCCTATATCATTGTGCCCTTTTCATACCAGGTCCCGGGCACATCATCTCGGGCACCTATTATGACCATTATTATTACCATGCGTTTTATACTCCAGCTACCACTTTCCGGGCATGCCATTTCTGGCACCTACCATTATCATGATTATGATTATTATTTTGGCTATGCGATTGTTTCCAGTTACTGTTGTACCATGAGTATTTTAATTACTACTGCATGTATTTTTCCATACTAGATGCTTCATTTTTATGCTAAAACATGTATGTGTGTTGATATATGTGAAATCCTTGTTATTCTACTTACTATGACTATTAAACTAATACTTTTCAACCCTCCGCAATCCAACCGCTTCATTTAAAGTCCCAACTCCCCTGTTTATATATACCTGATTCCGGGATGGAGACGACGAGTGCGCCTCATTTAAAGTCCCAAACTCCCCCCTTTTTTGCCCAATATAGTATCGGGATGGAAGCGTTTGGATAGTTGGATCAGCAGTGTTCTCCTGCTATCTACGCGAGAGGGTTTATGCAGACCCTACATAGGGCTGTACCTTTGGAACAGTCGTATACCTTACACATATTGTTATGTTTGTACTCAGTTCCTCTATGTTACTACGGATGGCATGCCCCGTACTGGTTGCTGCTATATACTTTGACTCTAATATTTTTTTGTTATACATTTAACCTCCACAGCTCTGCCACTGTTTGCGTCAGCGTGGCTCTTGCCTCGGTTCTGTGCTGGGGCTTCCTTCCTCGGCGCGGGAGCTGCGATGCGCTCCTTGGACCCTCCCCCTCCTCCCCTTAGGGAGGTTCGGGCGGTTACCACTCTGCGCATCGACGTCACGGTCCCTGCGTCATGCGCGGGACGTCCTTACTGACGTCACCGCGCTGACGCTTGGAGCGTCACCTGCGTGACTCCCCTCTGGGAGGAGGACGGTTTTGGCGCCAAACACTGAGCGATTCCTCAGCTCAGGTGCGGATGCCGCCCCCTCCTCCCGCCAGGCTCACGCACGTGGCGTTGGCGGCATATATTTATATGTCCCCCAATCTGAGGGGGCTGCTTACTTGGCCTGTCTCCGATTGGGGTCTCAACACACCAGCTGTTCTCCTCCTGCTGTTTGTGCTCTACCCGTAGCATCGGGTAAGTCTTTGGATTATGGGCTCACTTTCTCTGCTATACCCCTGTTTTGTTTCACTGCACATCCTGTTTTTATCTATTAGCCACTACTTATTTTCAACACTCCCTCTTCAACAAACCGCACCATTTAGATCTACACTAGTCACTATTTTAATTGTTTCACCATCACTTTCACAATACTATCTACCCATACTATATATATATATAGGTATCTATTACTATTTATTCCATTAATATCATCTACATCATATTAACATCATATATAAGGGTATCTTTGGATACATTATCTATACAGTACTCAATACTACTAAATTTTATTATTTTTATACATCATTATCTTTCAATATCATATATAAGGGTATCTTTGGGTACATTATCTACATATTATTTAATATTACGAATTTTATTTCATATTACAAATATTTATTATCTACATATTAACATTTTGTTCCCAGATATCCCTTCATTTTGACAAGCTCTCCATTATCATTTCTGTTACATGGACACCACCCCATTATCCGGACACTGCCATTCCATCACCCGTTGCCACTCAGACATATTATGCTGCCTCAGCTCCCGTGCCGGGGTTTGTTGCCTCTGGCTCACTCCGTGCCATTTGCCGTGCGACGCACTCAGTGCCAGGGTTGGTAAGTGTATGTCTTCTGACCAACCAGTTTGTGAATAGATCTATTTTACTCCTCTCTACTAAGATGGAGATTTATCATATGTATATATCTTACAGGTTTGTACTGCATCAGCTCCTGATGAGTGGAGAAAACCATCCACGAAACGCGTCGAGCTACACTTGATGCTTCAACCTTAACTATCTGTACTCTGATGTCATCATTTATTTTTCAACATCCTATATCATTGTGCCCTTTTCATACCAGGTCCCGGGCACATCATCTCGGGCACCTATTATGACCATTATTATTTTTTTTACAACAAGGTTGGTCTTTATTGTAGAAGTCATCATATAACAAAGTTTATACAGGAATCATGCTCTTGCTTACATCATGGAATTATCAGCTTGAGGTACATCAAAATATATTAAACATATTTAATATCCATCTATTGCTTAAAAGTAGGATACATGGAACATCAGTTTAAACAGCACGGAACCCATAGTTATGCTCACAGGCAGCACCATCGCATATCTAACGTGGTCTTATTCTGTATCTGGGGGGACACTTTTCCCTCCCCCCTGAGGGCGGCGCCCAATTAGACCCATGGCATTGATATTAGAATTGCTCCGTCCATGGCAGCCATATCCGATCAAACTTCTTTGGGCATCCCCTGCAAGTGTATGTCATCTTATAAAGAGGTAGTATAGCGTTAACAGAGGAGTCCCATTCCTCTACCTTAGGAGGAGACGGTGACGCCCATTTCTTAAGGACCTCTTTCTTGGCATAGAACAACAACAAGGAAATGAGTGTTTTCGTATATTTCGGTCTCTGGTCATCCTCATGAATACCCAAAAGAGCTAACTCAGGTAACATTGGTATTGTTAGTTGTAAGCGGATATTAATACTTTCAAAAATCGTTTCCCAAAATTGTACAATACGGGGGCAGGTCCAGAACATATGCAGATATGTACTATCAGGGGAGTGACACCTGGGACAGTTCGGTGACCTATTAGGGTAGATCCGGCACAGCCTCTGAGGCGTGTAGTAGACCCGGTGCAAAAACTTAGTTTGCAGCAGTTTATCCCTGGAGGAAATCACTAGCCTAGACCCATCCTCAAAGCACTCCTCCCAAGTCTCCCTATCCAGATCCGGGATATCAGCCTGCCATTTGTCCCACAGGGCATTCATCTTGGGGGAATCACTTTTCAATAAGGCGAGATATAAGGTGGAGAGGGTCTTCTCAAGAGTCTCCTGTGCCAAAAGTCCCTCAATGGGATCCGTTTGTAAGCTTACAGGAAAAGTGAATTGTGCCCTGGCTGCATGCCTTAACTGATAGTATCTAAATAGCATTCCCTCGTGAAGTCTGTTTTTCTTTGCTAGCTCCTGGAAGGATAACAGTGCCCCTGAGTGGATGATATCTTGAAGGACCTTAATCCCAAAACGGGCCCATATTTGTGGGTCTGGTATTGTCCTAAAATGAGGAAGCGAAGGATTTCCCCATAATGGAGAAAAGGGGGAATATTGTTGAGGGCCCATAAATCTCTTCCTGGCTACTGTCCATACTTTAAGAGTCACTTTGGTGGGGCCTGGGAGTGAAGGGTATGCTGAGGGGCCTCTGTATACTACATTCCCTAGCTCCTTGAGAGATCCCAATATAGCAGCCTCCAGACACGTGGCAGCGTTCGATTTAGACTGTTCAAACCACCATCTCACCGTTACCAGTACCGCAGCCCAGTAGTATATCTGTAGATTAGGCAGTGCAAGACCCCCGCAGTGAACCGGAAGCTGCAGAGTCGATCTAGCTAATCTGGGGGATGAGCCCTTCCACAAAAATGATCCAATGCATACATCTATGTCTTTAAAGAGTGACCCAGGGAGCCACATCGGGCAGTTACGAAATACATAATTGAACCTAGGTAGATATAGCATTTTTAATATGTTAATGCGCCCTAACAGATTAAGAGGTAGGTCCTTCCATTTAGAGCAATGCTCTTTTAGTCTTGCTATTATGGGTTGTATATTAAGGCGACGAAATGCCTGGAGATCCTTAGTTACCACAATCCCCAAATATTTGAACTCCTCCACCCATACTAACGGAGTTGATGGCACCCCTGCCCTAGCCTGGGGATCTATTGGGAAAAGAACCGATTTAGACCAATTGATTTTAATCCCGGAAAACCTCCCAAACTCGTCAAAGATCCCTAAAGCAGCTTGCAAGGAGGCCCCAGCGTCCTGTAAGTACAGTAATGCGTCGTCCGCATATAAAGAAATTTTCTCCTCCAGAGGGCCAACTTTGAGTCCCTTAACATCTTGTGAGTTCCTTATTAAAATAGCTAGTGGCTCTAGAGCCAGAGCAAACAGGCTGGGGGACAGGGGGCAACCCTGCCTAGTACCCCTCTGGAGGAGAAAATAGTCCGATAGGTCATCATTTATACGGATCCTCGCCCTAGGGGATTTATATAGTAAGCCTATCCAGTGAAGAAACTTGGGGCCAAAACCAAAACGTTTCATTATCTCTTCTAGGTACCCCCATTCCACGGAGTCAAAGGCTTTCTCCGCGTCTAGGGAAGCAATGACTCTAGTGCCTGCATTGTCATGCTCCGTATCAAGATTTAGAAAAAGCCTACGTATATTGATATCGGTGCCTTTCCCCGGCATGAACCCCGTCTGGTCTAGATGGATTAAGCTTTCAATCACCGTTGCCAGCCTAAGAGCCAAAATTTTGGCCAAGATTTTGGCATCCGCATTAATCAGAGAGATGGGCCTATACGAGGCGCACTCCTCAGGATCCTTACCGGGTTTGGGCACCAACACCACTACCGCCTCGTACATGGAACCAGGTAGTGAACCAATAGTATGGTATTGTGAGAGGAGAGAGACCATTCTGGGAGCCAACAGTTCCTGATTCTGTGAGTAAAACTCTATAGGTAGGCCATCTGGGCCTGGAGCCTTCCCTGCCTGCATACAACCCATGGCCGTCTGTATCTCTTCCAAAGTTATATCTGCCTCTAGAGCTTCACGTTGGTCTGTATCGAGTTCAGGTAGAGGGACCTTGGTCAAGTAGTCAGAGAGTTCAGAGGCTGCATAAGTCACTCTAGTGGCATATAGTTCCTGGTAGAATTGAAAGAATCTAGTACTAATTGTCGCAGGAGTAGTCAGTATGGTGCCGTCTATATCTTTTATCCTACCTATATGAGCCGTTGCATATTGTCCTTTTGCCAACCAGGCCAAGAGCCTGCCGTTTTTGTCCCCATACTCAAATACCCTCTGGGCGCATGCCAACATAGACTTCTTCGTAAGGTCAACTCTCAACAGCGATAATTCCCTGAGGGTGCACTGCCATGATATATAGTTATCTGAGGTCGGGGCATCAACATATATTTGCTCCCGTTCCCGAGCCTGTTCCTCCAGTTGCCTCAGAGATTGCTCCGACACCCTTTTTCTATGTGCGATTTTCCTAATATACTCTCCTCTCACCCATGCCTTAAAGGCATCCCAAGTTATAAGTGGGCCAGTGGAATCCTCATTGGACAACCAGAAATTACATAATGCCTCCGGTATTTCCTCCTGGATCTCCGTGTCCATAATCCAGTATTTGGACAGTCTCCACAACCTCGGACCCCCAGGTGGCGCTGCTCGGACAGCCACCAGCAACGGAGCATGATCCGAAATGCCGCGGGAGAGGATCTCCGTGGACACCGTCTCCCGCAGCATGTCAGACGAGGCAAAGGCCACGTCAATCCGGGACAGCGTCCTGAAAGTGGTGGATAAGCAGGTGTACTGAGCTTCCGAGGGGTGGAAATGACGCCAAAGATCCGTCAGTTGAAATGAGGATGCCCACTGCGACAATCCTGAGCTAGTGGAAGAAGAGGGCCGAAGCCTATCTCTATCATTGGACATGACTAAATTGAAATCCCCCACAATGAGCACCCTACTGACATCATATTGTATTATGGTGTGCATCAAAGTATGAAGTAGGGTTATATCTGAGTGAGGGGGTAGGTATACACCTACAATTATGTACGGGGAGTCAGCAATCAACGCATGCATTAAGACATATCTACCCCCAGGGTCCGTCTTGACCGCCATTAGCTGAAAGGGGAGGGATCTATGTATTAGAATACTCACACCCCTGGCGTAGTTTGAATAGGAGGCATGATAGTGTGCAGACACCCATGCTCTTTTTAAGCCCATTATCTTAGTGCCTATTAAGTGGGTCTCTTGCAAAATGCAAATATGGGGGTTATGCTGTCTTATATATTTATGTACTAGTGACCTCTTTATTGCCGAATTGAGCCCCCTGACATTCCATGACATCACTGTAAAATTAGCCATAATTTTTACACATCCATAACAGGAGGATATCTCTGCACCCAGGCATGTTGGTCCCCCTCAGGGGTGCGCAACCTCCAGCCGCCATCTGCTCCTCAGCGTCCACCAACTTGTGAAGGCATGGCTGCCGCGCACCCCCAGACAACCCCCCCCCAAGCAGAGCGACAACAACACAATGACCAACCATGTTCAACTGTAACCTTATCTTTAACAGATAAACCATTTGTGGGATAGCAACTGCCATCCAATTTCCCTTCCCCCCTCCCCGTGCACCCTCAAACAGTAAGAGGCACATGAGCCCAAACCAATATCAACAGTTCCAAACAGTTAGCTTGGTATCGGGGTCGTGATCCCGATAGGAATGCTGCAGAGTTACGACTCTTGCACAGCAAACAAGGGGAGTATTTGGTTCCTGTGTCCTTCTTAATATTGAGTTGCTGGAATGAAGGAGTGATGCTGGGTTGTACAAAACAATTCAACAGTTAAGATATCCGCTACTGAGTCTCCATAGGGCATAGACCCCCAACATTAAAGCTTCATTGCCCGGCACAATGTAGGAGTGGGCACCGGTCAGGATAGGCTCAGGAGAAACAGTTCATCTGAGGCAGCCTGTGTTTAAAATAGAACGTGTAGTTCCGACTAAGCCTCAGTTCTGACCCCTCCGGTGCCAATTGCATATTTACGCTCCGATCCATATAAAACAGGGAAAAATATAACTAATGAAAATAAACATTACTGACCAAGGCAAAGGGGTGTTTCAGGGCAGAAGACAGAAGCACCTATGGAGGTAGTGTCTCGATCCAAGCTCCGGCTTCCTTAGGACTAGTGAAGATCCTCACCGTCTCTCCATCGACTACACGCAGTTTGGCTGGAAACAAAATACTGTATCTGATCCCCTTGACACGCAGAGCCGCCTTCACAGCATCAAAAGACCGACGCTGCCTCTGTGTCTCCATCGTGTAGTCGGGGAACAGCATTAGCTTCACATTGCGGTAGGGAATATCACCTGCTGCTCGGGCCGCTCTCAGGAGTTCATCCCTGTCTCGGAAATTTAGCAGCCGCAGGATGAATGTACGGGGGGGGGGCTCCTTCCGGTCCCGGCCTCGGCGGCACTCGGTGAGCCCTTTCCACCGTAAAGTGAGATGATAGGTGTGCCGCAGGGAGGATCGATCTCAGGAGGTCTTCCGTAAATACAGTGGGGTTGCGCCCCTCAACTCCCTCAGGGAGCCCCACGATGCGGAGGTTGTTCCTCCTGCTTCGATTCTCGGCGTCCTCCGCCCGATATTCCAAGGCCTTCACCTGCATCTGTAGTGCTCTAATGGAAGCCTCGTGTCCAGCCACTGTGTCCTCCGTATCACCCACCCGCTGCTCCACCACAGTTATTCTGGAACGGATTTTATCCAGATCTTGCCGCACTAGTCCCACATCCATCTGTACCGCCTCTATCTTAGATGTAAGTGCAGTTTGGCACATGGTGATCGCAGCCATAACCTCTGGTATTCCGGGGGCCGCTGCCTCCTCATGATCAGTCTGGGACGCCATATTAGTAAGGCGCGCAGTTGCAGGCCGCTGCTCCGGAGACAGAGTCGGTACAGTCTCAGCGTTAGGGGGAAACCGAAGCCTCTTGCCCCGTTTCGGACCTCCAGCAGTTCTGGAAGGCATACAGGATTTGTCAGAGCGGTTCAGGTATAATTTAACCCCAATAAGGATAAAATATCGGATTCGTCTCCAGCAGAGCTCTGAAGGCACGTCCGCTCAGTCCACCATCCCGGCCACGCCCCCATGACCATTATTATTACCATGCGTTTTATACTCCAGCTACCACTTTCCGGGCATGCCATTTCTGGCACCTACCATTATCATGATTATGATTATTATTTTGGCTATGCGATTGTTTCCAGTTACTGTTGTACCATGAGTATTTTAATTACTACTGCATGTATTTTTCCATACTAGATGCTTCATTTTTATGCTAAAACATGTATGTGTGTTGATATATGTGAAATCCTTGTTATTCTACTTACTATGACTATTAAACTAATACTTTTCAACCCTCCGCAATCCAACCGCTTCATTTAAAGTCCCAACTCCCCTGTTTATATATACCTGATTCCGGGATGGAGACGACGAGTGCGCCTCATTTAAAGTCCCAAACTCCCCCCTTTTTTGCCCAATATAGTATCGGGATGGAAGCGTTTGGATAGTTGGATCAGCAGTGTTCCCCTGCTATCTACGCGAGAGGGTTTATGCAGACCCTACATAGGGCTGTACCTTTGGAACAGTCGTATACCTTACACATATTGTTATGTTTGTACTCAGTTCCTCTATGTTACTACGGATGGCATGCCCCGTACTGGTTGCTGCTATATACTTTGACTCTAATATTTTTTTGTTATACATTTAACCTCCACAGCTCTGCCACTGTTTGCGTCAGCGTGGCTCTTGCCTCGGTTCTGTGCTGGGGCTTCCTTCCTCGGCGCGGGAGCTGCGATGCGCTCCTTGGACCCTCCCCCTCCTCCCCTTAGGGAGGTTCGGGCGGTTACCACTCTGCGCATCGACGTCACGGTCCCTGCGTCATGCGCGGGACGTCCTTACTGACGTCACCGCGCTGACGCTTGGAGCGTCACCTGCGTGACTCCCCTCTGGGAGGAGGACGGTTTTGGCGCCAAACACTGAGCGATTCCTCAGCTCAGGTGCGGATGCCGCCCCCTCCTCCCGCCAGGCTCACGCACGTGGCGTTGGCGGCATATATTTATATGTCCCCCAATCTGAGGGGGCTGCTTACTTGGCCTGTCTCCGATTGGGGTCTCAACACACCAGCTGTTCTCCTCCTGCTGTTTGTGCTCTACCCGTAGCATCGGGTAAGTCTTTGGATTATGGGCTCACTTTCTCTGCTATACCCCTGTTTTGTTTCACTGCACATCCTGTTTTTATCTATTAGCCACTACTTATTTTCAACACTCCCTCTTCAACAAACCGCACCATTTAGATCTACACTAGTCACTATTTTAATTGTTTCACCATCACTTTCACAATACTATCTACCCATACTATATATATATATAGGTATCTATTACTATTTATTCCATTAATATCATCTACATCATATTAACATCATATATAAGGGTATCTTTGGATACATTATCTATACAGTACTCAATACTACTAAATTTTATTATTTTTATACATCATTATCTTTCAATATCATATATAAGGGTATCTTTGGGTACATTATCTACATATTATTTAATATTACGAATTTTATTTCATATTACAAATATTTATTATCTACATATTAACATTTTGTTCCCAGATATCCCTTCATTTTGACAAGCTCTCCATTATCATTTCTGTTACATGGACACCACCCCATTATCCGGACACTGCCATTCCATCACCCGTTGCCACTCAGACATATTATGCTGCCTCAGCTCCCGTGCCGGGGTTTGTTGCCTCTGGCTCACTCCGTGCCATTTGCCGTGCGACGCACTCAGTGCCAGGGTTGGTAAGTGTATGTCTTCTGACCAACCAGTTTGTGAATAGATCTATTTTACTCCTCTCTATTAAGATGGAGATTTATCATATGTATATATCTTACAGGTTTGTACTGCATCAGCTCCTGATGAGTGGAGAAAACCATCCACGAAACGCGTCGAGCTACACTTGATGCTTCAACCTTAACTATCTGTACTCTGATGTCATCATTTATTTTTCAACATCCTATATCATTGTGCCCTTTTCATACCAGGTCCCGGGCACATCATCTCGGGCACCTATTATGACCATTATTATTACCATGCGTTTTATACTCCAGCTACCACTTTCCAGGCATGCCATTTCTGGCACCTACCATTATCATGATTATGATTATTATTTTGGCTATGCGATTGTTTCCAGTTACTGTTGTACCATGAGTATTTTAATTACTACTGCATGTATTTTTCCATACTAGATGCTTCATTTTTATGCTAAAACATGTATGTGTGTTGATATATGTGAAATCCTTGTTATTCTACTTACTATGACTATTAAACTAATACTTTTCAACCCTCCGCAATCCAACCGCTTCATTTAAAGTCCCAACTCCCCTGTTTATCCACTTGCCGACCGCCTACCGCATATATACTGCGGCAGAGCGGCACGGGCAGGCAAAATCACGTACCCATACGTGATCTGCCTCCCGCGGGCGGGGGGTCCGATCGGACCCCCCCCCGGTGCCATCGGCGGTCGGCATCTGACTGGGAGCGTCGGGAGGCGAGGGGGAGACCATCCGATCGTGGCCCCCCCCTCGCGATCGCTCCCAGCCAATGGGAATGCTCCTCTGCCTGTGTGTCGTTTCACACAGGCAGAGGATGTGATGTCATCTCTCCTCGGTCTGGCAGTTTCCGTTCCAGCGCCGAGGGGAGATGACATGTAAGTGCACACAACACTCACACACACAGTAGAACATGCCAGGCATACTTTACACCCCCGATCCCCCCCCAATCACCCCCCCCCCCTGTCACAAACTGACATTAGCAGTATTTTTTTTTTTTTTTTTTTTCTGATTACTGCATAGTGTCAGTTTGTGACAGTTAGTGTTAGGGCAGTGAGTATTACCCCCCTTTAGGTCTAGGATACCCCCCTAACCCCCCCTAATAAAGTTTTAACCCCTTGATCACCCCCCCTCACCAGTGTCGCTAAGCGATCATTTTTCTGATCGCTGTATTAGTGTCGCTGGTGACGCTAGTTAGGAACGTAAATATTTAGGTTCGCCGTCAGCATTTTATAGCGACAGGGACCCCCATATACTACCTAATAAATGTTTTAACCCCTTGATTGCCCCCTAGTTAACCCTTTCACCACTGATCACCGTATAACTGTTACGGGTGACGCTGGTTAGTTTGTTTATTTTTTATAGTGTCAGGGCACCCGCCGTTTATTACCGAATAAAGGTTTAGCCCCCCGATCGCCCGGCGGTGATATGCGTCGCCCCAGGCAGCGTCAGATTAGCGCCAGTACCGCTAACACCCACGCACGCAGCATACGCCTCCCTTAGTGGTATAGTATCTGAACGGATCAATATCTGATCCGATCAGATCTATACTAGCGTCCCCAGCAGTTTAGGGTTCCCAAAAACACAGTGTTAGCAGGATCAGCCCAGATACCCGCTAGCACCTGCGTTTTGCCCCTCCGCCCAGCCCACCCAAGTGCAGTATCGATCGATCACTGTCACTTACAAAACACTAAACGCATAACTGCAGCGTTCGCAGAGTCAGGCCTGATCCCTGCGATCGCTAACAGTTTTTTTGGTAGCGTTTTGGTGAACTGGCAAGCACCAGCCCCAGGCAGCGTCAGGTTAGCGCCAGTACCGCTAACACCCACGCACGCACCGTATACCTCCCTTAGTGGTATAGTATCTGATCGGATCAATATCTGATCCGATCAGATCTATACTAGCGTCCCCAGCAGTTTAGGGTTCCCAAAAACGCAGTGTTAGCGGGATCAGCCCAGATACCTGCTAGCACCTGCGTTTTGCCCCTCCGCCCGGCCCAGCCCACCCAAGTGCAGTATCGATCGATCACTGTCACTTACAAAACACTAAACGCATAACTGCAGCGTTCGCAGAGTCAGGCCTGATCCCTGCGATCGCTAACAGTTTTTTTGGTAGCGTTTTGGTGAACTGGCAAGCACCAGCCCCAGGCAGCGTCAGATTAGCGCCAGTACCGCTAACACCCACGCACGCACCGTACGCCTCCCTTAGTGGTATAGTATCTGATCGGATCAATATCTGATCCGATTAGATCTATACTAGTGTCCCCAGCAGTTTAGGGTTCCCAAAAACGCAGTGTTAGCGGGATCAGCCCAGATACCTGCTAGCACCTGCGTTTTGCCCCTCCGCCCAGCCCGGCCCAGCCCACCCAAGTGCAGTATCGATCGATCACTGTCACTTACAAAATACTAAACGCATAACTGCAGCGTTCGCAGAGTCAGGCCTGATCCCTGCGATCGCTAACAGTTTTTTTGGTAGCGTTTTGGTGAACTGGCAAGCGCCAGCGGCCTAGTACACCCCGGTCGTAGTCAAACCAGCACTGCAGTAACACGTGGTGACGTGGCGAGTCCCATAAGTGCAGTTCAAGCTGGTGAGGTGGCAAGCACAAGTAGTGTCCCGCTGCCACCAAAAAGACAAACACAGGCCCGTCGTGCCCATAGTGCCCTTCCTGCTGCATTCGCCAATCCTAATTGGGAACCCACCGCTTCTGCAGCGCCCGTACTTCCCCCATTCACATCCCCAACCAAATGCAGTCGGCTGCATGAGAGGCATTTTTATGTCCTCCCGAGTACCCCTACCCAGCGAACCCCCCAAAAAAGATGTTGTGTCTGCAGCAAGTGCGGATATAGGCGTGACACCCGCTATTATTGTCCCTCCTGTCCTGACAATCCTGGTCTTTGCATTGGTGAATGTTTTGAACGCTACCATGCACTAGTTGACTATTAGCGTAGGGTACAGCATTGCACAGACTAGGCGCACTTTCACAGGGTCTCCCAAGATGCCATCGCATTTTGAGAGACCCGAACCTGGAACCGGTTACAGTTATAAAAGTTAGTTACAAAAAAAGTGTAAAAAAAAAAAAAATATATGAAATAAAAAAAATAGTTGTTGTTTTATTGTTCTCTCTCTCTCTATTCTCTCTCTCTATTGTTCTGCTCTTTTTTACTGTATTCTATTCTGCAATGTTTTATTGTTATTGTTATTGTTATTGATTGTTATTGTTATTGTTATTGTTATTATGTTTTATCATGTTTGTTTTTCAGGTGTGTAATTATTTACACTTTACTGTGCTTTATTGTTAACCATTGTTAACCATTTTTTTGTCTTCAGGTACGCCATTCACGACTTTGAGTGGTTATACCAGAATGATGCCTGCAGCTTTAGGTATCATCTTGGTATCATTCTTTTCAGCCAGCGGTCGGCTTTCATGTAAAAGCAATCCTAGTGGCTAATTAGCCTCTAGACTGTTTTTACAAGCAGTGGGAGGGAATGCCCCCCCCCCCCCCAACATCTTCCGTGTTTTTCTCTGGCTCTCCTGTCTCAACAGGGAACCTGAAAATGCAGCCGGTGATTCAGCCAGCTGACCATAGAGCTGATCAGAGACCAGAGTGGCTCCAAACATCTCTATGACCTAAGAAACCGGAAGCTACGAGCATTTTATGACGTAGATTTCGCCGGATGTAAACAGCGCCATTGGGAAATTGGGAAAGCATTTTATCACACCGATCTTGGTGTGATCAGATGCTTTGAGGGCAGAGGAGAAATCTAGGGTCTAATAGACCCCAATTTTTGCAAAAAAGAGTACCTGTCACTACCTATTGCTATCATAGGGGATATTTATATTCCCTGAGATAACAATAAAAATGATTTAAAAAAAAAAAAATGAAAGGAACAGTTTAAAAATAAGATAAAAAAATAATAATAATAAAGAAAAAAAAAAAAAAAAAAAAAAAAGCACCCCTGTCCCCCCTGCTCTCGCGCTAAGGTGAACGCAAGCGTTGGTCTGGCGTCAAATGTAAACAGCAATTGCACCATGCATGTGAGGTATCGCCGCGAAGGTCAGATCGAGGGCAGTAAGTTTAGCAGTAGACCTCCTCTGTAAATCTAAAGTGGTAACCTGTAAAGGCTTTTAAAGGCTTTTAAAAATGTATTTAGTTTGTCGCCACTGCACGTTTGTGCGCAATTTTAAAGCATGTCATGTTTGGTATCCATGTACTCGGCCTAAGATCATCTTTTTTATCTCATCAAACATTTTGGCAATATAGTGTGTTTTAGTGCATTAAAATGTAAAAAAGTGTGTTTTTTCCCCAAAAAATGCGTTTGAAAAATCGCTGCGCAAATACTGTGTGAAAAAAAAAAATGAAACACCCACCATTTTAATCTGTAGGGCATTTGCTTTAAAAAAAATATATAATGTTTGGGGGTTCAAAGTAATTTTCTTGCAAAAAAAAATTATTTTTTTATGTAAACAATAAGTGTCAGAAAGGGCTTTGTCTTCAAGTGGTTAGAAGAGTGGGTGATGTGTGACATAAGCTTCTAGATGTTGTGCATAAAATGCCAGGACAGTTCAAACCCCCCCCAAATGACCCCATTTTGGAAAGTAGACACCCCAAGCTATTTGCTGAGAGTCATGTTGAGTCCATGGAATAATTTATATTGTGACACAAGTTGCGGGAAAGAGACAATTTTTTATTTTTTTTATTTTTTTTTGCGCAAAGTTGTCACTAAATGATATATTGCTCAAACATGCCATGGAAATATGTGAAATTACACCCCAAAATACATTCTGTTGCTTCTCCTGAGTACGGGGATACCACATGTGTGGGACTTTTTGGGAGCCTAGCCGCGTACGGGACCCCGAAAACCAAGCACCGCCTTCAGGCTTTCTAAGGCCGTAAATTTTTGATTTCACTCTTCACTGCCTATCACAGTTTCGGAGGCCATGGAATGCCCAGGTGGCACAAAACCCCCCCAAATGACCCCATTTTGGAAAGTAGACACCCCAAGCTTTTTGATGAGAGGTATAGTGAGTATTTTGCAGACCTCACTTTTTGTCACAAAGTTTTGAAAATTGAAAAAAGAAAAAAAAAAAATTTTTTTCTCGTCTTTCTTTATTTTCAAAAACAAATGAGAGCTGCAAAATACTCACCATGCCTCTCAGCAAATAGCTTGGGGTGTCTACTTTCCAAAATGGGGTCATTTGGGGGGGGTTTGTGCCACCTGGGCATTCCATGGCCTCCGAAACTGTGATAGGCAGTGAGGAGTAAAATCAAAAATGTACGCCCTTAGAAATCCTGAAGGCGGTGCTTGGTTTTCGGGGTCCCGTACGCGGCTAGGCTCCTAAAAAGTCCCACACATGTGGTATCCCCGTACTCAGGAGAAGCAGCTAAATGTATTTTGGGGTGCAATTCCACATATGCCCATGGCCTGTGTGAGCAATATATCATTTAGTGACAACTTTGTGCAAAAAAAAAAAAAAAAAAAAAAAATTTGTCACTTTCCCGCAACTTGTGTCAAAATATAAAACATTCCATGGACTCAACATGCCTCAAAGCAAATAGCTTGGGGTGTCTACTTTCCAAAATGGGGTCATTTGGGGGGGTTTTATGTCATCTGGGCATTTTATGGCCTTCAAAACTGTGATAGGTAGTGAGGAGTAAAATCAAAAATGTACGCCCTTAGAAATCCTGAAGGCGGTGCTTGGTTTTCGGGGCCCCGTACGCGGCTAGGCTCCCAAAAAGTCCCACACATGTGGTATCCCCGTACTCAGGAGAAGCAGCTAAATGTATTTTGGGGTGCAATTCCACATATGCCCATGGCCTGTGTGAGCAATATATCATTTAGTGACAACTTTTTGTAATTTTTTTTTTTTTTTTTTTTTTTTGTCATTATTCAATCACTTGGGACAAAAAAAACGAATATTCAATGGGCTCAACATGCCTCTCAGCAAATTCCTTGGGGTGTCTACTTTCCAAAATGGGGTCATTTGGGGGGGTTTTGTACTGCCCTGCCATTTTAGCACCTCAAGAAACGACATAGGCAGTCATAAATTAAAGGCTGTGTAAATTCCAGAAAATGTACCCTAGTTTGTAGACGCTATAACTTTTGCGCAAACCAATAAATATACACTTATTGACATTTTTTTTACCAAAGACATGTGGCCGAATACATTTTGGCCTAAATGTATGACTAAAATTGAGTTTATTGGATTTTTTTTAGAACAAAAAGTAGAAAATATCATTTTTTTTCAAAATTTTCGGTCTTTTTCCGCGTATAGCGCAAAAAATAAAAACGGCAGAGGTGATCAAATACCATCAAAAGAAAGCTCTATTTGTGGGAAGAAAAGGACGCAAATTTCGTTTGGGTACAGCATTGCATGACCGCGCAATTAGCAGTTAAAGCGACGCAGTGCCGAATTGTAAAAAGTGCTCTGGTCAGGAAGGGGGTAAAACCTTCCGGGGCTGAAGTGGTTAAATACGTCTTAGAGAGCTGTCACCTCAACAGGTGACCCCATTGGAAGACTTTCTGTCTCAACTTTTTTTTAAATATTCCCTTACTTTCCCTTTCAAAGACAGTGAGATGGTGATTTTCCTCAACAGACACAGACGGCAATAAAAACGTAATATACGGTAAAAAAAAAAAAAAATGTAAAAATGGATGTACCACCAAATTATAGAAAATTGTATTTACATTAATGTAAATACAATATACTATTTTGTTGTGATACATCAGGATTTATGTTCTTTCCCCTGTATTACATATATTAAAACTATGGGCAACAATGATTTCATTTAGAAGTACTAAACAGTGACAAAAAACCTTTCCTCCCATTTACCAGCAATAACAACCCCACAGGGATTTTAACTCTTCCCTACAATAGCCAAAACTAAGGGAAAAAATAAATAAATATATATATTTGAGTGTGTGTGTGTGTGTAAATATATATATATATAAATATATATAATTTTTGTATTCATTAATTTGGTCCAGTCATGTGTTTACAGTATCCATAGCAACAGGCTGCACCTGGGGTGAGGTCATGTGACCTGATGTCAGCTCCAACTGTCACTTCAGTCTGACTGCAGAGCTGGATGGTTATCGCATCGCTGTGTGAAGACAGAAGAAACCCGGACCGCTGACCAGGCTTACTCTCTTATCAAATTGCAATTTCTTTTTTCATTGTATTTATTAAAATAGACGTGATATTGATATAAAAGTATAGATTAAGGGATTTTGGGAAGTTTTTAGGTGGGGGGGAGCTGAATACAGCTGTGGGGGGAGGGGGGGGCGTAAATTACAGTTTGTATAAGGTTTTGTCTTTGAATTTCTTTGATTTCTGATAAATAGTGATAATATATCTATTTATCTGACAATCTCCATTTGGACAGAGCATACACCTACATCCCCCCATTACAAACATTGATCTCCTGAATTGGACAGAAGAAAAGATGATGGAAAGAAAGGTGAACCATCTCTCATCAACCAGAGAGGAGGAAAAAACGACAAAGAGAAGCAGAGAAGAACGCACCAATGGAGAACACCCCATCTTGCTGTCTCTTCTGCGGGTCCCAGAAACCTCCCCCCAGGATATAGAGGCTTTCTACAACTTTACTGGTATGTCCTTACTTTTCCTTTATGATAGAAAACCTGTAATGAGAGAAATACATAGGCTGCCATTGCTGAACTCTGTAAATGTTAGTTGACTGTCATGCTAATCCAATGATTTCTATACTTTTTAAGTCAATGACCAGCAGCAAGTAGACAGATCAGATCAGACCTTACTGTATAATTACTGATGTTAGGGTCTTGCCAGGGGTGGCCCGTCCATTAGGGGTGCCCGGGCCCCTCCCCCTCTCTCCCCCCATATGTAATGGATAGATTCATGCCTCACCGGGCGCATGAACTACAGCGGCCATGGTTTTTTTTTTTAAGCACCTGATCAGAGCCATAAGCTCTAATAGGCTTCAAAATAGGGTGGGCTGGGACACTGAGGATGCATCCGGAGCCAACCCAGGTGTGTTGCAACAGCAAATGAATATTCGCTGTTGCAACACTGATCCTGCTCCCGGCAAAATCGGGAAGGGGATCTGATACCCGTCACCCGATTCGCTGAAAGGACATGCGATCCTATTGGATGCCTAGGAGGAGGGGAGGAGACGCACAGCGGAAGCGAGGAGGAGAAGAGCCGCCGGTCCCCGCCGATGCCTGGATGCCCAATCCCCGCTGCTGCTCCATAGTTAACTAATCCCCGTCGCCGCTCCATGGATGCCCAAACGCTGCCGCCTAGATGGGGTAAGTGTCGATGGACCGACCGGCAAATAGCTGGGGGGTTCTAGTTGCCGCGGGGGGGTTTTGGTTGTTTGCCACCCCCACCAAACAAAAAAAACACCAGCCGCCACTGAGTCTTGCAGTATATAATTGTTCACTAGGCTGTGTATGATATTTCAATTATTGAATTCTTTTCTGTTTTTCTTTTTTCCTTCCCAATTGCCTTTACTCTCTTTTGCCTTCCTAATCCTTATTTTAAACTACTATCTGAAAAGAAAAGCTCCATGCTCACATCCAACCAGTAGTGATGAGCAATCCTCAATAATGAGGAGGGTGAATGCAGGGCACTGTGGTGATGGCGGGTCCATAACACCCGGCATATACAGTGACCCTGAATTACTAAAGGAGTAAAGCTTGTTCACTGTTCAAAGTGAATTCTAACTTTGCTTGAAAGTAGCAAAATTTCACTTTGCAAAGATTACCCAATCATACATAAGGAAAATGAAAAAGGAAATGATTGCTGCTTGCACATTATTGTTAAGATTTGAAGGCAGCACAGCTTTGCCTTATTCACTGACATGAGTGAAAAATCCATTGAAAAGTGAATATGGGCTACTTTTTTTTGGAAATTTCTTTTTATTACAGAATTTAAGTGAAGCATAAAACATAGCCTTTGGGGTATTCCCCGGCTAACAAGTACTTTGAACATGTACCAAAGATCAATACACCCTGCTCAGATTCATACCGGTAAGTATTGACTTAAAGGATTAGTGCATAATATGGGCTACTTCTTAAAGTGGTTCTAAAGGAAGAAGTTTTTTTTTTCTATCTTAATGCTTTCTATGGAGTAAAGTAAAAAAATCCTTCTGCATGCAGCTCTACCCTCAGCCCCCTTATACTTACCTGAGCCTGATCTAGATCCAGCCATTTCCATAGGAGCAGAGACTCTCTCTGCTCTCTCCCTCCTCATTACTCAGAGACAGCAGTGGAAGAAATTGGCTGATCCAATGGCTTCTATACATATTTTCTCTTAAGCTGCACTGGACATCATTTAAGACTGAGGCCATCTAGTAGGAAAACAGAGTACTGCAGGGGTAGTGGCAGCTCCGAGTTGAAAGTGAGTATTGCAGCTTAGGCTATTTATTCTTTTTGCATCCGTAGGGGGACAGAAAAAAAAAATAGCTGGGCTTTACCAATCCAAATTGTTCACCCCTGAAGTCACATGATGAACAACACTTAATCTTTCTGCTGTTTGATGAACATTTGAACACATGCATCCCAGCTTATCCATGGGTCAAAAATAACTTTTTCTAAACAGCAGGAAAAGTGAGTGTAATGTTTTGTTCTACACCGGACCAGAGAATCCAGCTTTGTCCTGCAGCAATCTGCCCAAAGCCAGCGCATGCCAAGTCCTGCACCACCATCTTCTTCGCTCACATCATCTGGGAACTGGCTGTGCCTTCTGGGTCCAGATAGTAGCCCTTTGCCTATCTATGCACAATGGTTGAAAAATGTGTCCATAATTAGTGAAGCTCATCCAACTTGTTCTTCCAAAAAGTGCAACACCATAAAGCATGCCTTAGTGTCTTCCAGTGACCCCCAAAAGCGTATGCGCTCACCTTACAGTGTGTGACACAGTAATTAAACTCTGTCAAACACGCTTTGGAGCCACTCCTGTGCTCAAATGGAATCAACTGTGCAGACCTCCAATGTTCCCAGTCATGATATTATCTTTTCCCTTGTCCCTTCTTTATTTGTTGTTTTTGTATTTTATCCTTGTTATAACTACTCTGCTTCCTCGCCCGCCGGATCCGCGTCACCCGGCCACATCCCCGCACATGCGCAGTTTTCTGCTGTTTTTTTGTTATCAGCACAGTTTGTTATCAGCACAGTTATCTGTTTTTTTGTTATCAGCACAGTTTGCCAAGTATTGATAAAGTTATTGATTTTTGAACAAAAAAACAGCTGAAAACTGTGCATGTGCGGGGATGTGGCCGGGTGACACGGTTCCGGCGGGCGAGGAAGCAGAGTAGTTATAACAAGGATAAAATACAAAAACAACAAATAAAGAAGGGACAAAGGAAAAGATAATATCATGACTGGGAACATTGGAGGTCTGCACAGTTGATTCCATTTGAGCACAGGAGTGGCTCCAAAGCGTGACAGAGTTTAATTACTGTGTCACACACTGTAAGGTGAGCGCATACGCTTTTGGGGGTCACTGGAAGACACTAAGGCATGCTTTATGGCGTTGCACTTTTTGGAAGAACAAGATGGATGAGCTTCACTAATTATGGACACATTTTTTGAGCACTTTATATTTATATATCTTTGGACATACACTTTTTGAACTATAAGGACTTTCATGAGGAATGTTGCTACTTCACTCCTGATTTGGCACTTAGATTGTGTGTTTTTTATATTGCACTTTGAAAACTATAAGGTTTAAGCACTAAGAGATATTTTTGATTAATTATTGGTCAGCTTAAGCACATTTATTTATTTGTTTTTGGTTATTTTGGCACTTAGCACTTACTGTAATCACCTATATGGTATTTTTTCAATCTAGCGCAGACACATTTGTATTTCTTTAACACCATTCGCACGATTATGAAACGTGATTAGTGTTTGCAGCTGGCTTTCACTTAGGATTTATTTCATTATTTTGTAAGGCATTAACCCTTTTGTGGCTCGCAAGGCTTGTCTATATTATCTTATGCACAATGGTTGGATGGTATTGTCTTCATGGGAGAAGGAATTGAAAAAATGAAAATGAAGTAGTGTTTAGTTGCAGAATGGATGGATTGTGATGGATCCCTGTAAGTGATGCAGACACTATGACGGGCATCAAGTAAAAACTTATAATCATTAGCTCGCCTTTTCTCACACATTCAAACAATCACCTTCCAAATATTTTGGTAGGATCTCAAGTGTTTATATTGGTATCTTCACCAACTTCCCAACTTTTTGAGATGGGAAAGAGGAAAACGGACATATGTCCTGTAGTGTGTTGCATATACTGTGAAGAATTAAAAAATAAAAACAATGATTGGATAAACACACAAACGCTCTTTTCATCGTTATGTTTCCTTTGTTGTATCTTTTTAAAACGAGAATGTGAGAATGAAAAGGTCTGTATGAAAGGTTTAAAGTAATGTATTATAATACTTGTGGCAGTTAAGTATTGCATTTATTATACAGGTCTACACATCTGTCCAAAAAAGAGGGGCACCTATGGAGGAAAGAAGGACAGATGGATTTGGTTCCAAAAGAGGGACAACTGGGAGGTAAAACGCACAAATCAAACTGGAATGGCCTGGAAAATGGAAATAATAATCACCCAGGAGAAGAGTGACCACAACAAAGGAACAAACATATAAATATCTATATATAACAGAGTTAGAGGTAGTGTGTGGGAAGAGGGTATCAGACACTGTGTATCCAAAGACGAAACATTTTCTGTGTTTCAAGTTTCAGATTGAGTAGAGATCATCTACAACCCCTGTCTAGGTTTTATTGCTGTCTGTATCACCGCTAGAGAGACTAGCTCACTCTCTTTGTCTCAGTGACAAATTTACATGCCCTACTCTATCCAAAAAAAAATGGCTTTAGATATGTTTTAAATTCCAAATAATTAAATAATTACAAAAAAAAAATAATTGGAACCCCCCCACCCCCACCTCTACATACATATGAATGTAAAGTGTACATATGTCAGGGGCTCCTACGCATAAAAAACGTTGATTGTATCACACATGTTATATATCATTAACCTCTTCCCGTCCACGCTATAGCGGAAAGACGGCTACAGCGAGGACCTACTTTGCCAGGAGGGCGTCCATAGACATCCTCCTGTGGATCCGACTGTAGGGCACGCTCGGTGCGCTCTGTGATCAGCGAGTCTATGAGACTCAGCTGATCACAGATCGGAGTAAGGGGTCTATCCCGACCCCTTACCACGTGATCAGCTGTCAGCCAAAGACAGCTGATCATGTGATGTAAACAGAGCCAGTAATAAGCTATTTTTTATCCTCATGCTTGTAGCTGCTGTGAGAGGGACATCAATCCCAATCGTGGAGAGCCTCTGCAGAGGCTTCTGTGCCCACCTGTGCCACCTACCACTGCACAACCAGTGCACAACAGTGCCGCCTACCAGTGCCCACCCACGCCACTTACCAGTGCCCACAGTACCACCTATCAGTGCCCACAGTGTCAATTATCAGTGCCACCTATAAATGTCACCAATCAGTGCCTCATCACCAGTGCTGCCTATCAATACCACCTACCAGTGCCCATCAGTGCCACCTACCAATGTCCATCAGTGCCACCTATCAGTGCCCATCAGTGACATCTATCAGTGCCCATCAGTGCCACCCATCAGTGCCACTCATCAGTGCCACCCATCAGTGCCACCCATCAGGGCCTATCAGTGCTGTCTTATCAGTGCCCATCAGTGCCGTCTTATCAGTGCCTATCAGTGTCGCCTTATCTGTGCCTATCCGTGTCGCCCCATCAGTGCAGCCCATCAGTGCCCATCAGTGCAGCCAATCAGTGCCCATCAGTGCAGCCTCATCGGCGAATATCAATGAAGGAGAAAAATTACTCGTTTGCAAAATTTTATAACAAACTATGAAACTTTTTTTTTTTTTTTTTAATTCTGTCTGTTTTTGTTTCTTTAGCAAAAAATACAGACCCACGTGGTGATTAAATACCACCAAAAGAAAGCTCCATTTGTGTTGAAAAAAATGATAAAAATGTCATTTGAGTACAGTGTAGCATGACCGCGCAATTGTCACTCAAAGTGTGACAACACTGAAAGCTAAAAATTGGCCTGGGCAGGAGGGGGTTTAAGTGCCCCGTAAGCAAATGGTTAAGCATGGTATGAGCAACCAAAACAAATGAAAGATTCATGAAGTATATTACTGCCAACTCACTCAGTTATTGTAGTCTCGGCAGCAGAAAAAGCATTAAACAAATTAATGAAAAAAGTGTCAATACTATGATCCAAAAGGAAGATGCCTAGAAGAGACTCAAGTGGCGTATCAAAAAATGTAATCATTGAATAAATATTTACAACAATGTACTTTATTATTGTAAAAAAAGACAACCTTGTCTTGAGTAACACTATATGCAGAACGTCAAACTGATCATTAATGGAGACACAGTATATATGCTTAATATATTAAGTATATAATATATATAATAATATATATTGTGTACTGGGTCCATGCATGCCAAGGTGGTAAAAGCAATAATCATAGGCTATTTTTTCACGGTGAAGTGGTTCTAAAGGCTACTTTTTTTGTACATTAAAGTTGTTGTAAAGTCAGAAGATTTTTTTATCTTCATGCATTCTATGCATGAAGATAAAAAAAAACTTATGTTTGCAGCAGTCCCCTTCCGCCCCCCTAATACTTCCCTGAGCCCATCTCGATCCAGCGATGTTGCAGGAGAGTCTCGGCAGCCCAGACTCTCCCTCCACATTGGCTGAGACACCAGTGCGGCGCCTTTGGCTCCCACTGCTGTCAAAGTCAGTGAGCCAATGAGGAGAGAGGGGGCGGGACTGAACTGTGGCTTGTAAATGAAAAAACTGAGACTTTAAGGTAAAAAACACCCCACTAACTGTTCCCTCCAGCTCTAAACACTTACCTGACTCTTCTCACTGAATCCACCGCTGTCCCGGCTTCAGCAGCACTCTCCTCTTTTCCTAGTCTCACAGGAGGCTCTGGGAGTGGCAGGAGCCATAGGTCTCTGCTGCTCTCAGTCAAACTCCTGTGGGGAGGGAGGATGGCAATGGTCTACCGGCACTGTGTGTGTCTAGGTACACACACAGCCTGGTTCAGGAGTGTGCCCACACAGGTGGCCCTTGAGCACCCAGCTTTCTAAGGGGCACTCAGAGGAAAAAGGAAGCGTTGGCGGGGGACCGCCAAAGAGGAGGGAAGGGATCGCTCTGTCTAATATCATTGCACAGAGCAGATAAGTATACACTCTTTTTTTAATTTAAAAAAAGTCAGCCTTTAATGTGTATTTAAAGTGGTTCTAAAGTCAAAATGTTTTTTTTAAGATATAAAACACTATGTGTTCTGCCCCTTTGCCCCTAAGCACTTACCTGACTTTTGTCACCACTTACCACTCCAGCTCTGTCCCGTTTGCAGCACTGCTCTTTTGACTTCCTAGTCTCACAGGAGACACTGAGAGCAGTGGGAGCCCTAGCCTCCTGCTGCTGTCAGTTAAACTCCAGTGAGGAAGGAGCGGGGCATGACTTACCAGTGCTGTATGTGTCTATAGATGCATACAGCCTGGCTCAGGGGCACGCCTCCATGGGTGACTCCATAGCGCATGGCTTGCTAAGGGGGCACTCGGAGGAGGAAGGAGAGGACAGCATCAGTGGGGGACTGCTCTGTGAAATATTGTAGCACAAAGCAGATAAAAATAACATCTTTTTTACTTTAATTTAAAAAAAATTGCCTTTAATAGCACCTTAACTTTAAACCAATGACCTGTAGGGGATTTTAAAATGTCACCTATGGAAAATTTAGGGTACTGAAGTTTGTTGTTGTTTTGAAATTTTAATGCTTGACATGTTGGGTCTTATATTGTGTGCAGCAAAGTTAACATTATTGCATTTTTCACTTGAAGGCATTAAATCAACCGACAACGAGATTTCAAAGCCATTTCCACCTGAGAGGAAGGAGGAGATCCTTAGACTGAAGATCTATGCACAGATGGACCGAGCATGTGATTCCTTCAGCCTCAGATCAGGAGGGCCAAGATTTTTTGACCGAAGGCAAGATGAACACCGAATTGCAGAGGAGTTTGGCTACGTGCCCAGGTAAAAACACACACTGGTCAACATACATTGACTGGCATGCACTGACCTACACTAACAGAGGACATCCAGACATATATAAACTGACTGATATATGCTTTAGAGAGATGCACACAGATACACAACCAAATTAGGAGAGAGTAGATCACACACACAGATTATAGGATGAGGCCTACTACAAACATACATCCAACATTAGAAAAATGATGACTAGCATCCAGTAGGGTAGCTTAGTGTAGTTTAGTGTAGGTCCTGCCCTAGAAGAGTCTACCTTGTCGTGGTGGGCAGGCTTGGAATCTCTTGGTCAAAAGTGTGTCAGTGAATGGAAGAGAGGATCACTACATCTTCATTTTTGCCCAATTGATTTCACCAAAGGACTCTTGGATTAATCAGAGTACATGAAATTATTTGTATAAGGAATGGATGTGTATAGGTCCATGATTATACTTTCATAAACTCACAATAAAAGTTGGTATGTTTTCATTTGAATTGCTTCCTCTTTTGTTTAACCCTTTCATGACCAGGGGTCATTAACACTTAAATGCAGAGGCCACATTTAGCAGTTTAAGCTCCAGTATGCAATAGTTATCCTGTAAAAGGCAATGTACAAAGATAACTAAACTTGCAAATAAGTAGGCAACCCATCAGAGTTAAAATAACAGCCCTACATTTTTTCTTCCACTTCTGATGTGTGTTTAGGGATGTATACAAGGTATTGATGTATTTACATGTGTCTTAACCAGATATGTACAGTACGTGTGTACTAAGAGTAGTGACAAGATCCTCTTTATGGAGACATCAGGGGTCTATTAGCTTCACCCAAAGAACAAAATGTAATTTTGAATCCTGTAATGAAACATTCCTTTAAACTAGGAAAAAATATCACGTTCTCAGGGAATGTTATATCCCTACACATTCCCCTCACAAAGCATCTAGGGACAGTAGGGAATGCTTTCCTTTTTTCCAGGGCTAGAGAATTTGCTCTATTCAGAAGAAGTGTTTTTCTGCCCTCCACAATCTATACTATAGTATTGGGCCTTTCTCTAGTCTCCAATACAATTGTCAAATCCTCTATTTTAAAATATCATGCTTCCTTATTGAAATAACTTTAATAGTGCAACAGTAACCAATAACATTTTGCTCTTCAGGTTATCTACTTTTGTATATACCCTATACAGTATGTCTTTGGTCTCGTTGTCATTCAACTCCTGAGAGGAGACGATCATTAGAGACAGAAATATATTTTTTCAATATTTTCAATATTATTGTAGGAATATAAGTAAAAAAAATATAAGTAAAAAAATAGCCTCGGTTTGTGCTTTAACATTTTTTACACGGAAACATCAGAAATATTTCCATTGAGCTTGACCTATTTCCCAAATCACCTATATTTATTATAAGGGACTTCTCCATCCTGGCTAACATATATGGTGTGACTTAATGGGGATCTTAACTAGGCTTTTCCTCAGGAGCAGGATGACTGGCAGCAAATGTATATAGACAGTAATATTACACAACACATCAAGTATATAAAGGAATAAGTCTGGATTCAAACTAAGCTTAACAGTTAGGTACTGTTCATCGTATTTTTTTAATTTGCACTAACAGTTACATTTTCAGGACACGCTTTCAGGGGTCTACCATCTTCTTCTATGGTTCAAGCAGTATTGACACAGTATTGATCTGCAAAGGTTGTTTGGAAATCAATGTAAAGTACCCATGTAAAATGAAAATTTAAAAGGAGCCCTTTTTTGTGTACATTATTTCCTGGTTTTGTTTCTCTCATCTTTCGATATCATAAACACTTCCATTCTCTTAAGCCGCGTACACACGGTCGACTTTTCGTCTACAAAAGTCCAACGGACGCTGACGGACTAAAGCTGGCTGGTAATCCGATCGTGTGTGGGCTTCTCCGGACTTTCAACGTACTTTTTTAGCCTCAAATCCGACGTACTTTAGATTTGAAACATGCTTCAAATCTTTACGTCGTAACTACGACGGACCCCGAAATCCGCTCGTCTGTGTGCTAGTCCGACGGACAAAAACCCACGCTAGGGCAGCTATTGGCTACTGGCTATGAACTTCCTTATTTTAGTCTGGTGTACGTCATCACGTACGAATCCATCGGACTTTTGTGTGGTCGTGTGTAGGCAAGTCCGTTCGTTAGAAAGTCTGCCACAAGTCCACCGCAAGTCTGCCGAAAGTCCTCCGGAAGTCTGTTGGACAGGCTGTCAGACTTTTGTAGCTGAAAAGTCCGACCGTGTGTACGCGGCATTAGTGGTGTCCAAACATCTTTTTTGGACTGGGATGTCCGTTTTGTCTATCTTTTTTTTTCTTTCTAATTTGTATACTCTCACTTTAAATTTTACATTAAACTTCTTTTTTCTGTTTTCTTTTTGTAAAAATACAAATTGAGACCATTGAGGGATCTTTTTTTGGCAGCAGAATAGAACAAAGCATACATTTTTAGTAGAGTGTGAACAAATAGAACCCTTGAAAATTTGTTATTATTGTCTGGGTCCCCATTGGGGAGGTTCGCCTCACTTCCTGTGGTGTCAGCAGAAAAGGAAGTGAAGCAGAATCTCTACAACAGCTACCCAGACAGCAACAAAACAGGATTTTTGTACACACTATAAAATTCTTCTCTTGAAGTTCTTCAAGGGACACAGGATCGGTAGAAACTGAGACTACTGAGCTATACTGCTGACTTTATGAAAAGTTGCACAATGGCAAACAAAAAATCCATCGGTCAGCCAGGTATAACCCCTCCCACGATGCAATGCTTAAATTTTTTAGAAAAGCAGAATAGAAGTACATCATGAACACAAGGGGTTGATTATCTTAAAGAAATTGCATTTTGACTGGAAAAGTTGGAACTTTATCCTTAAAGGGTTCTAAAGCCTCAATTTTTTTGCATGGGATGCATTAAGGTAAAAAAAACCTTCTCTGCTGCAGGATACCCCCCCCCCCCCCTCCCTTATTTCTACCTGAGCTTGATCCGCTCCAGCAATGTGCACGAGAGCAGGGGCTCTTAATGCTGTCTCCCTCCTCATTGAGTAGATTGATAGCAGCGGGAGCCATTGGCTCCTGCCAATCAACTCCAGTGACAAGGGAGCAGGGGCGGGGTCGAGTCCCGGTGTCTAGGTCAATGGACACAGCAGCGGGGCTCGGATGGGTGCCGTCTTGGGAATCGGTTTCCTATGGGGGCATCAGCAAAAGAGGAGGAGTCAGGAGCGCTAGCACAGTGCAGGTAAGTATACACATGTTTGTTATTTTAAAAAAAGTATATACCTTTGCAATCACTGTAAAGCTGAACCAGGGACCAAAATAGTTTTTTTTTGTCTAGCAGTTGTCTAGCAAGCTTTAGGCCTATAGGGGTGTATAATGAGGTGCCAAAGCCATGGAGAGATGGTGAAACAGGAAGCAGGTTTTCTTTTATGGGGACTCTCAAGAATGGCAAAAAAAGAGTCAGAGTGTGTGAAGGAAGAAGTACCGGATAGGGAAACACCAAGAGGTTTGACAACATCCAAACAATGGTAGGAAATCTCTCTGGGATATACAGGAGTTGGACAGGGGGATGAAGGTACAATATGGAACATTTATGATTACATTTGCAAGGTTTGTGACAGCAGCAGGGCCGTCTTTAGTGCAGGGCAAATAGGGCAGCTGCCCAGGGCCCAATCATTGTTGGGGGGCCCAAAGCAGCTGCCAAATGAGGCCACGCTGCTGCCTGCTGGAGTTCCGCCACGTGTTGCCCACTCACTACTGTACATTGTGAATACAAGTGACATTGCTTCTCTTTTGGCGGCCGTGCAGATCCCTCTGCTCTACACATCAATCTCTATTTGAGAGCCGAGGAGTGAGAGCCGAGGAGGGAGGGGGAGGAGGGGGCGTGGAATGTACACAGGCAGAAGCTCCTCATGAAGTCAGCAGAGGTTTTCTAGATACTGGGAGAGGATTTGGGGAGGAAGAAAAGCTCTTCACTGGAAGGGGGGATGGGGGGGAGACAGGGGAGTGAGCTCTAAACTGGAATCTGGGGGGAGAGCTTTGTACTTAGGGGGATGGAGAACTTGGATGTACACAGCCTTTATCCCTGCACTCCATACAAAGTTTACCCCTCAACCCTGCACTTTGCACATAGCGCACCCCTCAACTCTGCATTCCAAACGTAGCACACCCTCAACCCGGCATTCCATATGAAATCCTGTTTTATAACAATGCCTCACTATTAGTGCAGTTTAGCCACACTCACAATTTAATGCAGAGGTAATGATGTGGGGATGGCTGCAGTCTGTGTGATCTGTGACAGCTGTCTGTGTAAAATCATCCCTTACACAGTGAGCTGTAAGCACAGGCTGCAGCATCCCCCCCTCACCCCCCTCACACTGAGCTCATACTGAGCTCAGTGGGGATTGCCAATACAGAGACACATGTCTCTGTTTACATTGTGTGAAGGCTGTGATTGGACACAGCCACCTGTCATGTGATTGGGAGGGCCACTCACAGCGCCCATGTCCCGATCTATGATAGGCTGTGTCCGAAGATCACAGCCATCACAGGATCGTGCCGCTATACGGCCTCGTCAACTCAGAACAGGGAAGCTCCCACTCAGCCATTTATGTACATTGGCGGAGAAGAAAGAGGTTAAATTGCAGAACCTGTCAATGTAAAACGAGGAGCTACAGTCAAACTGGACATTATTAATGTTGGCCTGGAACGCAAAACCAGTCTTGAACCAGAATGTATTGAATGCAGCTCTTCCAGATAAAGCCAATGCTTGCTTCTTCCTTTATGTAAGACCTCCTGTTTAACTTAGGCTGAAATGCAAAATTCGGGCGTTTAGCAGTGATCATTTTAGACATTTTTTTTAATCTAAGGCTGATCAAACAGGAGTCTTTTTTTTTTTTCATTTAACTAGCAGGTTGAACGAAAGAAAATTACTTGATCCCTCCTCATCCACACTGTGGATAAGGGAATCCCTTCATTTAAAATATTGCATTCTGAAAACAGGCAGATTTTTTATGAGACTTGTAAACAAGTCAATCGATAGATTTTCAACCAAAATGATTATACTAGGTAAGGGTTAAACCCCTTGACAGTATTCTTTTTTTTTTGTCTGTGTCCTATTTGGGAGCATTCCTTTTATGCCATACTATAGAAACAACAATGTGAATAAATTAAAAGTGAACTGGATCTTTAATGTTATTTTTTTGTTATTTTTTTGTGATAAGAAGTATAGGCCTTGTCAGCAGCTGGTTTGGTAGCATTAAAATTTTGATTTTTCCGATAACTTTTGTTTCTAGTGACAATGCCCACAAGGATTGACCTGTTCAATCACTCCAATAGGGACACAGACAGGCAGGAGTTGTAATCCTTGGCAACACCAATACAAGAAAAAAAGTTTAAACTAGACAGACACTTTATCCACTTCACATCCTTAGGCCATTTTAACATGTCCTGGACTTGAGGTGGTTAAAACAAGCTCATGTTTGTAGTTTAGGCCATGAACTTGGTATTATCTGCTCATTAAAAGTGATCCGACGATTTTAATAATAAAGTTAAATCAGGGTTGTTTCTACTCCACAGTTGCTTCCTTTGCATATGTAGCTATGACATCTGAATGTGTTGGTGTCATAGTAAAGCGGGGTACACACTATCATTCAAAATTTTTTGTTTTAAGAAAGTTTGTTTGATTTTCAAATTGTTATTGGGGTCAAATCAAAACTCCTTTTGGACCGCAGTGAAAAGAAAATTCAGAGCAGGATGGAAACTTTTTCTCGAACAAACAAAGTTCTAAAGCCTCGTACACACAATCAGACTTTCCGACAGGAAATGTTTGATGACAGGCTATTGGCGGAAAATCTGACCGTGTGTATGCTCCATCAGACAACTGCTGTCGGACTTTCCGCCAACAAATGTTGGCTAGCAGGTCTTCACATTTTCCGCGAACAAATGTGTGTTGTTTAATTTTCCGAGGGTGTGTACAAAAGTCTGTCAGACAAAAGTCCAAAGTACAAACACACATGCTCAGAAGCAAGGACGATTCTCTTCTTCTTTAATGGGATAATAATGAAGCTGCTTTGCTGGTGATACTGATGAAGTTATTGCAAACAAATTTTCAAAGGCTTTTTTTTCTAGTGATATCAAGAATAATATTATTATGGGGTTTTTTTGGGGGTTTTTTGGGCAAGTTACCACAACACCATTATCCCGTAGTTTTTAGGATCAAAGATACAACTATGTTGGTGTCCCTTCTCAATTTTACATTGTATTTTTCTAAATGTAACTGCCTACTCCCAAACTGTCATTTGAAGTAAAACACATAGGCAAGTATTATTCTACACAATTTTTTTATTGTACATTAAAAAAATAAAACAAATAAAATTAGACATGCTATCTGCCAAAAACTTAACCAAAAACTGCATTCTATGCATCCAAAAATATAGAAAATATACCAAATCAAATCATTATTCAACCAAAAAAATTAATATCAAAGCAATAACGCCAAGGCCAATAATAAATAACACGTCATCTCCACCGATTCTGCATGTCTGGTTGATGAACGGCCGTTCAGAAACTAACTGAAAAGTGCGAAATGAAAAGTGCGAAATGAAAAGTGTAAATCAACACTCACCAAACTTCTACTAATACGAAATTAGCAGAAGGAGCCCAAAGGGTGGCGCTATAGAGCTGAAAAACAAAGTAGTAAGTCACTACGTTCGTAATTGTTGGCCAACATTTGTGTGGCTGTGTGTATGCAAGTTTGAGCCAACACCCTTCAGACAAAATTCCACGGTTTTGTTGACGAACAATCTGAACGTGTGTATGAGGCTTTACAGTGAATGTGGTTTTTGGTCAGTAAAGTGGATTCAACCTAAAATAAAAGTTAAAAGCAAATGAAATTTTGAAATACTTTCAAACAAAATGCATCAAGCCATCAAATGTACTGAGGATTTTTGTATGAATGTTCGAACAAATTTACTTTATACCTCACTTAAGGCTAGCCAATTGCCAGGAGTAAAAGGAGGGAAGCATACAACTTTTGGCCTAACAGGACAAGAAGTACAAATCCAGACTTGTTAAACAGTATGGGCTTGGTAAGATGAATTGTGGGCTTCACAATGTTATGAACATTTGTAAATTGGCTGGGGAGAGTAACTACACTGTGATGCATTTCTTAAGAGAGAAAATTCAAATCTATATGCTAAACACAGCCATGATAACACTCTCGTATAAACGTATACTGTAAATGTATTTTCATGCAATCTATCAGAAGTTAGAGCAGTCTTGTGACTTCTATCAGTATCTGTTTAAAGCTTGTAGGAGGAGTTTTCATTCTCCCCTGATTGTCCTATGCAAGACCCTTGACCCCATAGGTGTGTGCAGCCTATTGCATTAGGGTGTGCACCCCTAAGTTCAAACAGACATGTGTGTGTGTATCAGGGCTAGACTGGGACAGAAATTTAGCCCAGGACTTCATCCAGACTGGCCCACTTTGACAGGTCCTTCCCATGCCAGTCGGACAAACCCCCCCCCCCCTCCCCGACCTGCCACCCAAGCCCCCCCCACTAGCCATTAGGCGTTCTACATTATTTCTCTTATAGGCAGTACCAGTGGGGAAGCTAGACATTATTTCACCCGGGGCAAAGAATCAGTTTGGCGCCCCCCCCTAATGGGACAAGATTAGGCAGGAAAGCCTGCGAAACTCCCAGGCCATAGCTGCTAAGTCAGCTATCTGTCCCCTCCTCCATGCTCCTTCTGGTCCCCCCCGTGCTCCTCTGGTCCCCCGCATGCTCCTCTGGTCCCCTGCATGCTCCTCTGGTCCCCCCCATGCTGCTCTGGTTCCCCGTATGCTCCTCTGGTCCCCCCCATGCTGCTCTGGTTCCCCGTATGCTCCTCTGGTCCCCCCCATGCTGCTCTGGTTCCCCGCATGCTCCTCTGGTCCCCCCCATGCTGCTCTGGTTCCCCGTATGCTCCTCTGGTCCCCCCCATGCTGCTCTGGTCCCCTGCATGCTCCTCTGGCTGTGTGTTGAGTTATTTTGAGGGAACAGCAAATTTACACTGTTATAAAAGCTGTACGCTCACCGCTTTACGCTGTAGCATTGTAGCAAAGTGTAATTTCTTCAGTGTTGTCACATGAAAAGTTATAATAAAATGTTTACAAAAATGTGAGGGGTGTACTCACTTTTGTGAGATACCATAAATATATATATATATACACATACACACACAAATACATGCACACTTATAAATATATGTACATAAACATTTTAAAACATATTAAAAATATTTTTTAACCACTTGAGCTCCAGGCCATTTTTTGCTATTCATCACTGTGCTACTTCAACTGGGAATTGTGCGGTCATGCTGTATGTAATTAAATTTATATGATTTTTTTCACACACATAGAGCTATCTTTTGGTGGTATTTGATCCCCATTGAGCGAATTTTTTTGCGATATAAACTAAAAAAGACTGGGGGCAGTTCTTTGAGTGCAGTGTAGGGGCTTGTAGCAGCACAGATGGAGCATGGAGTGAATTCCTCCAGTGATAAAGGTAAACTTCTTCCCATTAGCCACTTACCATGTGGCTGGAAGTAGAGGATTCCCAGGCTGCCATCTCTGCTCCCTCTCCTTCCCAGGTCCACCTGCTTGATCAGCCAGTGCAGCCACCTGTGGGTGTGTATGAAGGAGAGTTCGGCCACAACCCCGGGCCGCCCACCATCTCCTCTGCCCGGGAGATACAGCTAAGAGCAAAGGCAGACCTTGCCGACCCCGTGACAGAGATGTTCACAGAGATGTGGGTGAACCCAAGAACCTTTCCTAGAGCTGCCCCTGGATTAGGGTGTGCCCAGGCACACTCGGCATACCCCCTTCGCACGCCTATGCCTGACCCTCTTTCTGGACAGTGCTGATTGGCCCTGTGCTGATCCCATGCACTCTCTGAAGAAGAAAAAAAAACCTCTCGAGCAATACAACACAACAAACTGAGCATGTGCAGCTTGCCCCCAAGGCTCTGTTCTATCAGGAGATGGTTTGGAGACTGTACAATGCAGAGGATTAACTCCTTAGGTTCCACAGTGAGTATAGCAAGCATGCTTTACTGCATATACAGACTGGTTTTACTGTTGTGGGTTTAGTAACACTTTAAGGGACAACTCCACAATTGAAATTGGACACAGTTGAATATGTATATTGTGCAATTTAAATAGAACACAATGAAAATCTTTATTATTTCAATACAAAAGAAGAAAATACATTCTGACCCCTTCCTGAAAACCAGAAAACTTTCTGTATCATCATTGCATCATATGTGTTTACTAGTGGTGGTAGTCTGTTCATTTTGTTATGTTAGAAAAATATACAATCCTATCTTGAATCTCTCTAAAGTTTCTGCCAGTGACAGTTCTTGCTGAAGTGAATTTCATGGTTTCACTTCTTTTACTATAAAAAACAGATTTAGCAGCTGGAGATTGAATCTATTTACTTCCAGCCACAAGGGTCAGCTTTGTGTTCTCTATGGAGACCTTTAACTTAACGTGTTTACTCAGTTTTCTGCGTGGGCTATCAAAGTACTGTATCTGTACATTTCATTCATATACCCAAAGATCATAGCTTTCATCCAAATCTTATCCCCATAGGCTCATAAATGACATAAACGTTTTGTTAGAGACAGCTACCACTCTAATTCTTTTAAGGTGCACTCGAGGTTGTTGTAAAAATAATAAAAATAAATTTTTTTTAAAAAATATCTAAAACATGTTAGAAATAAAAAAGGAACCTGCAGGAGATTGTACAACTATCTGGAACCAAGCCCATTGTACCATTAAAAATCACATTCATTTTGCCTTGCCCACTGACTCTAATGCATTTTCTCAAAATGGTGAATTTGAATTACATTACTCCAACTTATTCAGGCAACATTTAGGCAAAGTGAAAACTTTAAATTAGTCTCCATTGTTAGATTTTTTTTGTTCAAAATTTTAATTTAGACCCTCTGTATCCCTACATGGAAATTTCCGTAAATTCCCTTAATTTCCTATATGGTCACTGAGACAATGGAATTTGATTTACTAAAGGCAAATAGACTGATCATCTTGCAAGAGGATTTTCCCCAGGGCTTAGTGAATAAAACTGAAATTCTGCTGACTTCAATCATTCAATCATGTACAAGCAAAAATGTATTTTGTTTATTTTCCTTGCATTTTTTGGGCTATTCTTTGAAAGTGAAATTTCACCACATTTGGTAAGCTCTGGGTTAAATACCCTTGCAAAGTGCAACTTCCCTTGCAAAATAAAAGGCTTATTTGGCTTTAGGAAATCAGCCCCAATAAGTGACAAGAAAAATCTTCAATAGTTATACCGATTTCAATAAAAACCTACCGTATATACTCGTGTATAAGCCGAGTTTTTCAGCACATTTTTTATGCTGAAAAAGCTCCCTCGGCTTATGCTTGAGTGAGGCAGAAGGGCCCGGCTGTCTGGCGGGGATGGGAGAAGGCAGGGGCGGGTGCAGGAGAGCTCTGTGGCTGCGCTGGCTTTTGGAATGTTGTGTGAGTTTTTATTGAGCTGACATCGGGCTCTTTGCTGCCCTCTCTGGTAAATTCCTGCATGTGTACCCCTCGTGTGTCCTGCACAAGAGCTGGGAGTGGGACAAGGAAGGGCTGTTCTACAAGTAAGGGGGGCAGGGCCATCTTTAATATTGATTGGACCCTGAGCAAAAATTTTCTTGTGCCCCGTCCCATGCAATTTCACTCTCCATCTGCTCTGAGACATACAATAAATAGCAGCTAGACTTGAAATCAGTTTACTGTATCAGATCAGGCAGCAATTGCGATTGGTTGCCAAGGGTTACAGCATATCATTACTGACTGGTTACTAGAGGTTACAGCACACATTACGGCTCACTGATTAGTTGCTAGAGGTTACAGCAAATGATTTCTGCTTGTTAATTGGTTGCTAGAGATTACTGTACAGTAATACTGCTCAATGATTGGTTGCTAGAGGTTAAAGCACATCATCTTCACACTGCAGGGGGGCATGATATACATGTGAATGCCAACTTTATTTACATATCAATGCCACCGGCTGCAGCTATTTACTTATGAATGCCACCACTATTTATATATAAATGCAGGTTATTTACATGTAAACACAGGGTCTGCAGGCGAGTCATCTGTACACAACAATAGGGCAGAGCTGGGCAGCATTAGTACCAGCACTTCACACTGAGTAATCAGGACACAGCACAGGACTAAGACTTGAAGGGACAAGGGAATTTAAACTGGGATAGTTGGCAAGTATGAGGCAGCTGCTTTGGGCCCCACAACAATCACAGGGCCCAGGGCAGCTGCCCCTTTTGCCCTGCCTTAAAGAGGGTCCTGAAGGGGGGGATGTATGTGTCTATGTACATGTGTGTGTGTGTGTCTGTCTGTTTACATGTGTGTGTCTGTGTACATGAGTGTGTCTGTGTACATGTGTGTGTGTGTCTGTCTGTTTACATGTGTGTGTCTGTGTACATGTGTGTGTGTGTCTGTTTACATGTGTGTGTCTGTGTACATGTGTGTGTGCCTGTGTACATGTGTATGTGTGTCTGTGTACATGTGTGTGTCTGTGTAATTTACCAGTAGCTGCTGCATTTCCCACCCTTGGCTTATACTCGAGACAATACATTGTTTTCCCAATTTTTTGTGGTAAAATTCGGTGCCTCGGGTTATATTCGGATTGGCTTATACTCGAGTATATACAGTAATAGAGGTTCTAACTTCCCAAACTAAAAAAAAAATGTTACTTGCAGTTTCATTTAAATTTGCATTACCTGCATTCACCTGCAATAACCCAGCAATACTATATAGTTACATACACATTTAATGGATGCCTAAGATAACTATCAAAAGAAAGAACTACTATGTGTGTCTGGGCTCTTGACTTAATAACTGTATATAATTGCAATATTTAGCCTCTACTTTTCCTTATTTTAATCTGTGTCTCATCTGTACTCTAAATACTCCTATAGCAAGTGCCTTATTGACATCTTTCACATTACTTCTTTAGACATTTTTAGATTTTTTTCATATATGCTGTTTAAACCAGGGTGATGATCAATCACTCAAGTAAACCTTTCACTTAAAATTAAGGAAAACATAAAGGGGTCACTCTGCTGATACTTACCTTTCCTGCGCTTCACTGCCACCCTATTTTAGCTTTGTTTTCATCTGTGTTGGAATTTATATATAACTAACATTACCCCTGTCTCCATGTAACAACCCTTGGGCCTATCGATTGGAGGCTTAGATGACAAGCACTGCATTGTGGAAGAAGGGGAGAAACATTGCTTGAATTCTGACTTAGGAAACGTCATACATATGTAATGAAAAAAAGTTTTTTATGCAGGCCTGCTTGAAGTTATTGGTGGTGGGTCCAGGGCGAACATTTAATGATCCAATCTCTGTAACTCCATTACTCCCCCCCCACCATCGTATGGATTGAATGTGACTCTCCATTTGACAAGGGGACAACAAGCATTCAGCCATTTGTCAAGTATCTACTTAATTTTGGCCATATATGTATTTCTAAGCAGAATATTTTTTATCCAATTAAAATTGCCTAAGTAGTTCGTTTAACCACTTCAATCCTGGACACTCTTTCCCCTTTCCAGCCCATGTCACACTTTGAATGACAATTGCACGATCATGTCACACTGTACCCAAGTGACATTCTTATCATTTTTTTTCACACAAAAATGGCTTTCTTTCAACGGTATTTAATCACCGCTCTGTTTTTCATTTTTTGCTAAATAAATGAAAAAAGACCGGAAACGTTTTTAAAAAACATGTTTCTCTTTGTTTCTGTTATAACATTTTGCAAATAAATAATCTTTCTTCATAAATGTAGGCCAAAATGTATTCTGCTACATTTCTTTGGTGAAAATAACCCAAATCGGTGTACAGTGCCTTGAAAAAGTATTCACACCCCTTGAAATTTTCCACATTTTGTCATGTTACAACCAAAAACAAAAATGTATTTTTTGGGATTTTATGTGATAGACCAACACAAAGTGGCACATAATTGTGAAGTGGAAGGGAAATGATAAATGGTTGTCAAATTGTTTTATAAATAAATATCTGAAAAGTGTGGTATGCATTTGCATTCAGCCCCCTTTTCTCTGATACCCCTAACTAAAATCTAGTGGAACCAATTGCCTTCAGAAGTCACCTAATTAGTCAATAGAGTCCATCTGTGTGCAATTTAATCTCAGTATAAATACTGTTGTTCTGTGAAGCCTTCAGGGGTTTGTTAGAGAACCTTAATGAACAAACAGCATCATGAAGGCCAAGAAGCACCTTGGACAGGTCAGGGATAAAGTTGTGGAGAAGTTTAAAGCAGGGTTAGATTATAAAAAATTTCCCAAACTTTGCACATCTCACGGAGCACTGTTCAATCCATCATCTGAAAATGAAAAGAGTATGGCACAACTGCAAACCTACCAAGACATGGCCGTCCACCTAAACTGACAGGCCGGGCAAGGAGAGCATTAATCAGAGTAGCAGTCAAGAGGCCCATAGTAACTCTGGAGGAGCTGCAGAGATCCACAGCTCAGGTGGGAGAATCTGTCCACAGGACAACTATTAGTCGTGCACTACACATATCTGGCATTTATGAAAGAGTGGCAAGAAGAAAGCCATTGTTGGAAGAAAGCCATAAGAGGTCCCGTTTGCAGCTTGCGAGAAGTCATGTGGGGGACATAGCAAACATGTGGAAGAAGGTGCTCTGGTCAGGTGAGACCAAAATTGAAATTTTTAGCCTAAAAGCAAAATGTTCTGTGTGGTGGAAACTAACACTGCACATCACCCTGAACACACCATGCCCACCGTGAAACATGGTGGTGGCAGCATCATGTTGTGGGGATGCTTTTCTTCAGCAGGGACAGTGAAGCTGGTCAGAGTTGATGGGAAGATGGATGGAGCCAAATACAGGGCAATCTTAGAAGAAAACCTGTTAGAGTCTGCAAAAGTCTTGAGACTGTAGCGTAGGTTCACCTTCCAGCAGGACAACGACTCTAAACATACAACCAGAGCTACAATGGAATGGTTTAGATCAAAGCATATTCATGTGTTAGAATGTTCCAGACCTAAAACCAATTGGGAATCTGTGGCTCTCCATCCAATCTGACAGAGCTTGAGCTATTTTAGAAAGAAGAATGGGCAAAAATTTTACTCTCTAGATGTGCAAAGCTGGTAGAGACATACCCAAAAACACTTGAAGCTGTAATTGCAACGAGAGGTGGTTTTACAAAGTATTGACTCAGGGGGGCTGATTACAAATGCACCCCCACACTTTTCAGATATTTATTTGTAAAACATTTTGAAAACCATTTATAATCTTCCTTCCACCTTACAAGTATGTGCCACTTTGTGTTCGTCTATCACATAAAATCCCAATAAAAAACATTACATTTTTTGGTTGTAACATGACAAAATGTGGATAATTTTGAGGGGTGTGAATACTTTTTCAAGGTACTGTATAATATTTAAGCCATAGGAAAGTTATGGTGTGAATATCTGAAAATAGATCAATCCAGATGTACTGATAGCCTATATCATTTCTGGTGGCCCGAAAATGCCAGAACAGTGCAAATATCCCCCAAATGACCCATTTTTGGAAAGTAGATAGTCCAAGGTATTTAAAAAGAGGCATAGTGAGTTTTTTGAAATTGTAATTTTTTTGTCATAATTGTTCGGAAAATTAAGAAATGAAAAAAATGTTCACAATTTTTAAAACTTTTTTACATACTGTCACCAGTGCAATACAGCGTCATCATATAATTGGTGTGGTGGTGATCAGGGACACTAACTGTTGACAGTATGTACAAAAAAAAAAGTTTACTTTTTTCATTTTCTTAATATCTATATCTATATCTATATTTGTTTTATAATTTTATTTTTATTTTTTTACAATTTTTTTTTTACATACAGTGACCAGTGCAATACAGCATTACTATAGTAACACTGTACTACTCTGGGGAGGTGATCGGGATTTTTGTTTTTTCTACACATCATGATTGCTTATAACTGCGAATTTTACAGTTATAAACAACCATTTTTTTCAGAATGAAAACTATTAATTCAGTGTTAGCTGTGATTGGCCACAGCTAATTACATGGTACAGATGGGCTGTGATTGGCCCTGTCTGTACCATGTGATCACTGTGAAAAATCACAGGGCTCATCACAATAGTACACAATGAATGGCATGAATCAAAGCCATTCATTGTGTAAAATTGTGATGTGATCTACTGTGATTGGCCACAGCACTCACAAGGTACTGGCAGCGGGCCAGTGCAGTGATCTGTCATCGGCTGTGTCATATGATGTTCTCCCAGAATAACAGGGCTCCCGCTTGGCCATCATATTACATAAGGCTGGGTGGGAAGAGCTTAATTATAGCATTAACCCCTTTATGACCACCCACCAATGACAAAATGGTGGGCTTTAACACCCACACACTGCACATATGCGTCGATGAGCGGCCAATGTTAACGCTCAGAGCTCCCAGCACAGAGACCAAGCTGTGAAAGACAGCTCTTGGTCTCCACTAAAGATTGATAGCTGGCAGGACCAGCTCCCTATCATGTGACCACTGTGACAGTCAACCAAAATGGTCACATGATCTTTCCCACCCCCGGCATTCAGAACTTTTTAAAGGGAAGCCGGAGCAGACAGGAAAGGGTTAATAATTAGATGAAATCACAAGTTACAAAGTAGTTGCCTAACAATAAAACATCATCAGATTGTTGATATCTTACCGAGGAAGATCGCAAAACAGTTTAGTGTTGCTCATGCGGTTTGTGGTTATACATCTGCAAAATTGTACAACCTCTTATTCATTTGTGACTGCAATTCAGTTCAATTTTACAACAAACCTCTGGTTATCTTTTTTGTCCAAAATACCCAAGACAGCACTTAAATGAAGAGAATCTAAGTTCCTCTTATCGGGTTTCACTATTCCTTCGTATATTTCCATCTTCTTGTTAGACTATTACTTTAGAGGTTACCTACAGTTAACTCTTTGCTCACATCTCCAACCAAACATCCAAATTCCTTCTTTTTACCTCAGAGTCAGGCCTACAATTTTGCCATTGCACACGTCTCTTTTATACCACACTATAAAACCATGGCATTGTGATTCTATTGTCCTACATTAAAAAAGACTGACAGCACATAATTAAGGGAAGGCAGAAGGAGCAACTGCTACATGGCATACATTGCATATGCAGCTTTTCTTTATAGGTCTCCAAAAGAGAAGCAAATACGGGCTTTGTGACAGACCCAACCAGGAAATTGGCTTTTGGAGAGGACTAGGGGCAAGCATCCTACCAACTGATTGTGGCCCATGAAGAGAGCAGGTCATTCTCTAATAATGGACAACATTGTGATGAACGCTGAGAGCGAGGATTGGATTAATTCTCTGAAAAAAGACAATAAAGCTTCCCTTTTGGAGTGGATGGGAAGGTGTAATATTATTTCTGTACAAGTTAATGGTCAGAGGAAATATGGTGACCTTCCTGCAGACTGGGCTGGAGAGACTCCTTCTCCTGGGACAGAAATATTTATCAACAATATCCCTCAAGAATCTATGAAGATAAATTAATTCCACTTTTTCAGACTGCTGGAACATTGTTGGTCTTCTGATGACTTGTCTAGTAGACATATTACACCAGTTAAAGACAAACACCTGAAGACAGCATGTGTAATGTACTTTGCGTATTCGGGGTTGTAGGCGTTAGACTGTCTGGGTGGCTAGTTGTTAATTAGTTCATGTTAATTAGATCACTGTCAGCTATTAGTTGCTACAGTAGATGTGGGTTAGCATACTGTTTATGTTGGCTGTTCCTTAGATGTGCTAATTACTTAGAATAATGTGATCAAACTCTTATCTGATCGTGCATGGTATATTTTCTGTGTGAATTTACAATAAAGAGTTCCAGTTCCAGTTTGGTCCTGAGCTAGTGTCGTCTAGATCTCGGGCGCTCAGCTACAATACCTGGTTCTGGGGTCTAGACTGGAGGAGGCTATATCTTGACAGAAGCACCCAAGCTGGGTGCTGGACATTCCGTCACAGGCTTAAAAGTAGATGTATTCTCCATTAGGAGCTAAGAAGAAAAGACAGTACTTGTGTAGTATGCCACAGTATACTAGCTCAGAGAAGAGAGTTGAAGAACCACCAGAGCTGGCCTAGACAGAAGCAGCTGAAGCAGGAGGGTGTCTGCTGATTAGAATGTAGATGTAGTTCTCCTTGAAGATAGTTTGTTGGGAGTTCATCCTTAAAGTTGTTCTAAAGTTATATATGTATGCTATATGTATTCTTTTAGCCTAATGCATTCTATGCTTTAGGATAAAAAAACCTTCTGGGTGCAATTCCCCCCCAGCCCCCCACCTTATACATAACAGAGCCATCTTGACCCAGCGATGCGCATGAAAGCAGTGGCTCTCCCGGGTCTTCCTCTCCTCATTGGCTCACACAGCAGTGGAAGCCATTGGCTCCTGCTGCTTTCAGTCACAGCCAGTGAGCCAATAAGGAGAGAGCAGGGGGCAGTGCCGAGCCACGCTCTGTGTGTGAATGGACAGACAGAGCACAGCTTAGGATGCGAGCCTGCTCAAGTGCCCCCATAAAAAAAGGCTTGCTATTGGGGGACCTCGTCAGAGGGGAGTAGCCAGGACCACCAGTGGGGGACCCAAAAAGAAGAGGATCGGGGCTCCTCCCACCATTACAGAGCCGGTAAGTATACCATGTTTTGTTATTTAAAAATAAAATACAACTTTTAGAATCACTTTAAGAATGGGTTAACACTTTTCAAGTGCCGTGCATGTGTGTTAACTCACTTTTTTTTGCATGTTAATGTGTGTTGTATTAAGGCAGTCCATTTAAATGAATGGGCTTGCAACTCACCAAAACATGGCAAAAAAATGGACATGCACCATTTTAGGCAACACAGCACACCACAACGCACAGTAGTGTGTCCCCATTCGTTGTGATGCATTGCATTGCACTTGCGTTGGAGATTTGTCGTAGTACGTTGGGGTGCTATTGAAAATGGATGGTTCCGCAACACACTTATGCCCTGTACACACGGTCGGATTTTCCAACGGAAAATGTGTGATAGGACTTTGTTGTCGGAAATTCCGATCGTGTTTGGGCTTCATCACACATTTTCTATTGGAATTTCCGACACACAAAGTTTGAGAGCAGGCTATAAAATTTTCCGACAACAAAATCTGTTGTCGGAAATTCCAATCGTGTGTACACAAATTCGACGCACAAAGTGCCACGCATGCTCAGAATAAATTAAGAGACGAAAGCTATTGGCTACTGCCCCGATTATAGTCCCGACGTAGGTGTTTTACGTCACCGCATTTAGAACGATCAGATTTTCCGACAACTTTGTGTGACCGTGTGCATGCAAGACAAGTTTGAGCCCACACCCATCGGAAAAAATCCATGGATTTTGTTGTCGGAATGTCAGATCAATGTCCGACCATGTGTACGGGGCATAAGTGTGCAAATGCGCTTTAACACTTTACTGTAGCGCACACCTCACCACAATGTACCACAGCAGAAAAGTGCAAACACAGCCTTAAGCCTCATATACACGTTCGGACGTTTGTCCGCAGGCATGTGCCTGGATTTTGTCTTGCATACAAACGGGAAGGAACTGTCGGCCAACAAACACGAACGTACTGACGTACTATTTGTTTTTTCAGCTCTTTAGCACCACTCTTTGGGCTCCTTCTGTTAATTTCATGTTAGTAGAAGTTTGGTGAGTGTTGATTCGCGCTTTTCATTTTGTGCTTTTTAGTTCATTTCTGAATGGCCGTTCGTCAACCAGACATGTTGCGGAATCAGAGGAGATAACGTGTTATTTATTATTGCCCTTGGAGTTATTGCTTTGATCCAAGTCCAGTCCAGGAACAGGAGGAGGAGGAGTTCTTGGACCAAAAATTGGTTGCTTTATTAATCGTGACCAACTATGTCATATGCCATCGCTGCCGGAGCTCCAGGGGAATAATTGAGATGATTTTTGGAATTATCTCCGGATGACGGACCCCTGCTTTCACCAACTCTTGGCATTGTTGACCTCCTATATTAAGAAGCAGGACACATGCATGAGGCTTTTATTTTATTTTTTGGTTAAATAATAATGATTTGATTTTTTATATTTTCTATATTTTTGGATGCATAGAATGCACTTTTTGGTTAAGTTCTATTGGCAGATAGTATGTCTAATTTTATTTGTTTGCTTTTTTTAATGCACAATAAAAAAATTGTTGAGAATAATACTTGGCTATGTGTTTTACTTCAAATTACATTTTGGGAGTAGGCAGTTACATTTTAAAAGGATACAATGTAAAATTGACAAGGGACACAAACATAGTTGTATCTTTGATATTAAAAACTACGGGATAATGGTGTTGTGGTAACTTGCCCAAATTTTTAAAAAAAGCATAATAATATTATTCTTGATATCACTAGAAAAAAAAAGCCTTTGAAAATTTGTTTGCAATAACTCCATCAGTATCACCAGCAAAGCAGCTTCATTATTATCCCATTTAAGAAGAAGAGAATGTGCGCCGCATTTCGAGATTTCATAATTTGCCACGTCACGAATGGTAATTCTTCATTACGAACGCTAGTTTACAAGACCGACCGCTTCTGGCTCGTCCTTGCTTCCGATCATGCGTGTTTGTACTTTGGACTTTTGTCCGACGGACTTGTGTACACATGCTCGGAAAATCCGACAACAGACATTTGTCTGTGGAAAATTTTAAACACATTTACGCATTTCCCTTCGGAAAATCCGATCATGTGTATGAGTCTTAAGTCTTTTTTCAGTTTAAGTGTGCGCAGAGGAACTGTTGCTCTCCATAGAGAACAATGATCTCTGAGCTTGCCACACTTTTTTACTCAGGCAACATAACAAAACTACATTTATTTCTTTGCTGTAGAAGTTAAATCAAGGTGAAAAAAAATCTGCAGAGTTCCCTCTAGCAGACAGGAAAACAGCGATTACTGTAGCAGACATTACCCAGAGACTGTATGTTGAAAGTAAAGGCACCCAGTAGAGGCTGCAGTTTTCTAAAACAACCCGCACCGTTGAGGAGCATTAGCTAAATACAATAAGCCTAAATTTATTTAATTTTAAGTAAAGTTATCCTTAAATGATTGAAACACTATCAAAACAGCAATTAAAATGATGCCAAAATTATTAGTACTGCAAGTTTTATAAGCATTAGTCATATGTCTACACAAATTTGTCTGCTTGAAGACACTATGGACGAGTAGGACTTGGCAGGCGTTGTAAATTGTAGTGTGCGCTTCACCTTCAGTCAAAATAATCAATGTCATTCTCTTAATGAATGCAAAGAACATTCACTGTAGTAACCCCGACACTCTTTGTGTGATGCGTGAGCTTTGGAGTTTTTCGGAATTCCAGTGAGCAGTATGAAAAAAAAAAGAGGCATGAGTCATCCAACTCCAGCTCTCCCATCAGTGCTGTGAAAAATGAACAGCATGGTGAAAACAAAGCCAACTGACATGCATCCAGTGTAGCACTACATTTCCCTGCTGGACCTGTCAAAATGAATGTGGGTGGGGGTGAGGTGGAGCACATCTGGAATTAGCTGATGGAAAATAAACCAGGATATAAAAAAAAAAAAAAAAAAAACTGGGGAAAGCTCAAAATATGACCCACCCCTAGGGAAAGAGTCTTAGGTCATTGACAGTTAAATTATAACAGAATTATTATTGTGAAAAAGTACATGAACTGTTTGCTTAAGGACAAAGAACACTGACCTACCTCTTTGGGTTGTCAAAATATTCCACATCCATTTTGTATAAACAATTTATTTCTGATATCCTCTCTAAAATTACAATGATTTTTTGGCAATTGGGATTTCCCTTTAACAGAAGTTTCCTGATCTGTGGTTTGTGTGTCAAGACCTCCATCAGTTCTAGCAAAAGAAATGTATCTTTATTTTTCATGGCTGAAGAAGTAAGCATGTGTTCAGATGTTGCACTTAGCTTCTTCCAATCAATGTGGCAAAGTGTGTTTTTTTTTATTTGTTTTATTTTTATAGAGAGTTTAAGTCTAGGTTCACACCTAAGCAGCTGTGTTTGATGTGTTTTTCAGGCACGTTTTTTAGTGCATTTTAGCGGTTTTAAACCAGCGGTTTTTATGCATTTTTGCATGCAGTTTTCATGCATTTTACGTTTTTTTTTTCTCTTTAAACGCACTGTAAAACACACTGTATAAAGCTGGTTGCTTAGCAGGGGGCCAGAAAGCCTTTCGCCGCGTCCCTAGCAACCGACGAGTCATCAGGTGTCAGCGGGGTTCCCGCTGAAAGCTGAATGTAAAAAAAAAAACGTGGGGTTCCCCCCCCAGTTCTATACCAGGCCCTCCGGGTCTAGTATGGATTCAAAGGGGACCCCTCCACGCCCAAATAAAAAAAAAACGCGCTGGGGTCTCCCTCAAAATCCATACCAGACCCTTATCTGAGCATGCCGCCAGGAAAGGGAGGGGAAGAGCAAGCGCCCCCCCTCCTGAACCATACCAGGCCGAATGCCCTCAACATGGGGGTTACGGATGCTTTGGGGTGGGGGGGGCTCTGACAACCACCGGGTAAGGGTTGTCCTCATCAACATGGAGGCAAGGTGCTTTTGGGTGGGGGGCGTAGAGCCCCCCACAAAGCACCCATACCCCCCTATGTTGAGAGCATGGTTCGGGGGGGCGCTCACTCGTCCCCTCCTTTCTGACCTGCCAGGCGGCATGCTCGGATAAGGGTCTGGTATGGATTTTGGGTGGGGGACACGCCATTTTTTTCACACTTTTTTTGACCCCAATTTTTTTTTTTATATTCAGCTATCAGCGGGGAACCACACTGACAGCTGATGACTCATCGGTTGCTAAGGACGCGGCGGCCAGCTTCCCGGCCCCCTGCTTAGCAACCAGCTATATACAGTGGTAAAATAAGAACCGCAAATCGCATCACAAATGCACCACTTGTGTTTCTGGTGCAGCTCCATTGAAATCTATTAGCCGTAAATCGTGGGTAAAAAAGTCCCCGACCTTCCCAAAAACACACCGGCCACAAAACACATACGGTAGATGTGAACTAGTACCATAGGAAACCATGTTAAATGGACTGTAGTGGGTTTCTGCAAACTGCAAAACGCAATCAAAAATGCATAGGTGTGAATGTAGAGTAAATGTTTCTAGAATTATCACAAATAAATAGATAGTAGCTTAAAGCTGGATACACACTATACAATTATCTGTAGATTTTTTCCTTCAGATTTACCAAAACCATATAATATGAGGTCAAACCTTAAGAGTTTCAATTTGTATGCAATCGGACAGGCTCTTGCACTACATGGTTTTGGTAAATCTAAAGGAAATCAGACAACAAAAGTTGTATAGTGTGTATGGGGTCTTACTCTAATTCCTGATACTTTGGCCTCTATTTCTATTTCATAAACACAGTTTGTCATTTTATGCAATATAATTTAAATCTCAACTCCTGGGAAATATACATACACCAGTTATATATTTATTAGAGTAATCATTAAAGATGAAATCTTGCTAGCCTATTACTTTCACAGCTAGTGTAAATACCAGAATCTGTCTTGATATCAGACAGAAAGGCTGCATTCACACCTGGGCATATAGTTTCCAGGCGTTTTCTCAGGCATTTTTTTTTAGCTTTTTTTGCCACTTTTTTACAAGCTTTTTCAAAGTGTTTTTGAAGTGTATTACAAGCAATTTCACAGCTTCAGGCGTTTTCTTTAGCCAATTTAAGCACTAGGGGGAGGAGAGGGAGAGGTAATTAGGGGTGGAGAGATGCTATTGGAGCTATTTTCTGCTCAAGTCAGGCGTTTCTATTGAAGTCTATGGGGCCAAAAACACTTGTAATCTACCAAAAAAAAAGCTCATGTACTTTTTTGAGCTCCAGACATTTTGCTTCAGGTGGCAAAACACTCATATGTGAACAGGTGCTATTGAAATGAATGGGATTTTGCTTGTTGGGCGTTTTGGAACTTTTGAGATGAGCGTTTTACAAGCGTTTTATGAGCTGAAAGCGCTCAGGTGTGAATGCAGCCTTATGGTAGCAGGGTATGCTCATGGGGCCAGGAGATGGCAGCGGTGGAAGAAGGAGATTTTTATTGCTGGCCTGCAGGTATGAAATGAGAGGTATTCGGCTGTACACTAAAGCACTTTTTGGAGCCAGAATGAAACACAAATTAAATCTTTGACACCTGCAGCATGAGCTTGGTAATTGCCATTGATCCAAGACAGGTTCATTTTCACAAAGTCAGCTGGTTAACTGTGTCGGGGACAGTCTATCTGTAAAAAAAAAGTTCCTCACCATGCTAAATGTACATTCAGAAAACACGCTGCCTGCAGTACAGCTCAGTAGCTCGATTGCATACTGGTAGTCCGACCTCGTTACACAGTAGTCAAGGGGGTATGTTCTGATGGTTTTAACATGTGCCTTTGACCCCACCATATGATTCATCCATGACCTATAGCTGCTGGCAGCAGACAACTATGGGCTGTGGGTAATGAAGAATGTCCTTTAAACCTCGTATAGGCATCCCCCCCCCTACTGCTTCTCCTTCTTTTAAAGACAGGTGGCTTCAAGCCAGCTTGCCTGTGAAATGGTACACGGCCAGCCTTTAGAAAGAAGGTTTCTTCGCAGAACATCCCCAGGATGTTTTGGGGGTTTTTTTTTTTCCCCCTCTGTAAAGGAAAAATGACAATATACAACAATATATAACAAATTTCAAAATTGAGTTAAATTCCCCATGGGCCTGTACTACTATCGCATCATGTGACATCATCCAAATGAAATTAATGAAAAGACCGCATTCATTCATTTTGTTCTAACTTTTTTCAGATTCGTTAACATTCATTACTATGTCCATGAGGGCCTTTTGATGTGAACTGTTAGCATACAGGTGTTGCTCCTACTAAATTGGTGAATACTCTGTCTCGCCATACAAGTGGTACTCAAATGATCCATCTTGTTACCACACTTGGTAAGAGCAGGGCACTTTTGCAGCTGAAGATGACTTCACTCCACTCTCAGCCAGGGAGACAGAGAAGGATGATGAAGGATTTTTTATCCACTCCGCCATTCTCTCCACATGCTCTGGCTGCATGCACACTGCCAAAAAAGAAAGGCACAAGTGCCCTGCCTTTTGAAGCTGCACCCTGAGCACCGCTTTGGCCTATGAATAAACATGTTGCTTTCCTCCGATGCAAGGGAACAACCTCTACCTCTTTCTTTAGGCCCCATGATATTATTGTGGGGGATACTCCCTAATTTTATTAACAGCTATAGCAAGAGATGTATGGGGGTGTTGTGCCTGATTGTAAAAAAAAAACACTGTGTTGTTTTGAGGGATTAAACTGCACCAAATTAGTATATGGTGTTCTCAACTGTAAACAAAGGGGAGATTTCGCAATGTCACCAACAACTTCAGGCTGCTACTGCTGACCCCGGTAGAAAAAAGTAAAATTATGAAAGATAAATTGCAGCTCAAAAAGCTCCAGACCTGTTAAAGACACCTATTACAATCCAGCAGGTGCTGGCTCTGCTCAAATTTGGAAGAAAGGAAAAAATCCTGGGCGCCCGCACACCGCTAAAGGCATCTTTATTTAAACTATTAAAATCCAAAAACAATCAAATCTTGTGCATAGAAGACAGGGAAAACCAGCTAACGCGTTTCACATCATGGATAGATGCTTAGACCAATCAAATGTGAAGTTGTATTAGAAAGAATCTCCCCACACGATCAGACCTTGTTAATGCCTCAAATCAAAAACACCTGAAGGGGGAGGCAAAAAACAAAAAACATAAGCTAATATATACTGAAAGCAATAAATTTAAATTTAAACCAATGAGTGGATGAAAAAAGTATGTACAGTTGCATCAAGTTTACCTTTAGCGGTGTGCGGCCATCCAGGATTTTTTACTTTCTTCCAAAAAAATTAAAATAAATAAATAAAGCCCCTAAAAATATTAAAAAGAAATAAAAGAGAGAAAGCCCAAAAAATTAAAATAACAAAAAAAAAACAAAAAAACAAAACCAACCTTAAAAATCTAAAAGCAAAATAACATCACATTATTTTAGAAACCTAAACAGAAAAAAGGAATACAATATAATGTTTCAAAAAGAAAGTTCAGGAAACACCCCCAAAGAAAAAGAAAAAAAATGGGGAAACAGCAACAACACAGAAAAAGATGTTGTCGCTGACATACACAAAAAAGAAGTAATAAAAAGGACTGTTGGGTTTGTTCAAATTAACAGTAAATGCTTTAGGGATTGCAGTCCACTCTCCCTAACCGCAGTTCACTGCAAAATGGGAATATAAAGCAGCAATGTTGTGTTTTGCACTGTATGTACTAAACTATATACAGAACTCTGTGGTAGCACACTGCACCAGGGCCGAAACTAGGGAGGGGGGCACACGCCCCGGGTGACGCATCTAGGGGGCGCTGCCAGGGGTTCCGTCACCCCCACCCGCACTGGGAAGTGCTGCTCTAAGGGTGCCACTGTCGCCTGCTGCATAGTTTGCCAAACACCAGAGAACCAAATAGGAGGGAAACTGCAGAGTCGCACTAGCGCTGAATCACTCTGCTCCTCCCGCCCACCAGCATTATAGAAAGGCATTTGAAAGCGATGCTTCAGCATCGGAGAGCCTTTGTGGAACTGGAAGGCATTTATTAGGGCAAGGAGAGGGGATTGTGTGCAGAAGGCCCTGGACTCGGAAGTTGTGGTTGGCATGTCAAAGGATTGGGTGAGCCTGGGGGTGCAGAGAAGGCCCTGGACTGGGGGGCAGAGGAGGCCCTGGACTGGGGGGTACATAAGAGCCCCTGGGCTGGGGGGGCTACAGAGGAGGCCCTGGACTGGGGGGTGCAGTAGGTATAGGAATAAAAAAGGCAGAAAAAATATTATACATTATGGAAATAGCACATAATCACAAACCAGTTGCCCTCTAAGGCCCAGCAACAGAGAGAGAAACACTTCAACTGTCTTTTAATGAAAAGACCTCCAGGAAGAATATGTCAGCATGACTGTCAACTACAGTAACCAGCTGAGAGCCAATTGGGCATATTTTCTTATGCCATTATTGTTTAGCTTTGTTTTTTTAAAGGAACTGAATTTGGGGCTACTCTGATGTGCATGTATTGGGCTGATTAGAATTTTTTTACAGTAAGTGCTTAGTGAGAAGTACAAGCATTGCCCTCTGGCCCATGCATTTCGTTTGGCTCTAGGTTTGAAGTGCATACATTGTGGGTTTGAAGTGCATTAATTGTGAACACATTTGACATTTATATTTAATCCACCTTCACAATCACAGTTTTACAGCTGATTTGTTACTTACATGTGTTTATATAGTGCTTTACATATATCACACATTTAAACCACTTTACATTGACATCTATAGCTCCCCTCATGATGTTTATTGTATGAGGTTCCTTTGTATACTGGGGGACAATTTAGACAGGAGCCAATACACCTACCAGCATATCTTTGGAATGTGGGAAGAAACCGGAGAACCCAGAGGAAACAGACAAAGGGAGAACATGCAAACTCCAGACAGGTAGTGTCATGGTTGGGATTTGAACCCATGACCCACTTACTGCAGGGTGGAAGTGCTAACCACTTAGCCACTGTGCTGCCCATTGTTTAAGCTTTTTAATATTGACTTTTGTACATCCATCGGTGTCTAGCTGTTATGGGTATTAAGCTACAAATAATGGCTATTGAAATATTAATAGAGTTTTCTTTTTTGCAAAGTCATGCTAGCATAGTATTCAATGTATTTGACAGCTTTTGACATCAAAGCGGTCGGTGAAATTGTTTGCAGATCAAGCCTACAACCAAGCTGAATAGGTTTTAGATTGTCTGATTGGTTTGTGCATGGGAATTTTACCAGTAAATTAAAATAACACAACCATCTCACGAAAATTGAAGAGGTGAACAAGATGGAAAACCTGGTACTTTCTGCCCAAAATAGGCATGAAACTTATTCCAAAACCTGGGTCCATTGGAACATATACACATTCTCGGAGGAAGGAAGGCCCTCTTCGCATCTTGAGGGTACTAATGTCATGTTCTCGGGGTTCTCCAACCCTCTGCCGGCAACTGCAACTACCCCTGCCTTACTCCTTCTCTACCTCCTGCCCCCCTTTTATTTGTCTCTTTCCTCCCCCTTCCCCCTCTGTTCTCTCTCCAACTCCTACATTTCTCTAGTTTTTAACTTTTTCTTTTCACTTGATTTAATGAAAAACTGCTTTATCCCTGTATTCATGGTGGCAGCGATAAATTGATCCAAGAGCGACAACCCCTCTTATACCATTTTAAGCTCTGTAGACTTTGTTATTGCTGGGTGGTCCGGCAAGGTCGCCCATGCACTTCATGCTAATTATAACTGATACTGTTCTTCCGGTTAAAACTGGATCTCTCTAGGGTCACTTTATGCATGCATCTGTCTAATGTGACTTACTGCTCTGTTTATGCTGGATATTTTAAATAAAGAATTTGAAAAAAAATAACACAATCATGTTTAATAACAAATGTTATGGTTCTTTATAGTCTAGTAAACTACTATAGCCTCACTTGCATGACATAATAGGTTTCAGCCTTCATAGTCAACGTGAAAGAGTTGTAATGCATGGTCCTAGATATTGTTGACCAAACTGAGTATTTTGATGTCGGGAAAAAACATACTGAACCAGCTGCTCAACTGTTATTTCTATTGTCTGACATCATTCAAACAGATATATGTGCAAAGCTAATTCTACTCAATCAATTATGTTGCTGTCAGTAGAAAATAGCAAACTTGGTCTCCGCTGGCCTATATATACAGTATATACTTGGACAATGTGAAGCAGAATGTAGACGTTTGGTGTTTTTTGTAGTCTGGCTGATGATTTCACATAGTCTCCACTTTCCAGCCACAAGACAGGTGCAAACCCAGTTCCCAGCAAATCATAACTTATAAACAAACCTATAAACAGGGAATACACATTTAGTACACCTGCTGATACTTGCCTGCAGCTATCCGGATGTTTTAAGAGGGATCAGCAGTGGATCTTAATAGTTCAATAACGTGCAACATCTGTACATTACAACACTAAAATGCCTCAGAACAGCTGCTAAAAACCTGTACATTACATCAGAGCCTTTACATGCCCTAAAACAATATGACAAAACATCACACAGCATTGTTTTTGCTGTAGATCACAATGTGTAAAAAAACAGGTAATGGTATAAACATTGATAGACCACCACTGTTTGATATATAAAATATATGCCAGCCTTCTCCATGGCCAAATCATCTCTTCTTAAAAGTAGTATTAAATTAATACTAAAACAAATTGCTTGTGTCTATTACTGTATTCATAATTCATAATAATGAATTATGATCGCATTTTTAAATGAAAATCAATATAAATGAAAATGTATGAGTGTCTAAGTGTGTTCCTTTCTTACAGCTGCTCTCTGTGATATTGACTCATGATAAAAGAACAAGGAAGTGCCCCGGGGATTTTATGGGCAAAGGGTAAAAACCAAATAAGAGAGTATAGGACGTATATAAAAAAGTATTACAAAGTTTATTGATTACAAAAAGCATGTAAATACACAAAACAAATTATTATAAAAGCAGGATAGTCATGCTATGATAATGCATACAATACAGCTAGGTTCTGGCGCACATGATTGGTCTCATAGTAGGAGGCCAACCAGGGTGCATGGGTTCAGAAATCCCAATATCTTTCGGAATATATGATTAAATGTTTAATTCCTTCTTCAGGGGATAATTTGGAGCAAGCTGTGTTATCTGGTAACACAACAGCAAAAAAATCCAGTCAGAAAAAAGTATATGTATATGTATGTAAAAGTATATGGACGCAAAAAACTTATATGAATATATGTATAAAAAAATTTACAAATGTTTGGGTAGTAGATACCCCTCAAATCCCCCATTTTAGTCTATCTTTAGATTTTACATTAGTTGGATTCTGTCAGCATGACAGAATATTGTGGGCAGGCATGGGACGATTTTGCACCCAGTCTCCAAAAGGAGTATGGCCAAAACGAATCCCACGAGTCTGAATGATCTTTTTTGTTTTCCAGCCTCACCAAATGGCTGGAAAAGAAATCGCTTATGTACTGGCATTTTAAGACATTTGAGGAATACATCAGGGAGGATTTAAATCCCCTGGGGGGTGCAAATTTTTCCTTCTTTTGGGAACATTGATTCGACCTTTAAAATGGCTTAGGAAAACAATCTTAAATACTGCTCTAACAAAATGATGAGCCTCCTGATTAAGGAATACCAAAAATGTTTAGTTGATGTTGTCACCAATATAGAAAAAAATCTATTCACAAATAAAGTTGTTGAATACTCGTTCTTCCTTCTTGGAATTAAATGAAAAATTGAAGATTCATGTAGAATTTTTCAATAAATCAATACTTTCCAAGAAGGAAAAAAATTTTTACGAGACAAACAGGCCTTCCAGGAAGGAAGAGCCTATAAATGGCACCAAGTAAATGGCAGAGGTACCCAGCGGGGTTCCGGACAGGCATCTAGGCAATCAGATATGTCGGACACCTCCTCTGTATCCTCTAATGTTTCTTGTTTTTCTTCCAAACAATCCAGATGCACTAGACGTCCTAAAAGACGAAGGGATGGTGACAATCCTTCAACTAATGTTTTGAACAAACGACCCTCAGAGCACCCCACCCGCACTCTTTCTGGTAGGATTGGAGGTGTGCCGGCCCCAGCACGTGGTGAGGCATCCAACACCGGAGGGCCCACCACTGCTGGAGCTAGTACTCCGTCCTTTTTTCCCACACAAAATGTCCACCATATTCTTTCCAAAAAACCAGGGGAACCCTCCGGCTCCCCTGATTTAAATATCACCACGAACACACAAGATTTTTCTTTACCACAATTTAATGTTATAAATCTTTCCTCTCACTCCCTTACGACAGACGAAATCTCAGTCTTGACGAAGGGACTTACATTTTGTCCTAATCACAAACTGGATAAGTTTGAAGTGATAAAAGACTTACATCTCTATACACGTAAGCTTCTATTGAGAAGTATGTACGACAAAGAAAAACTGGGACCCGGCGGCTGCCGTACTCTTAGCGAGCGACAAGCGCTGGCAAACCTCAATGCCCTCTTCGAGGAAAGCGATCCCAGAGACTTGATCAATACTATCGATCTTGAATCTCTATTGAAGCAAGTAGATGATCCATCCACCGATACTATCACCCCAACACCAAATCATCATTAAAGAAAAAATCAGACATGTACCCAGCCCCAAGTTCCAAACATGGGATTGCCACTAACGTGTCAAGACATTAAAGCTTTGGACAGAGAGACGTCAGAGAGAGAGCAGACGTGTGTGTGAAGCTTCGGCTTCCAGTAGCTCCGGCCTCCAGTAGCTACGACCATCCGGCCACCTTTAGCCTTCCTTCATCCAGGACTATCCCGGACTCCCAGCTGTATAGTCACCGGGACACCGGGACCCCCCTCACCCAGCTACGTGACCAAGAACGGAACTGGATCCCCAGACCCTTCCTGTCGCTCCGCCAGCCCCACTCTCACCGCTCACCGCTCCACCACGCCTTCACGGTAAGAATGCTATCTGCTGATCTCAGCTGCCAGCCTCCGGAGCAGTCCCACAGGACACACTGCGGCTCCGGCCAGCTCCACTAACGCCGGCCCGCCACTCACCCCCAGCCTCCATCGGAAGCCGAGCGCTCCATCCCATCAGCAGACGGGACCACAACCACCCGGAAGCTGAGCATCAGGACAGCCCGCGGCTCGGGCCTAGCCCGTCGGCCATCTTGGTCCACCCAGGGGGCCGCAATCTCCACCCTCCACTGGAACTCAGCCCAGATCGCCACCCAGCAGGTCAGTATCAGGACCCGGTCCCTCCCTACCCTCCCAGGTGTGCACCGGCCTACCTCCAGGTAGGACCCACCATCCCTCGGACCCCCTCTGCTCACGGTCCCCCCCAGGGCACCACCACAGCCGCCGTCCAATCACCCCCACTGCTCTAAGTCACTAAACTCGGGGGACAGACCACGGCATAGCTTCGGCAAGCCAGTACCTCATACCCCTCCCACACCTGTCCAAGGGGCTCCGTGCCCTATTTCACCTGGAACACCCCCTGCAGGGACACAGGTTAACACCGGGGACCAGGATATCCATGGCTCTGGCCTGACTAGCGTCCTCCATAGATCCTGCAAGACGCAGGCACCACCAGACTAATCAGTAAGTCGGCACCCCCCCTACCAATTGCCCCCCTTCCCTCTCTCCTCCGGATCTTCCTGCTCAGGTAAGCCCACGTGTACCCTAGCAGTTGATCCAGGCTCCTCCAGTCGATCGCTCTTCAGGGGGTCAGGAAGGAATTTTTTCCTCTGCTGTAGCGATTGGCTAGCTCAGCTAGGGGTTTTTCGCCTTCCTCTGGATCAACAGGAAGGAGCCCCCCCCATCACCTCCAGTACTCCACACCATCATTCAGCCGGCAACTATATCTCCAGCAGCAGAAGCAGCCATCCGATCCCTCCATCCCCCAGCAACTCACTAACATCTAACTAACATCCGACTGCAACACCATCCTAATGGAACTGGTGCCTGAGAACTACAGCATCCTAATTGAGCATAGAATAGGAAAAAAAGGTGGAGGCCTAGCAGTGATCTTCAAATCGTACCTTGTGTTCACCAAACCAACTTTACTGAAGTGCCTTTTATGGAAACACTCTCCCTGCGTCTTCAAACAACACCCCAAGACACCATTTACATACTACTATGCTACAGACCACCAGGACCAAAGACCGATCCCTACACCACTCACTGAATTCATTTCAATGCACACCCTGAAAAACAAAAATTTTCTGGTACTTGTGGACTTTAACCTCTGGGCAAACTCTACCCAAGACCCCATCGCGACCGCTTGCATTAACCAACTGGAAGAACTAGGTCTTCAACAGCTGATAAATGCTCCCACGCATCTTCGAACAGAATATGGACATTAACACATTCGACAACACACAGCTTCCATGGACGGACCACCACGCTATCAAGTTTAAAGTCACCACCAACACCACCCTCCAAAAACAGAAACATATAACAACAACACATTGGAACAGACCTCAGAAGAAACTACACTCTGAACTCTTCAAAACCACATTATCAAACAAAATACCATTCTTAAACTTAAACCTCTCAACGGAACAAACACTCAACTTCCTAAACAAGGCACTACTACAAACAGCAGACTTAATGGCGCCAAAACGCAGAACACTCATCCGCAAAAAAAACTCCAGATGGTTTAATGGCACCCTCACACTACTCAAACAAGAACGTAGAAGAGCTGAAAGAGCATGGAGAAGAAATCCTACCAAGGAAAACCATACAAAATACAAAGTACTCACTGTGAAATACCACAAAGCAATCTTCAAAGCCAAAAAAGAACATTTTTCGAACACCATCTCAACTGCTTTAAACCGACCGCGGGAACTTTTCAAAATAGTCGCCCAATCAATGAAGCCTACCTGCTTAGATCCCCAAGCAAATGATACTCAAGAATTCTGCAATGAGTTATCAAATTTCTTCATCGACAAAATCGTCAACATTCGGAAATCAATTCAACAGAAAAAAACAACTCACCCAAAGCAAGAGAAGGATATCGACACGAACATCACAAAACCACCAGATTTCTCCTTGACCCCAATCTCCACTGACACGACTAGAAACATTATGAGAAGCCTTCGAGACAGCACATTACCAAATGACATAATTCCCACAAAACTCCTGAAAGAGTGTTCCGACATTTTGGCCCCTGCTATAACACACCTCATAAATCAGTCATTTAAAAAGGGGATTGTGCCAACCACCCTCAAGCAAGGTATCGTCAAACCCCTACTAAAGAAACCCAATCTCGACCCTAAGGTCCCTAACTACTGCAAACCGATAACAAGCCTCAACACCATCTCCAATATTATGGAGAAAGCGGTAATACACCTGCTACAGCGCCACCTGGACACACACCAACTCCTGGATCCTCTGCAATCAGGCTTTCGCCCAGGACATGGCACTTCTCAAAATATGGGACGATGCCCTGGAAGCAGCAGATGACGGAGAATCATGTCTCCTGGTACTATTAGACCTCAGTGCAGCATTTGATACAGTGGACCACAATACTCTACTCGTCTGCCTCACAGAAGTAGCAGGAGTCACAGATTCTGGTCTAAAATGGTTTGCATCCTTTTTAGAGAATCGCTCTCAGACAGTGAGACTGGGAGCATTCACCTCTGAAACCCGCACAATCTCCTGTGGAGTCCCGCAGGGTTCACCCTTGTCATCTACATCCGCCCACTCCTCAAAATCATCAGAAAATCGGACCTCTGCTTCCACTCATACGCTGATGACACCCAACTGTACCTTCGCATCACCGGACAAAAAGACCACCATCAGCAATTAGAGAAATGCCTCACTCTGATAGATGACTGGATGACCATTAGCTCCCTCAAACTCAACGGTTCAAAAACAGAACTTCTTCTCCTACACGCTAACCAAAATGTCAAAAACAAGACTCCATGGACACCTCCCACCATCTTAGGACAAACCATCTCTCCGAGCACCAAAACCAAAAGCCTCAGAGTTATCTTTGACTCAGAAATGACAATGGATGCACAAATAGGATCAGTAGTTAGCGAATGCCACCATCTCCTCCGCCTGTTACGTAGACTTATCCCCTTTATCCCACAAGAGGACAAAGCAGCAGTAGTTGGAACAATCATCAATTCCTGACTCGATTACGCTAACTCACTCTACATAGGATTACCCCAATATCAGCTTGCGTGCCTACAGGTCATCCAAAACGCGGCGGCAAGACTGTTAACAGGAAAAAAACTCTGGGAGTCAATTTCCCCATCCCTAAGGAACCTACATTGGCTAACCGTAAAGAATCGGATCACATTCAAGACCCTCTGCCTCACCCACAAATGCATACAAGGAAATACCTTTGCGAGAAAATAAAACACTACACACCCAATCGCAATCTTCGATCATCCAACCAAAACCTCCTTCTCATTCCCAAATACCGCTACAAAGCAAAGGGAGAACGAAGATTCGCAGTCCAAGGACCTTGGCTATGGAATGCACTTCCGACCCACATCCGCATGGAAGAAAACCACCTGGCTTTCAGGAAAAAACTCAAGACCTTCCTCTTCTAGAAGCTGACAACACCAAACACATTTAGCACCTTGAGGCGATTCAGTTCGCATTTGCAGCGCTTTATAAATTTTTCATTCATTCATTCATTCATCTCATCCAACCAACAAGGGAATCTCACTATGAGTGAAAGGACAGCTTTGAAAAACCTATCTAGCAACCACAACATAACCATCCCTTCAGACAAAGGAGGCAACATTGTCCTAATGGACAGTGACAAATATGTATTAATGTGTACCAAAATTCTAAACAATGCTGATTGGTACCGACCAATAATGCCAGAGATTATTGACAACTTCAATAAGGATTTTTACTTGTTTGTGGACAGTGCGTTTTATAATAACGTCATTTCCAAACAACTATGGAATTTTGTCTGCACCACTTTCCCAAAAATAGCCACATTTTATTCGCTCCCTAAGATCCACAAAAACCACTCGGACCCCCACGGCAGCCCCATTATATCAGGGAATGGTGCAATCACACAGAGTCTATTGAGAGTGGTAGACAAACATTTGAGACCTTTTGTCCTCCCCTTACCCTCTTATGTCTGAGACACAATTCACCTTCTGCAAATAATTGATGGCACCCAGGTATCTACAAGTTACATTCTAGTCAATATAGATGTAGAGACTCTCTACATACCAAGGGACTAGCATGTATATGCAAAATATTATCCCAAACCAGTCATCATGAAGAATCCTTCAATGATTTCATAGTATTCTCTGTTGAATATATACTCAACTATAATGCGTTTTCCTTTGATGGTCGACACTTCCTCCAGGTGCAAGGGGTGGCCAATGGCACATACTGTGCCCCTGACTATCCTAACCTGTACCTGGGGGAGTGGGAGTGGACCATATTCGAGGGCGAGGATCTCCCCATGTACCTGTGCCACGTCATTATGTGGCACAGGTACATAGATGACATCATAATGCTTTGGGACGGTCTAGAGGACCTATTACATAAGTAGTTGGCTGCCCTAAATCAAAATGAGTTCAACCTAAAATTTACTATGTCATCCAGCACCTCTAAATTAACTTTCCTGGATGTTGACATTTATAAAGACCCTAATAATGTGTTATCCTGTAAATTGTTAAGAAAATTCACCGCAGGGAATACTATTCTACATTCATCTAGTTTCCACCCTAGGCCCCTAGTTAACTCGATTCCCTACAGCCTGTACTTGCGAACCAAACGCAATTGCTCTAATGACAGGGAATAGAAACATGAGGCAAAAGGACTCAAACAACGCCTATTAGAAAGAGGATACAGTCACAAATGCCTGAAAAAGGCATTTAATCGGGTAGCCAACATGAATAGACACGATTTACTATTCTCCAATAAAAAGGATGAATCGACCTCTAACGAATACACAAGAATTATCACCACATATTCCAATGAACATCTCAAAGTTAAACAAATTTTTGGTATATGCTAGCATTTCTTAGCTTCAGATCCCACAATAGGACCGTTCGTTCCTCCAGTTCCCCCTGTCACCTACAGACGAGCCATCTCTGTCGGTGACATCCTAGTTAAAAGTGAATTCAGGGGTTCAACTCAAGGTGACCAATGCAAACTACTCATCACTTTGCCTTGTGGTTCATGCGCCTACTGTCGATACATGGACACCTGGAAAAGTATACGATTGCCCAATGGCTGGACCTTTACTCCTAGGCACTTTGCCAATTGCCAGACCATGCTGTTTGTTTATTTGCTACAGTGTGATTGTGGTTGTTACTACATAGGTAAAACCATACAAAAATTGTGGCAAAGAATCTACCGTCACATTCAGGCAATGAAAACCAGCAACCCGGATTTGCGTCTGGGGAGACATGTGGCACAGGTCCATAATTGCCGTTTACCTAGAGTCACAATCTTGGTGCTGGACCAAGTACATCCAAGCTCTCAGGGAGGTGATTTTAACAAACTCCTCCTCCAGCGTGAGCTAAGATGCATCTCGGACTTGAACGCCACCTCACCACCTGGCTTAAATGAGGCCCTCAATTTTAAACCATTTTTACAGGGATTTTCATCTGGAGGTTTTGAGAGGGATATGTGACCACATGTCCTCACACTTCATATGATACCTATATCTTTAGACACGTGTATCATCATGTCTATCTCCATATCTCTTTAGTGCCTTTGCATATTTGTCATTTCATGTTGTCCCCATGTGTACTCCCTTTTAGGGATTTTCGTATTCTATCCCACTTTCCTGCTGTCTTCCTGGCTCTACAGGTTATTGCCATGTATCCACAAATGTCCTCTTTATAGTTTGCAAACATAAGTGTTCATTTATATATATATATTTTTTTTACTTATTATTTTTCGTTTGAAACTACATGTGTATTCCATTCCTTGTTGTTATTAATTATATCTCTGTTTTATACCACTGGATATTTCAACAACTTTGTGTTGTCACCTGTTATTAGTTCTGCCACTATACTTTTTGCATCGGAGCCCCCGACACGCAGGGGCCCCCTGGCGCCTCGGGGCACTCTTTCTGGGCTCAGCCGCATAACTGTGCTACGGACCGGCGTGGTCTTGAGTATGAAGTACTTTTTTGGTGGGATTTCTTCTTGAATTTATTTGCTTATTAGATATCTTGGATTGGAAGACTCCATGCATTTGTATGCACCACCCCCTGTTTGGGAGCTCTTTTTCATTTTATGAATTACTGATTTCCAGGACCTCTTGAAAAACTGCCTCTCCTTTGTGAGCCAACTCTACTTTATTGGATATTTTTTTTCTGCATTGATACATTGAATAAGATCTAGTTCTCTGCAAGTGAGACCCACTTTCTTGCATCGAATCCCAAATATGTCCTGACGAAGCCTAACGGTGAAACGCGTTGACGCACTAGGGCTCACATTAGACTGTATATTTCTCTATATATATTTTTTTTAACCTTTTTCGTTTTTTTCACACCATTTTGATATATGTATGTTTCTATGTCTCAATAAATATTAATAGTATTTTTCTATATCCTCATTGTTTACTGTGCCGTTAAAGTCCGACTGTGGGTCACTTCCTTGGACCCGTTCTTTCTGTACCTGGGCTTTTAGTAGTAACCTGACCATGGTTCTGGGATCTGCCCCGGCAGACAGGAAGTCTGGCCCAGGAGTCAGGAGAGCTCCAAGTGGGAGCCAGTGCAGCAAGAGGCTGCTAGCTGTGTGCACCAAGTTGGTAGATGAACAGTCTGTAGGAGACAGACAAGGGCCTAAAGTGTAAGGCCAGAGCAGCATTGCTGCAAGTGAGAGCCAAAAGGGCTGAATGTTGTTTATGTTGAAGGAGAAGGAATGCTGAAATCCCCTGCGAGGGAAACCTGTGTTTATGTTTGCTGAACTTTTTTTTTAATAAAAATGGTCAAACAAAGCCCTTAAAAAAAGAAACGAGTGGCGGTGTCCTTAAAGTCCTACATTTGATGCTAGTCCTTACAACCACTTGACAATAGTGTAATCAAGTTAAAGTGACACCAGTATAATTCACAGGCATTCATGTCACTCCATCCCTACACTCCTCACCATTTTAATTCTGCTTATGCTACAGTAGAACTTAATTCTATCTGTCTATCTATCTATCTATCTATCTATCTATCTATCTATCTATCTATCTATCTATCTATCTATCTATCTATCTATCTATCTATCTATCTATCTATCTATCTATATCTGTATTCATCATAACTTTCATTTTTGAACTGGGATTGCCAACCATCTCTTGCCAGAAGGGATAGCCCTAATAATCCTGATTTCCCAGTAAAAAAACTCTTCAAAACATATTACATACTATATACACCATGGGTCTTCAAACTATGGCCCTCCAGTTGTTCGGGAACTACAATTCCCATCATGCCCAGTCATGTCTGTGAATGTCAGAGTTTTACAATGCCTCATGGGATGTGTAGTTCTGCAACAGCTGGAGGGCCGTAGTTTGAAGATCTCTGATATACACTATATTGCCAAAAGTATTAAGACGCCTGCCTTTCCATGCACATGAAATTTAATTGCATCCCAGTCTTAGTCCGTTGGGTTCAATTTTGAATTGGCCCTCCCTTTGCAACTAGTGCATCTTTTAATATATGTTTGTTGACCCATTGACTGCTTTTATTTGTATATAGTCATATGTGAGCTGATTCTTATTACTGCCACTGTAGCTATGGGTCGCCCCTTCATGCATCGATGAACCATTAGCCCTCTCTCTCTTTCCCCCTGTATTCCTTAACAACTCCCACCTGCTGCACCCAGGTCACCTGATTGCCTTGGGATGGCCTTATAGCTTGCCTGTGGACGCACTTTTTCATCCAGCCTGCAGCAATATTTGCAGTGTTCCCCAACAGGTTATTCATTCTGGGCTGTATTCACAGTGAGACTTGGTTCATCCAGCCCTCGCTGTGAAATCTGTGTCCTGTTGCCAGCATTAGTGCGTCGGGGCAGTCCGACGCGTGGCGTCATCATGCCCCCAGGGGCGAGGCTACGCCGCAGCCAGCCAACCAGCCGACATCCGGCCCATATGTACTGTAGCTGGTCGGAACAGAAACAGGCTGTTCGGCTGGCTTTTGTCGATGGGACATGACCGAAAAAGGTGCCGCCCAACATTCGAATCGTGTGTAGTAGGCTTTAGGAAGAGGTGTTTGGAATCAAGACTGAGTTGCAAGGTAATTGATACACATGCACTGCTTACATTTCATTGTTTTTTAGTGTTGGGCTTTATTTTTTTTAAATTGACATTTAACAGGATATATGGATTTCTACAATGTATGCAGCATATTACATTGTATTATTTTCATTTATCTGGCTAATAGTGTCTCTTTATTTCTAAAACTATTTTTTCCCTAAGATCACCTTCCGAACTCAATATGTGTTTCTCAGAAACCTGGCACAGGAGTCCTCTAATGAGATATTTATCCTAGCTGTTTAGGTGACACTCTGTGTCAGAATAGTCACATTAGGCCCATTCCTAGCAGTCTTGTTACTAAAATGGCTAGTTTATGGGAATATTGGATGGGACAAGCTCATACAACTAGCAGCAGTCATGCTAAAAACGTAGACTAGAAAAGGCCAGGAAATCGGAGAGGACAGTGTGCGAGCATTTTTGTGTTTTATTATGGTATTTATAAACTTAGCAGCTGCAAACTCTTTACAGCATCCTTAGATTTTTCTTTTACCAAATACCAAATAAAAATACAGTTCTAGGAATGTGTGCAATGCAAAAGCAAAAGTTACACAATCTTTACATGACACACATTTTTTTTGTCAGTCACACTGTTTCAGAGTTTATATGGGCACTTTCTAATTTCTAATATATTACTGAACTGATCAAAAAGTGATTTAAAAGTGCTTTTTTTATTCTTACACTACATGGTATTTTAAAGATGCCCCTTAAAATACTGTATATACAGTATATGTTGCAACTAAAAGGTGACAGATATTAAAGGGGTTGTAAACCCTTGTTTATTTTTATTTTTTTTAAATAACAAACATATCATACTCACCTTCACTGTGCAGTTCGTTTTGCAAGGTGTGGCCCCGATCATCATCTTCTGGGGTCCCCCCGGTGGCGCTCACGGCTCCTTCTTGCATCGGTAAACAACCTGGGAGAAGCACTCTCCCTGGGGGTTACCTTTGCGGACGTGCACCCGAGTCCAGTATTTGCATGCATAGACACAGAATGCCGGACTCTGACCCACCCCCCGCCTGCGTCATTTCATTTGATTGACAGAAGCGGGAGCCAATGTCTGCGCTGCTATCAATCTATCCAATCAAGGGCCCAGAAACCTGGGCAGAGAGGTACACCGCATCTCCGCCGAGTGAATGAATGCATAGGATGCATTAAGGTGAAAAAATACGAGGGTTTACAACCCCTTTAAGTTCTGTCACTTTTAGGACCTAAAAGTGAGATGACTTTAAATCAGGGTGACTTGAATCAGGTAACTGTTAGCGGCATTATAAACCTTCCTACCTGCCCATGTATTTTTCACCTGTATAAGATGTGTATTGATCATGTAGTTTCATGGAGTCATTTGTTGGCCTGATTGCATATCCTATTTGAGATCAGTGTCATTCTGATGTCAAGTTTCTTTTTATGCTCAAACATGAGGCATGCCATATAGCACTGCGCTAGTAATGCGAGTCCTAACACTTCCTATGAAGAAATTACACATCCCACAACCCCTAGGTCTCTCAGCCTAATGCTGGTGCAGGGAGAGCTAAATAGTAATTAGATCAGACAGAGACACAAACAGCTAGCGTAATTAACAGAGAGCTTGCCTTACATTTGCACTGAAACATTTGTGATGTAACGCAGAGAAAATGGTGAGGTATGCATTAGATGCTGTGTGACTTGGAAAAAGAAGTTGTCTTTCCTTTTAGCAAACGGGGAAGGGTAGCTGAAGCAATATATGGACATAAGAGAATTGATCTGCCATGACACTACAACCATGACAACTGCAGCTGCAACATGTAAACTCATTATTACATGGTAAGGCAAATAAACAACACAGGCAATAAAACTACACAAATACCTAGTTAAAACAACAAACATATTTGAAGGTGTACAAAGCCTTTAGGGTGTGTAATAACATATGCAGCCATCTTTTTTTTTGGGGGGGGGGGGGGGATTATGAGAAATGAAACAGGAAAACAAACAGGATAGCACACAAAACGTGTAGGTAACTAAAAGAACCAGGACCTTCGCTAGGTGGAAGAGTGGGCTTGATAATAAAGTTGGTAGTGTCTCTGGCAGGACAGGGCCTCTGTGAACAGAGTAGATCCCTTTCCTGGGAAATTAATCATTAATCTAAACATAGTAAGTGGGAGCAGAAGAACTAGCATATACCATTAATCACAAGTATATACAGTAGATGCACACTAGTATAGAAATAATATAAGCTTTATATAAGAAGAGATTAATAACAGTACATACATTCTATATTCAAACAGTTATTATCAGCAAAGGGCCTGATAGGAGTCCTAGTGGAACTGTGCACCATTATAGAGACGCTTCCAGATGAATGTTGCAGCAAAGTCCTGTCTGTCTTTTGCTGCGTACACACGGGCAGACTTTTCGACCGGACTGGTCCGACAGACTTTCCGACGGACTTTCAATGGACTTTTGACGGACTTCCGACGGACTTTTGAACGAACGGACTTGCCTACGCACGATCACACCAAAGTCCGACGGATTCGTACGTGGTGATGTACGACTGGACTAAAATAAGGAAGTTGATAGCCGGTAGCCAATAGCTGCCCTAGTGTGGGTTTTCGTCCGTCAGATTAGCATACAGACGAGCGGATTTTTCGACCGGACTCGAGTCCGTCGGAAAGATTTAAAACATGTGTCAAATCTAAAGTCCGTCAGATTTTTGACCGAAAAAGTCCCCTGCAGGTCCAATGGAGCCCACACACGGTCGGATTGTCCGCCGGATTCAGTCCGTCAGACAAGTCCGGTCAAAAAGTCCGTCCGTGTGTGCACAGCTTTTGTGTCAGAGACCTGAAGACAAGATTTGCTGTCATGGGGAGATCCTTCAAAGGTTGTTCAACAAGCCTGGAACACAGATTATCACGGGCAGGAACTGTTGTGTGCACTGGAACTGAATCAGAGTCAGCCTATCAACCCTCCTCATTAGTTTCTAATCTGATTTGCAACTGGACCTCTAAGCTAATGATCCAGAAGTGGCCACAGGAAGCCTAACCTGGCTCTAGCATCTGCTGATTATCAAGCCTTAAACTAAAACTAGCTATAGAATCCCAAAACAGAAGGGACAGGGTTAATTAGAAAAACATGACCTGCATATACAAAGTATATTGCAATAAATAGGTTCACCTACAAATATACTGGAAGGTGACCACTACACATACAGACCTAGCTATCCACTGTGCATGTAAAATAATAACAAGGACAGGGCTTTGTCTCTGTCTGTCTGACTCTGTCTGTCACAAGGATTTAGATATATACTCAGCAGCTAAACTATTAGATCATTGAAATACTTGTATAATAGTCCCTTCTGGCTTGGGGTTTAGCATCGTGTACAGGGCATGTGGTTGAGACCTTCTCTCTCTCTACTTTCTTCTTCCAGGGTTTCAAGGTCAACCATCCAGGGATCAGAAGTATATACATAATATATTACAAGCATTTACAAATTCAAACAGTAGAGGGCAGGAGATCCTTACATAAACTTTATGTAGGAAAATATTAAAATTAGTGCATACATCCAATGTACAAACAGTTTTTATCAGCAAAGGGCACAACAGTGATACCTCCCAATTAATGTTGCTGCAAAGTTAAGTTGCAGGGGCCCCTAAGGACGACCGCAATGCTGCATCCATCAGAGATCTGAGGACAAGATTAGTGGTAATAAGAAGATCCCCTTAAAGCACCACTTTAAGGGGACCGCCCCCCCCCCCCCCAAAGGAACAATATTTAAAGAAATATTTCATTTTTATTGTTTCACTTTAAGCATTCTTAAAATCACTGCTCCTGAAAAAACGGTTGTGTTAAAAACTTTTTTTTGCATTGATACATGTCTCCTGGGGCAGTACCCAGGTCCCCAAATACTTTTTATGGCAAAAACTTGTATATAAGCCTTTAAAATGAGCACCTTTGATTTTTCATGTTCGCGTCCCATAGACTTTAATAGGGTTCGCATGTTCACACAAATTTTTTGTCTGTTTGCATGTTCTGGTGTCTGGTGCGAATCCCCTCACATACATATTGGTAATTTTGTATGACATTGGCTGATGGTGTTTATTACTGTTGTACAGTGCCTTGCAAAAGTACTCACACCCCTTGGCTTTTTACCTATTTTGTTAAATTACAGCCTTTAGTTCAATGTTTTTTTAATCTGAATTACATGTTATGGATCAGAACACAATAGGCTAAGTTGATGAAGTAAAATTAGAAAAATATATACATAAAACTATTTTTCAGAAATAAAAAAATGATAATTGGCATGTGCGTATGTATTCACCCCCTTTGTTATGAAGCCCATAAAAAGCTCTGGTGCAACCAATTACCTTCAGACATCACATAATTAGTGAAATGATGTCCACCTGTGTGCAATCTAAGTGTCACATGATCTGTCATTACATATACACACCTTTGTGAAAGGCCCCAGTGTCTGCAATACCTAAGCAAGAGGCACCACTAACCAAACACTGTGATGAAGACCAAGGAACACTCCAAACAACGTAAGGGACAATGTTGTTGAGAAGTACAAGCCAGGGTTAGGTTTTAAAAAAATATCCAAATCTTTGATGATCCCTAGGAGCACCATCAAATCTATCATATCTAAATGGAAAGAACATGGCACAACAGCAAACCTGCCAAGAGACGGCCGCACACCAAAACTCACGGACCGGGCAAGGAGGGCATGAATCAAAGAGGCAGCACAGAGACCTAAGGTAACCCTGAAGGAGCTGCAGAGTTCCACAGCAGAGACTGGAGTATCTGTACAATAAGCCATACACTCCATAGAGTTGGGCTTTATGGCAGAGTGGCCAGAAGAAAGCCATTACTTTCAGCAAAAAACAAAATGGCACATTTTGAGTTTGTGAAAAGGCATGTGGGAGAATCCCAAAATGTATGGAGGAAGGTGCTCTGGTCTGATGAGACTAAAATTTTACTTTTTGGCCATCAAAGAAAACGCTATGTCTGGCGCAAACCCAACATATCACATCATCCAAAGAACACCATCCCCACAGTGAAACATGGTGGTGGCAGCATCATGCTGTGGGGATGTTTTTAGCAGTCGGGACTGGGAAACTGGTCAGGGTTGAGGGAAAGATGGATGGTGCTAAATACAGGGGTATTCTTGAGCAAAACCTGTACCACTCTGTTTGTGATTTGAGGCTAGGACTGAGGTTCACCTTCCAGCAGGACAATGACCCCAAACACACTGCTAAAGGAACACTTGAGTGGTTTAGGGGAAACATGTAAATGTGCTGGAATGGAATGGTTAAAGCCCAGACCTCAATTCAAAAGAAAATCTGTGGTCAGACTTAAAGATTGCTGTTCACAAGTGCAAACCATCCAACTTGAAGGAGCTGGAGCAGTTTTGCAAGGAGGAATTGGCAAAAATCCCAGTGGTAAGATGTGGCAAGCTCATAGAGACTTATCCAAAGTGACTTGTAGCTGTGATAGCCGCAAAAGGTGGCTCTGCTAAGTATTGACTTTAGGGGGGATGAATAGTTATGCACATTGACTTTTTCTGTTATTTTGTCCTATTTGTTGTTTGCTTCACAATAAAAAAAAAAAATCTTCAAAGTTGTGGACGTGTTCTGCAAATTAAATGATGCAGATGCTCAAACAATCCATGTTAATTCCAGGTTATGAGGCAACAAAACACGGAAAATGCCAAGGGGGGTGAATACTTTTGCAAGGCACTGTATATGAGGCACATCCAGAAACCAATATGGAAACTACTGTGATGTGCTTTCCATTTTGGCTTCATTAACCGCTTTAGCCCTGGAAGATTTTACCCCCTTCCTGACCAAAGCATTTTTTGCGATTCGGCACTGCGTCGCTTTAACTGACAATTGCGCGGTCGTGCAACATTGCACCCAAACAAAATTGCCGTCCATTTTTTCCCACAAATAGAGCTTTCTTTTGGTGGTATTTGATCACCTGCCGTTTTTATTTTTTGCACTATAAACAAAAAAAGAGCGACAATTTTGAAAAAAACACATTATATTTTACTTTTTGCTATAATAAATATCCCCAAAAACATATAAAAAAACTATTTTTTTCCTCAGTTTAGGCTGATATGTATTCTTCCACATAATTTTGGTAAAAAAAATCACAATAAGCGTATATTGATTGGTTTGAGCAAAAGTTACAGCGTCTACAAAATAGGGGATAGATTTATAGCATTTTTAAAATTTTTTTTTTTTACTAGTAATGGCGGCGATCTGCGATTTTTATCGTGACTGCGACATTATGGCGGACACATCAGACAATTTCGACACATTTTTGGGACCATTGGCATTAAAACAGCGATCAATGCTATAAAAATGCATTGAATACTGTAAAAATGTCACTGGCAGGTAAGGGGTTAACACTAGGGGGCGATCAAAGGGTTAATTGTGTTCCCTAGTGTGTGTTCTAACTAAGGGGGGAGGGGACTGACTAGAGGAGATAAAAGATCGCTGTTCATACTTTGTATGAACAGACGATCTGTCACTTCTCCCCTCAGAGATCCCGGTTCTCGCCTTGTTATGAGCGATCGTGGGGGCCTGGCGGTCATCGAGACCACGGGCATTCGCATCGGCTCCAGCTGCGGGCATGTGCGCCCCTAGTGGCCACCAGAGGGAGCGATGTAACATAACGGCAATTTGGGCAGCCGAGCCATGTTGCTGCAGTACGACTGCGGCGGCTGGTCGGCAAGCGGTTAATATGAACACATACTTAATGTCCTCTTGTAAATAACACAGGCACATCTTAAATAAGACACAAAATGAAATTATGGTTGGCAACCATTGGGTAATGTGAAAACGTGCCATGTTTTTTAGGTAATGCAGAAAATTGACAGAATTTCCTATATTTTCTGCTCCAGAAACAAAACAGGAAGTGAGTACCAATCTCACCAAAGTAAGAAGAAATCCGTTTTTACTTAGATGTCCCAGAACAGGTGTACCCTTTGGAAGATTTCCCTTCACTTCCTGATCCTGAAACAACTGTAAAATTTTGGATTTTTCATCAATTTCCATTCCGCAGATAATGATTACTAGGAAAAACATAAACGGGAAACTCTTCTTAGTGGAAACACAGGCAGCAATAAAAGCTTGCCATATGTTTTAACACTTTCACACTCTAGCCAAAAACGAAAAAAAAAATATTATTGCTTTAGATATACATTTGCTTCCTTTTTCAGCTAAATGGGCTATACTGGGAAAAACTGAGGTTGGCAGTGTAAGAAGAACCATCTTTTCGACAGAAGGCAAATCGATTTTTTCTTTTACAATACTACCTTTATGCAGATGACATCAATACTTATCTATCCATAATTGTCCTAGCTCACTAAGTCTTTCATCTCATTTCAAAAAATGCCTGTTGGTCATTTATCTGGGAGGTACCTAAAATTTAACGTAAATTATATCATCCCTTCTTCAAATTTCATCAACCTACCAACGTCATGGGTTCCACTGCCATAGTGTAATCCTGGACAATTTTCATTACCCAGCTTTCCTAGAAGGCAGCAGTGAGGCCTGAAGATGCCTTCTACAGGGAAACGCGTCGGATGGAGCTGTATCTGTGACATCATCAGGCACGTGCACTCTGGCAGGTCCCGCGGCCGTACTTGGCTATCATAGGTGTGCGCATCCTATTGCATTAGGGTGTGCACCCCAAAGCTCAAATGTGCGTGTGTGTGTGTATGTATGTATGTATGTGTAATAAATAAATATATATATATATATATATATATATATATATATACACTCTAATGAAAAAATGGAATAAATCGTAGGACCATGGATAGTGTTGTCAGTAGAGCAGTGGACGTGTCAGTCGTTTTTTATTTTTATTATTTTTACAACTTTTTTAGGAGCCCCACTGGGGGGACAATGGTGAAATATCAGGAGGGGGAATCTGTGCACACCCGGCACACACCCTGCGCACGCCTATGTTGGCTATGTGTATGCTGCTTTTTGATTCCTTGATCATGCAAGCAAACTAGCCGTTCATTAAAAGGTTTTAGCAAAACATCAACTTACTGCACTATGAAGCTTTTCCTATTCTTTACTCTTTAATGGTACATACGCTTGAGAGTGATTTGTGGATTGCGAGAGCTGACTTTTGAATTTCCTTGTGATGACACCATTTCTGCAACCTGCCTGTGGAGTCATCTACCTGGCTGTAAGCCTGATGGTGGGAGCATTGGCTCTATGCATTGAAAAGCACTTATGATCTCTATAGTCTGAGATCCTTTTTGTCCGGTAAGAGACTCTGCATGTGGATAACACTTTGAACAAAGGAGCACCTGTCTTTGCAATTTTGGGCCCTGAGCACTATACATCACCTGGAAACACTTTGAGTGGACTAGGACTATTCACAGTGTATATTTATGAATTTTCTTTATAATTCTTTACTTTTATTTATTGATAAATATTTAAGATTTTTTAGATTTTATGATCCACTATTAACTTGTAAGCACTCATGCACTTTGGTATTGCTGAAGTATTACTTCACTTGTGTTGTTTATACATTTGTATTGGTATTTGGATGATTTATTTGGAGTTGTAGCTGATATATATTTTGCAAAAAGTTAAAGGGATATGCATACCTTGTTAATTTTCTGTTAAAGTCCAGTGTTCATGTGTTTTCCAGGTGCTGCAGTTGGTAGTTTTAGACCAAGAGCAAGGATATTTTTTATTTTTTACTTTTTATTCTATTTAGGTTATGACATCACCACAGCCTTCAAAAAGTTTTTTTTTTTCCTTCAGTTGATTTTTTTTTTCAGGTTTTTATTTCTGATTTTTATTTGGGGGTGGCTCACAGATAAGTAGACCCTGCATTTTCATATAAGGCCTTTATTTTCATAAAATGACTTGTATTTTCATATATGTACTTTATAGTTTCAAAGCCAGAACACGTATGCAGTTTTCAGGCTAATAACAGAAGAACAGGTCAGGAGACAGCTATGGAACATAGTGCTTTGAAGAGTGATAACAAAACACTACAGATAGATGTGCCCAGCTCAAATTTCATGAATTGAGTTTATATACACTTTAAAGTGCTTGTAAAAGCGTTTTTTTTCCCCATTAAAATAAAAAGATGTTATGCTGAGGGGGCACCAATGTAGGCGCTGGTCTGGACTGTGTGCATTCATAGACACATAGTGCCAGTAAGCCCCGCCCATTTTCACTCCTTACTGGAGTTTAACTGGCAGCAGCAGGAATCTATGGCTCCCGCTGACACCTGTGTCTCCTGTGACACCAGGAAGAGAGGAGAACAGAGCTGCAGCCAGGACAGTGCTGGATCATAAGAGGAGGCAGGTAAGTGTTTATGGATGTGGGGAAGAGAACAAGTAGTGGGGAGTTTTTTTTACCCTAATCCAGAGAATGCAATAAGGGGAAAAAATGTTTTGACTTTAGAACCACTTTAATTCATATACTACGTATCTGACATAGCCCTGTGGATAATTCAAGACTGGCAGATACTATAGCAGCACAGCAAAATCTCGAAGAAACCTAGCAAAATCTAGAAAAGCAGACAAATGATAAGATCAAACGAACGATCTTGAAATACAAAATTCTACTAGTGTACGGACATCTTAAAGTGGTATTGAACTCAAAAACAAAATGTCATATATTTCAGTTTACCAGTCCTTACATGTGAAGTGTTTTTTTTCTCCTGTATTACCTGTTGATCTGGCCTGTAACACATTTTCTGTCTTATGCCCTGTACACATGGTCGGATTTTCCGACGGAAAAAGTGCGATCGGATTGTTTTGTCGGAAATTCTGATCGTGTGTGGACTCCATCGGACTTTTTCCATCGGAATTTCCGACACACAAAGTTTGAGAGCAGGCTATAAAATTTTCCGACAACAAAATCTGATCGGTTAAATTCCGATTGTGTGTACACAAATCCGACGCACAAAGTGCCATGCATGCTCAGAATAAATTAAGAGACGAAAGCTATTGACTACTGCCCTGTTTATAGTCCTGACGTACGTGTTTTACGTCACCGCGTTCAGACCGATCGGATTTTCCGACAACTTTGTGCGACTGTGTGTATGCAAGACAAGTTTGAGCCAACATCCGTCTGAAAAAATCCATGGATTTTGTTGTCGGAATGTCCGATCAATGTCCGATTGTGTGTACAGGGCATTAGGGTGTCTGACTCTGGATATAGGAGCATCAGAGACATCTTTGAGCAGCAGCATTATCAGTCTGGGGAGATGATAGTGTTAGATGCTCTGGCAGATTTAGAAGGACATGACTAACAAATTAGGCCAAACTCCTGCTAATACTTTTTAAGCAGTTGCAACAACAATATTTTTATTTTTTTTTGTAGATAAAGCTGACTGTTGTAAGCACACGCCACATATATATGGTTTGTCCCAACCCTTTGCTGGACAGTTTAGTCTGTTAAAGGATGAACAGGTGAAAGTAACAGCCGCCCTCCGGTGCTTCTCTCGGCTCGCCCGTGCGATTGGCGAGCCAGGGAAGTAATCCGCTGGTGCCGGAAGTTGGGCATAGAGATTTCCGGTGACCAGATGGTCCCCAGTCATCTCTATGACCTTTGGTCAGCTGCAATTTAAGAAATTTTTGTTTTGGGTTTATGACTGCTTTAGGTATGTTGTAGTGATCTGCTGCCCCCTACTGTTAGCTGATAATACAGTATTATGTATAATTATGTATTTGCAATTCCTGTCTCTTGGAGGCTGACTTTAAAAAAACAGGAGGAGGAAGTGGGAAGAGAGAGAGGACCTCTCTCTCTCCACATGTCCACATATAGGAGCTGCATTACTGCAATACTGTATTTTCACCCAGAGCAGAAGCACAGACAATTAGGTAATTCATTGTTTCTGTGTTCTGGCTGATTATAGCTACCCATATCTTCTTGATCTGAATCCTAGTGACTGACAAGTCTCTGTCCTATTGTTATTATCTCACATGCACAGTGCCAGATAGATAGGTCTGTGCTACTGTAGATATGAAGTCACCTTCCAGTATATTAGTAGGTGAACCTGTTTATTGCAGTACAGTTTAAATGCAACTCCTGTTATTTTAGTTGTATGCAGCTCACAATTTAGCTACCCCCCTCTATTCTTGTGTGGGATTCTATAGTTAGTTTTAGCTTAGGGCTCGATGACCAGCATAGACTAGAGCCAAGTTAGGTTTTCAAGGGAGGGACTCTTAGCTCTGAAGAAAATCGTTTAACGATTGAAACGCATCAGCTGGACGCCCCCATGCACACTACAACCACATGAAAAATGACTTCCTAATCACCTCCCACCCTCCAATTATTCCCCATTCTTTGTCCTCCGGCTGTTTCCTGGTGTTATCACTACTGGGACCCTGTGCTCCTCTATGTTTGCCAATTCATGGACTGTTTTTGGGCTATGAGTATGAGCTACTTGGTCCCTACATCCTAGAATCCTGTTCGGCTAAGATTGTCCGGACTTCCGCTAAGAGCCTGTCCTCTTATGCCCCGCTCCTGTGCTGCGCGACTGCAGTGTTCAGCCCGCCCGGTGGTAGCGCCAACTCAGCAGTGTGAGGCTGGGCTCAGCGAGGAATCACTGGTTGTTCCTACTACGACCCCGCTACAGGATCCACAGAAACACCAGTTACTACATCCCATCGGGAAGACATCCATTCTCTCAACACCACCAAGGGATCCCACCTACAAGGTATTGTCCATCCATAGTGTGGATGTCCACAATCAGGTGAGACAAGCGGATCTGTTATTACCTTTGAGAATTTTTTTCCCGAAGAAGCAATATGTTTGTATTACGGGCTACAAACATGCTGTGGTGTATTGCATGACTTTTAGGAGCCCTCTTCTCACATGGGCAAGTGTTGTACATTCACCTATTGTTATTGTACAGGAACATATATGAACGGTTTGACTTTTTCATCATCATTCCACACGGCTGCAACGTGGGAAGATTGACTTTTTCCGATCCCATCTATTCCTACATAGAGACTGCCCTGTACACCCCCCTGTTTCACACAGTTAGGAGGAATGCACAATACCTTACAGCCTTGGAACACAATAGATCATCTAGGCTAGTTGCCCAGGTTTTTTTGTTTGGAGTAATCTGGAGTGTATGAGGAGTGAGTCGGTGTTGTGTCTGCTTTGGTTTACTTTGGTTTATATTGGTGGAGGAAAATGCATTATTCAAAAATTTGTTTTGGTCAATATCTTTTTAAATATCTAATAAAGTATACCGTTTTGTATCTTTTTAAGGCCTGGTGTACATCTTTGAAGAATATCTTTTAGACTTTTAGTCTTGTTTTGTTACAAGGGAGGGACTCTTGTTGGGACCTTTGCTGATAATACTTGTTTGTACATTGGATCTATGTACTATTATTAGTCTCTTCATATCTAAAGCTTGTTTTAGTTCCATACTGGTGTGCTTCTACAGTATATACTTATGGTTAATGTCATATGCTGGTTGCAGTAGTTCCTCTGCTCCCAATTGCTTTGATTAGATTACTGGCTAATTTCCCAGGAAGAGAATCCCCACAAAGACCCTGTCCTGGGTGAAGGCACTGCCAACTTTATTATCAAACCCACTCTTCTACTTAGCAAAGGTTCTGCCGGGGGGGCGGCAAACAAACCACCTGACACCCCCCCCACGGTGGGTGGTACTCACGCAGTCAGGTCATGCAAAGCAGAGAGATCGCTATGATGCTCTGATGACGGCGGCCATCTCCCGAATCTCCCCGTACATCCTCCCCGACCCCGGTACCCGGCCAATAGGATCGCTTCTCCTCTCGGACAATTAGATCTCAGGACCCGCTTCCGGAAATGGCTGGGAGGAGAAGCAGGAAGCAAATATTAATTCGCTATTGTCACATAACTGGGTGGGCTTGGGGTACAGAGCTCTGCGCCCCAAGCCCACCCTTTTTTTAAAACCAATTAGAGCCTCAGGCTCTAATCACGTGCTGCTGCAAAAAAGAAAAAACCCCATTGAAACCCATGCGTCCGGCACCCTGCATGTAGATTAGGGGCCAGGTGCATGAATTAGGGGGGCATGCACCCCATATGGAGCAGCCGCCACTTGTTCTGGTTCTCTTATTTACCTATGAAAACCTGTTTTGGGAGGACCATTTCTCACATCCCCCCAAAGAGGGCTACACTAACTATTTATTTTAATTATTTAATACAGAGTTCAAATATTCAATTAAGCTGCCAAATAGAGTTCATTAATATAATAAAGGAAATGATCACAGCATATTCAGTTACTGACAGTGCGAATTGGTTATCTCTTGTGCCTAGCTAAAATGCAGCAAATACAGAATATTGCACAATACAAATACCACTGTGCCAGTAAACTTAGCTACCCTCCGTGAATGAAGGAATCTTGTAATTTATAGTGTTGATAATAAGTTATTTCACAATCCACAAAATAGTGTGCTGAATGTACCTCCTGCAGTTGTATATGTTTAAACCCAAACTAAACTGGACCATGATGGAAGAATAAATAGCTGCCTGCGGTTGCAATGCAGAACAGCATAGAAAACAACATAGGCACAAACTATTTATACTGAAACTATTTTATGTTTGCAGCATTGTGGTAATCCTGGAGCAGCTCTGGGAAAACAAGGCTAACAGCAGTTTTTACAATTGTCAAAATTCCTGTTATAAACATACATGTACACAGGAAAGCAATATTTAAAGTTACACCAGCATTCATTGTGAAAACACAATAGCACAAAAGTTAAGCAAGTAACAAATGGTTTTGGATTGTTTGATGTAGGTAACTTCCTTGAGAACACTGAATGATTGTCTCTACTTTTTATTTACCTTTTCCACTACTAAAAGCTGTGAATATGCAGATATCTCAATGGCAATATCAGGCAGTATTGCACCCAGAAAAAGCCCAATTATTATAATGGAAGCAATACACAATTACTGTTTAAAGACCTTAATGCCCCGTACACACGGTCGGATTTTCCGATGGAAAATGTCCGATCGGAGCGTGTTGTCGGAAATTCCGACCGTGTGTGGGCTCCATCAGACATTTTCCATCGGATTTTCCGACACACAAAGTTGGAGAGCAGGAGATAAAATTTTCCGACAACAAAATCCGTTGTCGGAAATTCCGATCGTGTGTACACAAATCCAACGGACAAAGTGCCACGCATGCTCAGAATAAATAAAGAGATGAAAGCTATTGGCCACTGCCCCGTTTATAGTCCCGACGTACATGTTTTACGTCACCGCGTTTAAAACGATCGGATTTTCCGACAACTTTGTGTGACCGTGTGTATGCAAGACAAGTTTGAGCCAACATCCGTCGGAAAAAATCCTAGGATTTTGTTGTCGGAATGTCCGAACAAAGTCCGACCGTGTGTACGGGGCATTAGGCTGACCATACACGAACAGATCTGCTTACGCTATGTGGCCCTTTTTGTTCTCCTCTCTTTAACTATGCACGTGAACATATGAGAGAACCTATCCACTTTCCTTTATGAAAATACCTTCTATGGAGGCTACTACCCTAAAGACCGCTTGAGGATTTGGCTTATTCGTCAAAGGTCTTGCCAACACAAGCTTTTTGACTCATAGGATGTACTTTTGAGTTAAAACCATCTGGTAAGCCTTCATTCTATCGGTGGTGGATTACTCACCTTCACATATTGTTTCACCATTTATCATTATTTTGATGTTTAAATGATGTTAGGAACACTTGGCGTATGCCCCTCTAAGGGTCATTTGTTCTCACTATGCATTTGATTTTTCATTTTACTCATGGACATTATGTTCAAACTTTTTTCCTTTCATTTTCTTTTATGTGAAATCACTGCGTATTCATTGAATTAGAGTTTCACATTGTTTGTATTGATCATTGTGAGACCTATCCAATGGTCTTCGTTCACTCAAAGTTGTAGTGCTGCACTTTACCTTTATCACTATTATTGCAATTGTCTGTTTGCCGTGCTAGCTGCTGTGTTTTATTTAAGGGTGTAGCGCGTTATTATACTTTACTTTATACTATATACTTTATACTATTTTTTGGTACTAACACGCAGCTAACCCCATCTCCACTATCAGGAGCTCTGGTCAACATTGTTAAACAGACCCGGACTGGCCATAGGGCACACCGGGCACTTGCCCGCTGGGCCAGGGGCCGCCGGGCCACATGTGCTTGTGGGGCCAAGGCAGACGAGCTGCTCCTTGAGCCCCCGCTGCTTACCCGGCCTCTCTGTGGCTGGCTGGCTGGCTGGCCGGCCGGCTGCCATTACAGTTCAGCCAGGGGGGCAGAGACTACAGGTCACGTTACCTGTGACCATGAAGAGGGAGGGGATCTACGTGAGACGCAGCCGCCGGACAGAGGGAAAGTGAGTGAGTGTTGTCTCCCCATGCGTGCGTCTGGATATGAGGAACAGATGCATATACAGTAAAGGAATCTATCTCTTTATTTTTCTCCTACAGCCTCCGAATGCCTGCTTCTCATTCTCTCCCTGCCGTGGGTATTCAGAGGAAAAATAAAGAGATGGATTCTTTTACTGTGTATGCAGCTGCTTCTCCCATCCATCTTCTTTCTACTGCCCCCTAGTGCTCTCAGGCACCCACCATGCTCTCGGTGCCCCCCCATGCTCTCCAGCCCCTCCCAGTCCTCTCAGGCCCCCTGTGATCTCCAGCCGCTCCTGTGCTTTCCGGCCCCCCCAGTGCTCTTCAGTCCCCTATGCATTCCAGCCCCTCTGTGCTCTCCGCCCCCCTGTGCTGTTTGCCTCCCGTGTTCTCTGCCCCTGCTTGTGCTCTCCAGCCCCCCGTGGTCCCCGCCCCCTCAGTGCTCTCTGACCCACCCAGTGCTCTCCAGCCCCTCTGTGCTCTCCGCCCCCCTGTGCTGTTTGCCTCCCGTGTTCTCTGCCCCTGCTTGTGCTCTCCAGCCCCCCGTGGTCCCCGCCCCCTCAGTGCTCTCTGACCCACCCAGTGCTCTCCAGCCCCTCTGTGCTCTCCGCCCCGCCGTGCTCTTAGCCTCCCGTGTTCTCTGCCCCTGCTTGTGCTCTCCAGCCCCCCGTATTCCCCATCCCCCTCAGTGCTCTCCGAGCCCCCCTGTGCTCTCCGGCTCCCCCTAGTGCTCTCCCCCCCTCTGCTTTTCACCCCCTGTGCTCTTCACCCCCTGTGCTCTTCACCCCCTGTGTTCTTCGGCCCCGTAGTGCTCTCCGGCCCCCCTAGTGCTCTCCGGCCCCCCTAGTGCTCTCCACACTCCCCCATGTTTTACACCCCCCCCCATGCTCTCCGTGCCTCCCAGTAAATATGCCATGGGCTGCTCAGTCTAAAATGCCTGGGTCTATTTTTTGTCCCAGGCCAGGCCTGATGTTTAGTACTTAGACTCCACACCTCAGGTGGGCCTGCGTTATATGCCAGGGTGACCTGCTTGTATACCAATCTTGTTGGTCGGTGGGGGTCCCTCTACTGCTACAGCTACTAGTCTCCGAGCCTGACCGTGACAACTTCTGATGTGATGGGGGCTTCTAATATGAAGTTATTTCATGTTTTCGTGTTTATTCATTAATTTAAATTTTAGTCATTCGTTTAAAAAACTGTTTTTTTTTTTTTGGTCTCAAAATATTTGAAAAATATACAGTGTGGCCCTCATACTGAAACATGTTAGATTAACAGAGCTGTGAGGCTGGAGCCTACATGAACAAAAAAATAATTTAATGCAAGCTCTTCTGTTACATAGTTTTGGGTAAATTTGCACAAAATTGTGCTTAAAGGATTAGTTCACCTTTACCAAAAAAACTGCCTATGCAGGTAACAGGTGCCCTTAGATAAAAACAAACTGTGCTGCTCTGACTAAAGTTGGATAATGCCCTTGCTATAGGTGTAGGCCCTTTACCTACCTCCAGAAGCCTGACCGAAAAACTCTCAGAGATGGAATAATCCCATCCTACCTTGATGCTAGGACGTTGCTAAGACACTCCCAGCTGATACAGCTCGCCCCCACATGGCAACATGCTAGCAATAAGGCAGGATAAGATGATGCCAACTCTGGGAGTTTTTCAGTCCAGCTTTGGGAGGTACCTTACACTTGGCCTAGACTAATAGCGAGGGCATTATTAAATTTTGGTCAAAGCTGCACAGTTTGTTATTATCTACAGGTGCCCCTTTCCTGCATAGGCATTTTTTTTTAAAGATGACCTAACCCTTTAAGACAAATTTCTCCTACAGCACATCTTTATCTTGGAATTTATAGTTTTCCTTTGATTCTATGAATACAAATAGTCCCTAAATTCATAGATAGATAGGTCTGTTTTGGGAACAAAATTCATCTTTCTTCTGAGTTTTGGCTTACCTCATTGTGGCGTTGCTCCCTAATCTTGTTCCTGCCTTGTCACTGAGTGTGTCTACTTCCCGTGCAATACACCAGTCCCATTAAGCTTTTAGACGGGACAGTCCCTGGGTGAAAGCTCAATGTAAACAAGGGGGATGGGGATAGTGGTTCATGACAGGTTCATGAATTGGGTGCAAGCCCCTAAAAGATGATGGCTATGAACGTCCAACTTTTATTGTTCTAACTCTGGTTACATTAAGAATTTGCCAGGAAAATGTACATGATATTATACATGCTATAATGGTACAGTATACAGTGCCTTGGAAAAGTATTCATACCCCTTGAAATTTTCCACATTTTGTCATTTTACAGCCAAAAACATAAATGTATTTTATTGGGATTTTATGTGATTGCCTAACCCTGCGATAGACCAACACAAATTGTGAAGTGGAAGGAAAATTATATATGGTTTTCAATTTTTTTGTACAAATAAATATCTGAAAAGTGTGGCGCGCATTTGTATTCCGCCCCCTTTTCTCTGATACCCCTAACTAAAATCTAGTGGAACCAATTGCCTTCAGAAGTCACCTAATTAGTAAATAGAGTCCACCTATGTGTAATTTAATCTCAGTATAAATACAGCTGTTCTGTGAAGCCCTCAGTGGTTTGTTAGAGAACCTTAGTGAACCAACAGCATCATGAAGGCCAAGGAACACACCAGACACGTCAGGGATAAAGTTGTAAAGAAGTTTAAAGCAGGGTTAGGTTATAAAAAAAATATCCCAAGCTTTGAATATCTCATGGAGAACTGTTCAATCTATCATCTGAAAATGGAAAGAGTATGGCACAACCGCAAACCTACTACGACGTGGCCATCCACCTAAACTGACAGGCCGGGCAAGGAGAGCAATAATCAGAGAAGCAGCCAAGAGGCCCATGGTAACTCTGGAGGAGCAGCAGAGATCCACAGCTCAGGTGGGAGAATCTGTCCACAGGACAACTATTAGTCGTGCACTCCACAAAACTGGCCTTAATGGAAGAGTGGCTAATAGAAGGACATTGTTAACCGGTTCCCGACCGGCGCATGCCGATGTACGTCTGCAGAATGGCACGGCTGGGCAAATGGACTTACAGGTACGTCCATTTGAATTCCCCGCCGTCCCGTTGCGTGCGTGCCGCCGGCGGCGCGCGCGTTGACCGGGAGCTCCGTGAGTCAGGTCGCGGGTCCCGCGGACTCGATCGCCGTGGGGATACCCGCGATCGCCTCACGGAGAGGACGAACAGGGAGATGCTGATGTAAACAGCATCTCCCCGTTCTGCCTAGTGACAAGTGTCACTGATCACAGCTCCCTGTCATTGGGAGCTGTGATCAGAGTAATGACACTGGTGGCCCATCCCCCTACAGTTAGTAATCACTCCCCTAGGACACACTTAACCCCTCCCCGCCCCCTAGTGGTTAACCTCTTCACTGCCAGTGTCATTTACACAGTAATCAGTGCATTTTTAATCGCACTGATCGCAGTATAAATGACAATGGTCTCAAAAATGTCCGACATGTCCGCCATAATGTCGCAGTCACAATAAAAATCGCTGATCGCCACCATTACTAGTAAAAAAAAAATTATTAATAAAAATGCCATAAAACTATCCCCTATTTAGTAAACGCTATAACTTTTGCGCAAACCAATCAATAAACGCTTATTGCGATTTTTTTTAACCAAAAATATGTAGAATACGATCGGCCTAAACTGAGAAAAAAAATTTTTTTATATATATTTTTGGGGGATATTTGTTATAGCAAAATGTAAAAAATAATGCGTTTTTTTCAAAATTGTCGCTCCTATTTTGTTTATAGCACAAAAAATAAAAATCGCAGAGGCGATCAAATACCACCAAAAAAAAGCTCTATTTATGGGAAAAAAAAGGACGTCAATTTTGTTTGGGAGCCACGTCGCACGCCCACGCAATTGTCAGTTAAAGCGACGCAGTGCCAAAAAACACTCTGGTCAGGAAGGGGGTAAAATCTTTGGGGCTGAAGCGGTTAAAAGAAAGCCATAAGAAGTCCCGTTTGCAGTTTGCTGGAAGCCATGTGGGGGACACAGCAAACATGTGGAAGAAGGTGCTCTGGTCAGATGAGACCAAAATTGAACTTTCTGGCCTAAAAGCAAAACTCTGTGTGTGGCAGAAAACTAAATCCTCGTACACACGGTACGATTATTGGCAGGGCATTGTCTACTGTTGTCCTAAAATCTTACCGTTAGTACGCTCTTTTTGACAATTTGACAATTTTGACAATTTTTGGCCAACAAATGTTGGATGACAGGCTAGTAAATTTTTGGCAGACAGCGGCTTGAGGTCAGATTTCGGTATGGTTTAGTCCAAAGCATATTCATGTGTTAGAATGGCCCAGTCAAAGTCCAGACTTAAATCCAATTGAGAATCTGTGGCAAGACTTAAAAATTGCTGTTTACAAACACTCTCCGTCCAATCTGACAGAGCTTGAGTTATTTTGCAAAGAAGAATGGGCAAAAATTTCACTCTCTAGATGTGCAAAGCTGGTAGAGACATCCCCAAAAAGACTTGAAGCTGTAATTGCAGCGAGAGGTGGTTCTACAAAGTATTGACTCAGGAGGGCTGAATGCAAATACACACCACACTTTTCACATATATATTTGTAAAACATTTTGAAAACCATTTATCATTTTCCTTCCACTTCACAATTATGTGCCACTTTGTGTTGGTCTATCACATAAAATCCCAATAAAATACATTTACATTTTTGGTTGTAACATGATAAAATGTGGAAAATGTCAAGGGGTATAAATACTTTTTCAAGGCACTGTATCTATCTATATATATATATATATATATATCTATATATTTATTGCTAAATTTTGTGTTTTGTCTTGGGTCCGCCTTGAAGTAAAACTCAGATTATTATTAAAAGATTGTGAACAGCTATTTGTAAGAATAATATAGTCACAATGTCCTTTCATTGCGGTAACATTTTTATTTTCACAAGCCTTTGTACATTGGTTTAACAGATACTATCAAAAATAGTAACCTCCTTGCCTGTTCTCTATATAAGCAGTTTTGCTTCTCCAAAATATCAGCTACATTGGTGGTTGAACCACATAAATATTGCTACGATCTACTTGTAAGTTTCGCAAATTTGGCAGTTCCGAAGACATTTTATACACAGTACTTTAAATCAGTTTGTCCGTATTACCTTTCAATGTGTGCATAAACACGTTTTCTGTTTTAAATTCATATCTTCGCTCTTAAAAGTCAGAAGGCTAACAAAAAAATGTCTTTACACCATCAATCATGTCATAATACATAGCTTTATATCATGATTATGTAGGTTGTGTTGGCCTATAGTCATAGAATACAATTTAAACATCATGTAATCATTAGTTAACATATTCCTATAGCATTGACTACTAACATATATAATACAGAGTTATCCTGATTTAAATAACCTAGTTTTCCTTTACTGCCACCCTGTGGATACATTTCACTTTGTCACGCAGTAAATACAGTATATGATAATGTACACTGTTCACCTTCACACCTGTATACATCCCTTGGTGCCTTTTCCTTGCAACTGTCAGCATAAGATGTGTTAGAAATGGCATGTTATTATAGAGCAACATGCAGGAATTCACAGTCACCAGTCAAAATTATTCTTTCACTAACTGGATTTCATATGTCTGGTCCTTGCACATTATCAAATAATGCAGCCATTAATGTAGAAAACTACAACATTATTTTCAATGACCTGACAGTGAACGTTTAGAATGTTGCAGTGTAGATCAGTGGTTCCCTACCACTGGATAGTGAAATACAGGTAACTTTCCATTACCTCTGATGTTACTTGCAGTGTCCTCAACCTGTCTTGTCTGAACACCCACAGCATCATAGACTTTCCGTTTGCCCAAAGTCAGGCGGAAGTTTGATCATTTATATTTATTAAAAGATATGTGGCACTTAAAAATATGATCATAGCCAGCAATTTAACAAATACAGTGTCCATATAAGTCCATCAAGAATGATAGATCTGCAGAGAGGGATCCCAACACCAGCTTCAGTGCAAGTAAGTTACACTCGGCACCACGGTGATGTATCCAATCTGCTTACCAGATAGTGTAGACCCTAAAATTATAGAGTGGTCTAAAACGCCTTTTAGATGTTTAGTGTAGGGATTCACATATCCTCCAATCTCAGACATAAACCTGGTGTATCCTCTAGGATCCAACAGTAACATCATAAAAAATATGGTAAGTTGTGCCTTTAAGAGGGATCACTATGTTTGTCATCTGGGGTAACAACCATTCATCCGCAGGTCATACCATCCAGGACATATAGGACAGAGGTGTAACTAGAACCTTCAGGGCCCCGATGCAAGAAACTATGGAGGGCCCCCCTGACCCCCGGACAGGGCTCTTTCCTTTGAGCCTGATGGTGGAACACCAGGGCCCGGTCACAAGTGGGTGGCTGCATATACAGGGGGTCCCCTAGTTACAAACATCTGACTTACAAACGACTCCTACTTACAAACGGAGGGAGACAACAGGAAGTGAGAGGAAGTCTACCCCTAGGAAGGGAAATTCTCTCCTGTAAAAGCTATTATGGGGAAAAGGTACCTCTCACTGATCCTTTATCACCAAGGCTTGTTTCCACAACAACCCAAAATTTTCAAAATCCAATTGTCATTGGGACAGAAAGTGAGGTGAAATCTTCTGAACAGGGGCACACACAGCAAAACAAATGTTACAGGGGTGTTAACCCTTCCATATGCTATCCAAAAAGCTTAAAAATAGTTTTTTTTTGGCTGGAGCTACACTTAAAAAATGTACCTGTTCCGACTTACAAACAGATTCAACTTAAGAACAAACCTACAGTCCCTAACTTGTTTGTAACCCGAGGACCCCCTGTAAAGGAATCGATTTCTCCATTCCCCCCCGCTTCTCCTCCTCTCCCTCCCACAGGCATTCAGCGGCTGCAGGAGGAAAATGGAGAGATCGGTTCCTCTATGTCGGTGTTTCTCAATCTTTTTCCAGTCAGGGCACCCTTGAAGTATACTCCTAGGTGAATGGTGCTACACTACAACCACCCTGCAACTGTGTGCATTGCACGCAGTTGCAGTATAGTGATGATGCATTTAAGGGGTTAAAACAGGCGGTCAGTAGGCAACATATTGCCTCTTTACCGGCTGTTAAATGCCTCTGAGAAGCGATCTGAGCATGGATCGCTTTTCAGAGGAACAGCATTTTTTTGCTGGTACTATGAACAAAATTAAAAAATCGGTTCTGATTGTACACATTGAGGGGGTTAGGATTAAAAGCGTATACCTAAAATGTGCATACATACATGTAAACACACACATGTATGAAAACACACACAAATATATATATATAAAAACACACACATATATATATATATATATAAATGCACATATGCACGCACATAAAAACCAGTGGCGGCTGGTGCTCAAAATTTTTAGGGGGGCGCAAGCAAACTGAAAAAATCAGAAAAAAAACATCAATTGCAGCCACCGTGCCCATCAATTGCAGCCACTGTGCCCATCAAACTCCACCACTGTGCCCATCAAACGCTGCCACTGTGCCATTAAACGCCACCACTGTGCCCATCAAATTCCGCCACTGTGCCATCAAATGTCGCCACTGTGCCCACCAAATGCTGCCACTGTGCCCATCAAACTCTGCCGCTGTGCCATCAAATGCCGCCAGTGTGCCCATCAAACGCTGCTACTGTGCCCATCAAACGCTGCCACTGTGCCCATTGAAATCTGCCACTGTGCCATCAAATGCCGCCACTGTGCCATCAATTGCCACCACTGTGCCCATCAAACGCTGCCACTGTGCCCATTGAAATCTGCCACTGTGCCATCAAATGCCGCCACTGTGCCATCAATTGCCACCACTGTGCCCATCAAATGCCGCCACTGTGCCCATCAAATGCCGCCACTGTGCCCGCCACTGTGCCCATTAAATGCTGCCAATGTGTCATCAAATGCTGCAACTGTGCCATTGAATGACGCCAGTGTGCCCATTAAATGCCGCCAGTGTGCCCATTAAATGCTGCCAGTGTGCCATCAAATGCTGCAACTGTGCCATCGAATGCTGCCACTGTGGATCCCCCACCCCCCCCATGCCCGCTCGCCGTCTGCCCGGCACTTACCCTGTCTCGGTGGTGCAGCGGGTGACGGCCACGAGCGGGGTCCTCCATGCGTCTCCTGTCGTCCTCATCTCCCGTCCTTTCCTCCTCGTTTCAGCCAATCAGGTGACGGGTAACAGACGCACACCTGATTGGTGGAGAGGCGGTTCAGAGTTAGGAAAGTGAATATTAATTCGCTTTTCTAACACACCTGGGTGGACTGTGAGTGCCAAGCATGGCGCTCACAGTTCACCTATTTTGAAGCCTATTAGAGCCTATTGACACACCCCCCCCCCCCCCCGCTGTAATTCAGGCACCCGAAAAGGGGCTGGACACCTAAATTTGGGGGTGGCAGCGGTGGCCATGGATAGATTCATGCTATGCATGAATCTATCCATTGGTCATAGAGGGGGCGGCGCCCGTGTGCCCTTATGAATGCACCGCCACTGATAAACACATGCACATACACATAAATGCACACTCACATACATACATATGCACACACACATGCATATATACACATACATGCACACACATATACATACATGCACACACACATACAGTAGATAGATATTCTTATAAAAAATGGCAGACCTTTACCTTAGCTCTTCCTGCCGGGTACTGCACTGTAGGGGGAGACAAAGAGCACAGCACACACTGTGCTTTCACTTTGACAAGCTCCCTGCACAGTCAGTGCCGATTACAGTTGCTCGAAGAGTACAGGGGGCCCTCAAGGGCCCCCTGCAGCAAGGGGCCTAGTCGCCATGGCGATCTCAGCGACCCCTATAATTCCGCCACTGATATAGGATAAAATCTCATAAGAGTGTAAATGAATAAACTACCAAACAGTGTAGTAGAATAAAATCCTTCATATTAAAAGCATTTTTTGGGATTTTAGGTAGCTGAAAGAGGCTGGAGGAGATTAGCATAATGAATACATAAAACATGTATTAAAAGTAAAAAAAAAAAAAAGTACTCATTGTCATATCTTGTGTAGACAGGTGCTGGACTACAGAAACATAGAGGGGTTGATTTACTAATCGTGGAGAGTGCAAAATCCAGTGCAGCTCTGCATAGAAACCTATCAGCTTAAGTTTTTTTTTTGTTGTCAAAACTTAATTGAACAAGTTGATCATCAGTGCCCTGATTACAATATAGAAATACAGTGTCACCAATCATTGACCACTAATGCCAGCAATCAGTGCCCATCAGTGGCAGCAATAAGTGCCCACAAGTGCCACCAATCAGTGCCCATTAGTGATGCCAGTCAGTGCTGGCAATCAGTGCCGCCTATCAGTGCTGCCCTTCAATGCCCTTCACTGCTGTCGATCAATGCCCATCAGTAATGCCCATCAGTGCCGCCCATAAGTGCCACCTATCAATGCCCATCAGTAAAGCCTATCCATGCCCATCAGTGCCACATATCAGTGCCAAGTATCAGTGCCCATAAGTGCGGCATATTAGTGCCTCCTCATTAGTGCCACTAAATCAGTGCCCATAAGTGCCGCCTCATCAGTGCCCATAAGTGCCACCTCATAATTGCCCACCAGTTCAGCCTATCAGTGACCATCAGTGCCACCTCATCAGCGCACATCAGTGAAGGCGAAAAATGACTTAGTTACAAATTTTACTGACAGAAAAAAGTAAAAAACTTTTTTTTTCAAAATTTTTGGTCTTTTTTTTTTTGTAAAAAATAAAAAACCCAGCAGTGATTAAATACCACCAAAAGAAAGCTCTATTTGTGTGTACAGAGGTCAGTAGTAGGTAGTAGTAGGTAGGGCAGGGTATAGGGAAAAGTAGGGCAGTGGACAGGGGGTCAGCAGGGCAAAAGACAGGGGATGTCAGGACCCAAATCACCAGCTGATGGCACTGTGGTTCATTGGGCAGAAAGTTGTAGTTCCAATGTCCACCAGCGGGTGTCTCCCAGCAGCCAGCAGTTACTAGTACTCAGTCTCCACCTAATGCTGGCTATGAGGGTACTTAACTGCTTTTATTTGGTTGCTGTGCTAAGCCTGATACTGTTGTCACTCATCCTGCTCCTGATCCTAATCTTGCTTTAGCCCTGCATCCTGTACACTGCACATTGCTGCCTTACATCTGCTCCCCTTGTTCGTGATCTCAGCTCTGATTCCCTTTCCTTTCTTCTTTAGTATTCCCTGTTCCTCATCTTGTATATATTGTACATATTGCATATTGTTAGTTTGTTAAGCTTCCTGTTATTTAGGCATTTTGGATATATGGTTATAGTTCACTTGTATCATCACGTTTGCTTGTTTCCTGTTTTCTGGTGTATGGATGTCTTTTGTCTTATTATTATAAAATTTACTTCACTATATATTGTCTGGTCTCAATCTCTAAGTGTAGCCACGCAGATCTAGCCATCCTTGCTGCAAATTTCTGACAGGGGGTGAGCAGGGTACAGTACTGGGGCCTCAGTAGGGCACGATACAGGGGGGTCAATATGGCATGGTACTAGGGGGGGTCAGGAAACTACAGTACAGGGGGGTAAGGAGGGCACACCACTAAGGGGTCAGGAGGGCACAGAAGTGGTTCCCTGATGCAGAGCAGAGCAGAGCAGGGAAGCTGCTGTGGCAGATCTACCTGTTGTAGTGCTAATCTCAGCTGGCCCTCCTCTCTCATCCATCCCTTGAATGGACTGAAGAGGAGGGCCAGTGGTGATCAGAACAGCACACTTCAGGGGTAAGCTTGAGTGTGTTCGGACCAAAGCACTATCCCGTCTGAAAAGCTGTCAAAGGGCAGCAGAGGCATTCCCCTCCCTGCAGCTACACATAAGCAAAGAGCATGCTGTGAGGCAGAGAAAGCCTTTGCCAGCAAGGATTGCCTTTGACAGTTGAGGGTCGGCATTGTAGGGACGAGCTTGCAATCTACATATTGTTGACCCCACCTTACAGGGAGCATCCCAGATGATGAAAAGAGACTGTATTCTAAAAGGTAGTCATGGTTGTCATAAAAACTATGACTGATGCATCACATTTAGGAAGTATGGAGCAATCTCATTATAATGGATGGAAGACAGAGCTATCAAATGCCATATCCTCCTAGCTGAAGTGATGACAATAAGGAAAACCACCTTATGGAATAGGGCCATAGAAGTGACTTTTCGCAGTGGCTAAAATGGAAGGCCCTAAAGCGCAAAAAGTTTCAGACTAAAGTCTTATTGGGCCATGGGAGCTTTGAGAGTGACACTTAGGACAAAGATGAATGATGAATACAGAATGAAAAGCCAAGAGTCACTAAAAAAATTTCGACAAAGCTGAGATGATACTTCTAGATACCGACCCATGCCAAACTGGAGGAAACAGAGAATTCAAGCTTTGAGAAGGTAGAGCCTCACACATCTGAAGAGATCCTTCCAAGTGCAGTGACACAGCTAGAAAAAAGGCGGCTTAAAATCTTGAAGTATGGTAGGGAAAACTGCTTCAAGCAGACCTTGTTCCCTAAAAACCTAGGCTTCAATAGCCAATGCTGTTAAAGCCAGAGATTGTAAAGCAGGATGAAATATTGGTTACTGAGACAAAAGGTCTGATAAGTGGAAGGCCACCAAGCATCCATGACCACATGAGTTATGACTGAGTATAACGCTTTTCTTGGCCAGCTGGGAGGTATCAGAATAGTGTCGATTCTTTTTGTCCGGATTTTCCATGAGTGGTGTGAAAGAAAAGCATTGGTTGGATCTGCTTGGGGATCCTTTGTTTTGGATATGAACTAGAGAACCCTTGAATTGTGATGGGACACTGTAAAGTCTGGCTACAGATTTTATCACTGCAGATTTTCTGGATTGCCATACAACCGATCCTTCTGTATACAGCCTACTCGCCATTGTAATAAATATCCAAACCTGCAGGTTTGGTATGACACATGAAGGACCGGGTAGCCATGCAGTGAATTTCTGCATCTGGAAGTCTGGTATGCCACTAGCCAGATAAGGGCTGCAGTGATGACTATCCATATCTGGGCATCTGTTGTGACATAGATAAGCAGTACAGCTGTTGCACTGAACCTGGGGTGTGGTATGAAACTAAGCAAATGGTTGCAGTAGTGAATATAGTGAATATCAATATGTTGATCCAGCAAAGAGATGAGCTACCACCTAAGGATACTAAGCTGAACTGAGCTTGTCTGGTATATGCAGGGTATAGCCACTTGTTGGGACTGTGTTTATGAATTTACCCAGTGTCCAACCTCCTAGTGTCTGAAAGTGCAGCTATCCATGACAAACAGGTTATAATTTTATACAAAACAATTTAGTTAGTCCCAGGCTGTCATGACATACTGTATGTAAACAAATTAACTATATAACGACTGTCAATATAATATATAAATGTCACGTATGGAGATTTTACAGTGCATGATCTGACTTTATTGCAAAAATTCTGATACATGTTTCATATTCATATTCTTTAAACTGATATAGAAAACTAGAATCCTAACTATAATTTTGTGATTAAATTTGTGCTACGTATAGCCGAGTATTATGCACTTTCTTGCATGCCCTCAAGGCTGTTCAAGGTTACCAATCTTTTTGTTTTATGTTTAGTGTAATTCTTAATTATACCCATTTCTGTGACTCCACCTTATTTTCTCAGAGCAATCATTAGTTTGTTGCCTATGATTTTCCACTTTCCAGGAAAATTCCTATTATATTTTGTTTCCGCTCCTGGCAATTTTCAATGTCTTCTTACTCACTGGAAACACTGTAAAAAAATGCTTTATGACATCATTGTAATTGCAATTCCACAATGAATTAAAGTTATCTTAATATTTTAAACTAGGGTTGTCCCGATACCGATACTAGTATCGGTATCGGCACCGATACCGAGCATTTGCCCAAGTACTTGTACTCGGGCAAATGCTCCCGATGCTTCTGCCGATACCTTGACTGTCAGCTGTGATCGGCGCGTGGGGGAGTTACAAGATTCTCCCCCAGCGGCTTTCAGCTGCTTTAGTGACAGACAGCGGTGATCGCTCACAGCTGATTGTCACTGCATCCTCCTCCATGCCCCCTCCGTTCCTCTGTGCCTCTCAGCTGTCCCCTCCGTCCTGCTCTTATCTGTCCCCTCCGTCCTGCTCTTATCTGTCCCCTCCGTTCTGCTCTTATCTGTCCCCTCCGTCCTGCTCTTATCTGTCCCCTCCGTTCTGCTCTTATCTGTCCCCTCCGTTCTCCCCCTCCGTTCCTCCGTCCTCCCCCTCCTTCCTTTGTGTATGGATAGAGTCAGCTGACTCTGTCCATTCACATAACTGAAACATTGTAATCTCCTGTGATTACAATGTGTCAGTTTATGAATGGAGAGAAGCCGCTGTCTTCTCTCCTTTAATTGTCAGTGCAGCTGACGCTGCAGAGAAAGGGACTGGGGATTCTCTATCCTCTGTCTCTTTCTCTGTCTCAAGGGGGAGATATCAGAGGTCTGTTAAGACCCCTGATATCTCACCAAAGCCCCCCAAAAGGGCTGATTAAAAAAAAAAAAAAACAATAAAGAATAAAAGAAATATTATTGTAAAAAATAAAAATTATAAAAAAAAAAAAAATAACACACACATACAACGTTCACCCCCCCCCCCCCCCACAAAAAAAAAAAAATGAAAAAAAAACACTGTCACGTGACATTAAAAAAAAAGTATCGGTAATCGGTATCGGCGAGTACTTGAAAAAAAGTATCGGTACTTGTACTCGGTCCTAAAAAAGTGGTATCGGGACAACCCTATTTTAAACCTTATACAACTTTCACATTAAAGGTCCAGTATGTCTAAAATACATAGTTAAAAATGGCTTGTGTGAAAAAGCAAAAAAAAAACATTCACAAATAAATAATGAGGAAAAATTGTACAATGGCAAGCTTTATTGTTGTATTCACAATTTACTTTATGTAGAGTGATCTTATAGAATAATATTTTTGTTGTTTGTCACCTTTAATAACAGCCTATAAGGAGCAATAAGCTACACAGCAAAGCTACATACTGTAAATCTATTATCAGGATTTCTGTATAGGTCTCAGATAGAATGGGTGATTCTTAACACCTTCCTGCCTGGCCTTTCGCAAAATGATGGCCGAGTAGGGGTACCATAGTTCTGACTGGACAATATATGACGTTCTTCAGAACAAGCTGCTCGTGCGTGCCCCGATCGGTGGTGCAGTGTGTCCAAGCAAAAATGGTAAAGAGCCTATGATGTAGGCTCTTTACAGAAGCACTGTCCCAGAGGCACAGACAAACACACATGGATTTCTTAAAAAAATAAAATAAAAAAGCCAAAAATAGTTGTCGTTTTATTGCTCTCTCTCTATTGTTCTGCTCTTTTTACTACAGTCAGGTCCATAAATATTGAGACATCGACACAATTCTAATCTTTTTGGTTCTATACACCACCAAAATGCATTTGAAATGAAACGAACAAGATGTGCTTTAACTGCAGACTTTCAGCTTTAATTTGAGGGTATTTACATCCAAATCAGGTAAACGGTGTAGGAATTACAACAGTTTGTATATGTGCCTCCTACTTTTTAAGGGACCAAAAGTAATGGGACAATTGGATGCTCAGCTGTTCCATAGTGTGTTATTCCCTCATTATCCCATTTATAAGGAGCATATAAAAGGTCCAGAGTTCATTTCAAGTGTGCTATTTGCATTTGGAATCTGTTGCTGTCAACTCTCAATATGAGATCCAAAGAGCTGTCACTATCAGTGAAGCAAGCCATCAAAACAAACCCATCAGAGAGATAGCAAAAACATTAGGTGTGGCCAAATCAACTGTTTGGAACATCCTTAAAAAGAAAGAACGCACTGGTGAGCTCAGCAACACCAAAAGACCCAGAAGACCACGGAAAACAACTGTGGTGAAGAAAACACCTTCACAACAATTGGCCAGATCAAGAACACTCTCCAGGAGGTAGGTGTATGTGTGTCAAAGTCAACAATCAAGAGAAGACTTCACCAGAGTGAATACAGAGGGTTCACCACAAGATGTAAACCATTGGTGAGCCTCAAAAACAGGAAGGCCAGATTAGAGTTTGCCAAACAACATATAAAAAAGCCTTCACAGATCTGGAACAACATCCTATGGACAGATGAGTCCAAGATCAACTTGTACCAGAGTGATGGGAAGAGAAGAGTATGGAGAAGGAAAGGAACTGCTCATGATCCAAAGCATACCACCTCATCAGTGAAGCATGGTGGTGGTAGTGTCATGGCGTGGGCATATATGGCTGCCAATGGAACTGGTTCTCTTGTATTTATTGATGATGTGACTGCTGACAAAAGCAGCAGGATGAATTCTGAAGTGTTTCGGGCAATATTATCTGCTCATATTCAGCAAAATGCTTCAAAACTCATTGGACGGCGCTTCACAGTACAGATGGACAATGACCCGAAGCATACTGCAAAAGCAACCAAAGAGTGGAATGTTATGCAATGGCCAAGTCAATCACCTGACCTGAATCTGATTGAGCATGCATTTCACTTGCTGAAGACAAAACTGAAGGAAAAAAGAACAAGTAGGAACCGAAGACAGTTGCAGTAGAGGCCTGGCAGAGCATCACCAGGGATGAAACCCAGCGTCTGGTGATGTCTATGCGTTCCATACTTCAGGCTGTAATTGACTGCGAAGGATTTGCAACCAAGTATTAAAAAGTGAAAGTTTGATGGATGATTGTTAATCTATCCCATTACTTTTGGTCCCTTAAAAAGCAGGAGGCACATATACAAACTGTTGTAATTCCTACACTGTTCACCTGATTTGGATGTAAATACCCTCAAATTAAAGCTGAAAGTCTGCAGTTAAAGCACATCTTGTTTGTTTCATTTCAAATCCATTGTGGTGGTGTATAAAGCCAAAAAGATTAGAATTGTGTCGATGTCCCAATATTTATGGACCTGACTGTCTCGTTCTTCCACAGGGTGGTTAGTAAAGTGGTAAGAAAGGAAGGAGCAATTTTAAGACTAGTTAGTATAAGCTCAGAATTTCACTTTAGGGCTTTTTTAAGATGCGATACTGCCAGATCCATAGCAGAAACAGTACAATATTTAACACATTTCTCCTCACATGGGTACAGTAATGGTAGCTGCTTGGGAGAAAAAAACAACTTTCCAGGATTCTTCCAGTATCAGCAATGGACAAGTAAAAACAACGGGTACGTCAGAAAGGTCCTAGGAACTCTAAAAGAGCCTGCTAGTGACAGCACTAGCAATAAGCTCATCCATAAGTTTCAAAGTGATGTGAACCACATCAGTAGGAGCCAAATCCGATCTCTTTAGGTATGGGAGTAATGGTTGGCTGTAACTCCTCAGATTTAATATAATTTGTTAAAGACTTAAGTGATTCAGAATCTGATAGGGTTTCTATGGTGATAACTGATGATAATCCCAATTTTCCCAATTTTCATAAAAAATGAGGAAAGGATCCCCATTTGTCTGCCTACTGAAGGGAAATTGCAAAAAGGAAATTAAAAAAGATGTAACAGAAGCTAAAATTTTGTAATTTTGTTATTTTAAACCATACCTTAAGCAGATCTCCAATCAATTTTTATTTTTTTTGTGAGGATTTTCCCTTACTAACTGTTGACATATCAAGTGGAGGTAATCTCTCTAAAGTGAGAGGGAAACCCACCTTTGATAGACAAATGTCCTCAAAACATGTATCCCAAATTAGGGATTTCCCTTTACCGCCTGTTTTGTATTTGTGTGTTGCTAGGACTATAGTTGCTGCGGAATTTTGCTTTTCCTCCTGTTGTTGCTGCATTATGCTTCTGTGGAAATTACAGAGTTGAGATAAACAAACAGTTTTTCGTCTACAAATGCAGCTGCAATGCCATTAGTTGAACATTCAATAATACAGAAATGTGAAGGCCATATTCAAGGCGATCAGTGGGGGCAGCTATTTTGGCGGTGTCTGGTTCTATCTAAAAAAAAAAAAAAAAAAAAAAAAGAAAAAAAAAGAGGAGTGAGGGCACGTGATAAACAGGTGCAGGAGTGTGCAAGGAGACTCAGCTGCCTATCTGCAAGGTACACCACCGCTGGAGATCACTCCCCTTTGAGTGTGTTTGGAATTCTGCTGCTGGAGACGATAATTGGGTTTGCCCAGGACACTGTTGTGAGTGGCTGTTGCCCACTTTCAGGAAGCCAAGGGACAAGCCGCTGTTAGAAGCTCTGACTTGGAAATTGTTAGTCTACTCCCTGGGAGGGTGTGGGGCATTCGGAGAACATCTTGTGTGACTGGATTGCCTGGTAGAGCCTCCCCTCTCCCTGCTGATGGTTAAAGTTATACCTGAACCTGTGTAAAAGTATAGAGATTCCGGGAGTGAGCATGGGACTGGTAAGAGCTTGAACTTCAGCTGACTTTCTTCCCTATTGTGTTATTTTTTAAAGGGCCCCACTGCTGCTGGCCAATGTGCTTATCTCATCTATCATTGGCCAGTGAGGAAGGAACTATTTAGCTGCTATAATTAGCTTTTTTTCCCCCTCTTGGTACTAAGCATAGGCTACCCATACAGTTGCATATTGCGTGAAAAGAGCATTACTAGTGCTTAGTTATTATTCCCTCCATACAAAATATATTGTTTTTTTTTGCTTGTGTGCTCTTTAAAACACCAATTGTTTTTTTCTCAGATTGTTGCTGTTCACATAAATTGTTTAAATGCCTAAAGTGCTGGGTAAGCCAGGTGTGTCAGCTCCAATTACAAAGAGACATTATATCCATCTGCTGCTCCGGGGGTGGAGCTACAACTGGGGCCAATCCTGGATACACATCTGGGACAGAGAAAAAGAGTGATGACCACCTCCACCAGCTAAGCCACCAATGATGGACCCAGTTGGTGCTGCCCAGTGGTCGGAAGAACAAAATGGCAGAATTGGGCTCTGTGTAGTTATAGGCCTTACAGCCGTAACCTGGAAAAATTAACAGATCCAGCGAACGATCTCAACAGTTGTGCCTGACCAGAAAATGTTTGTGGTGGATCTGAGAGTTGATCAGACAATCTTTTACACTTTTGCCTTGTTAGAATGGAAGAGAGGAATCCCAACTGGCTTTCAAAGGGATAGCATATAGATATTGGGGGACATGAAGCTTTGGTTCATTCGAGAGTGCAGAAAGCTAACATTGAGAGGTCAAGCCAACACAGATGGAAGACACTTCTGCATCAGCAACCTAAATCACGATAGGGGCAGAATTCTTCACCGCCCTTGGAAGCTTTTGAACTATGTGTAACCAGATGAATGTTGTTTATTCAGGAACAGGCTACAGGAAGCTGATACTTTCTCTGGGATACAGCCAGTTCCTGCTGCAGAAGAAGAGTATGAAACCTGGCCAGAATAATTCATGCAGACTTTGGAAGAATGGAATATCCCAGAAGTGCAAAAGAAACAATGGATAACTGAGAGTTTGACCTTAACCGCTGCAGAGGCCATTAGAAATCTCAAGATTAGTCAGGGGACTTGTACAACTTATGACTAGCTTGCTTTGCTACAAGACAAATTTTGCCAAACAGAGAAAGCTTCTGAGTTGACCTATCAGTTTGAGCACGTGTTTCAAGATGGGAATGAATGACTGAGTATACCAGGTGGCTGAATAAGTGTCGTACCAAATCGTCTTTAAGAAAGGGATGAAAACTGCAGCCATAGATCGAGCCCAGATGAAGCAGATCCTGAGTGGTACTTGACATCCTGACCTGGTCTGGATTCAGCTGAAGATTTAAGAGAATGGCATATCATTAAAGTATCCTGAGCTCATTAAGGTAGTAAGAGCAGAGAATGTTTGAATTCAAGAAAGCCATGGCCGGATCAATGACAATATCACATGCTGAAGTTGGATCAGTGTGTGCAGTAGGGGTCAATGTGATACAGTGATAGCAATCTTCAAGTCACAGATGTCACAAATCATATAAATGATGACCTCACTGACATCCAAAATCACTACATCATTCAACAAGAGTTTTCCAGAGCCCAAGTAATTTGTGTAAGAATGGGACACTACCGGCACAACTGCTAAAGTCTGCCAAAGCCTGAAAGCCAACACCAGAAGCTTGCAGAAGACTGAGAGGGCCCCAGTGAAGGAGCCAGCCAGTTGCCTCTAGTTCCCAGAATCAAAACAGTGGGCAGATGGGGCTCAAACCTTTACACCAAGCCTCAGTTAAACTGCCTAGATTAGCATCAGGCTCAGGCTCTAGATCGAGAGACCAGTGCACACCAAACTGCAAATCACTGGTTTAGATAGCAATAGAATCAACACCTGACCAAAAAATGAGTTTGGGCCCAAGCAACTAAACAAGCTGCCTCCTTTCCTCCAAGAAAGTTATTTGCCACGTTAGTAGGTCCTTCTCTGATAGTTCCTGCTCTTTTCTTTAAATCAGATTATTTTTTATTAAACTTTTCACATAAAACAACAAAATAAGGATCTACGCATTGTCATACGGTTACATACCATAAGCACTGTAGTCATAACATAACAATATGAGATATAGGTAACGCTAAGATTTAGTATTGAAAGGATCCAAGAATTTAAACAAATGTTAAAGAACCTGCTAGCAAAGTGTTTGTTGCTCACAAAGGCATACAATATTTACATATTGGCAAGTTTAGCATGACCCCGTACAGTGCATCTGTACAGTGCAGCGCTTCCCTTCTTTCCACATTTTTTGTTACAGCCTTATTCCAAAATGGATTAAATTTATTATTTTCCTCAAAATTCTACAAACAATACCCCTTAATGCCAATGTGAAAGAAGTTTGTTTGAAATCTTTGCAAATGTATTTAAAATAAAATGAAAAAAATCACATGTACATAAGTATTCACAGTCTTTGCCACGACACTCAAAATTGAGCTTAGTTGCATCCTGTTTCCACTGATCATCCTTGAGATGTTTCTACAACTTGATTTTAGTCCATCTGTCGTAAATTCAGTTAATTAGACATGATTTGGAAAGACACACACCTGTCTATATAAGGTTCCACATTAACAGTGCATGTCAGAGCACAAACCAAGCCATGAAGTCAAAGAAATTGCCTGTAGACCTCTGACACAAGATTTTGCCGAGGCACAGATCTGGGAAAAGGGTACAGAAACATTTCTGAAGCATTGAAGGTCCCAATAAGCACAGAGGCATCCATTATCCTTAATGGAAGAAGTTTGGAACCACCAGGACTCTTCCTAGAGCGGGCCGCCTGGTTAAACTGAGTGATCGCGGGAGAAGGGCCTTAGTCGGGGAGGTGACCAAGAACCCGATGGTCACTCTGAGAGATATTCAGCATTTCTCTGCAGCACTCCACCAATCAAGCCTGTATGGTACAGTGGCCAGATGAGAGCCACTCCTCAGTAAAAGGCACATGACAGCCCGTCTGGAGTTTGCCAAAAGGCACCTGAAGCACTCTCAGACCATGAGAAACAAAATTCTCTTGTCTGATGAAACAAAGATTGAACTATTTGGCCTGAAGGGAAGGTGTCAAGTCTGGAGGAAACAAGGCACTGCTCATCACCTGGCCAATACCATCCCTACAGTAAAGCATGGTAGTGGCAGGATCATGCTGTGGGGATGTTTTTGGTGCAGGAACTGGGAAACTAGTCAGGATCGAGGGAAAGATGAACGCAGCAATGTACAGAGACATCACTGATGAAAACCTGCTCCAGAGTGCTCCGGACCTCAGACTAGGGCGAAGGTTCATCTTCCAACAGGACAAAGACCCTAAGCATACAGCCAAGATGACAAAGGAAGGGCTACGGGACAACTCTGTGAATGTCCTTGAGTGACCCAGCCAGAGCTCTGACTTAAACCCGATTGAACATCTCTGGAGAGATCTGAAAATGGCTGTGCACTGACGCTACCCATCCAACCTGGTGGAGCTTGAATAGCACATGCACCGTTTAAAACTACAGTGTAAAAAACAAACAGTAAGCCTCAGTATGTCAAAGTATGGTAGGTATAGAGATATATTGTATTATTGTCTATTAAGGGGCATAATCATGATCTACACCTTGTCATCTCTCAAGTATCTGAAGCTGATCTGGGACATCCACCATGTCAGCCGATCAAGCTTTTGTTATGACCATGCCATTACTAGCAAACTCTATAATGATATATAGAATGAACTCTTATGCCAAACCAGAAGAGCTCCTGTACTAAGTATTCTATCTCTGACATGATAAAAGACCAGGAGTACCCAGCCAAGCATCCCATATATTAGTAAATTTTGTTGGTCGTCCTCTATGTTAATATACCAACGACAGGTTGCAGGAAAGAAATTTGCACAATCGATTCCCCCATCAACACAGGCAGTGTTGACAGAGGATTTAGCAATTGTCTTCCCCTGGCGGGGATGGCTCCCCCCACCGGGAGAAGACAATTGCTGATTATCAGTGATTATCGCTAGCGGCTATAGCAGCCACAGATAATTGCAAGAGAATCTGGCAGGCTTGTTGTACCCAAGTTGATTGATTAGCAGGAACCAGCCGAGATTTGAACTGTTAATGGGCAGGCTTAATGTACTAAGTTGATCGATCCACTTGGGTACAACCAGCCTGCCAGATTCTCTTGCGTTTCGAACCGTGCATGGCCGACCTTAGAGACTTGGGCAACAGGGACTAAGAAACTCCCCTATGATGGATACCTCTCAGACAACATGAATTTAGTCCATCGGTGGTAGGACAATTTCAAACTACTGACCCCTTAGCCAGTGTGTGCTCATGACCTCCCCTGTCACAAGGTTTGGCTGGGGCCCCTGCAACATTTCAGTGCTTGATGGAAAAAACTGTCAGTGACATGAATGTCACTGAAGTGTTGGTGTAACTAGATGACATAATTGTCTTTGGGCTGGCTTTAGAAGAGCACGAGGAGTGGTTGTAAAAGTCTTGAATCATCACTATGAAGAAGGGTTGAAAATATCTCTTCAGAAGTACAAATTCTATCAGCCAGCAGTTATCTCAGAAGGAGTGGCTACTGATCCCAAGAAGTTGGAAGCTGTGACTACCTAGCTCAGACCCCGCAATGTGAATGTATTAAGATCATTTCTGGGGTTCTGCTACTACTACAGGAGGTTAATGGAGGGGTTTGTGAAGATAACCCAAGCCCTCACCAAGCACCTACGGGCTGAAGAAGGTAAAGAAAAGCACGTCCACAAAAAGGGCCAAGAAAATTCCAAAAGCCCGAAGAGGGAAAATGGTTCGATCAATGTGAACAGGCTTTCCTTCAGTTGAAATGGAGTTTGACCAGTGCTCCAGTATTGGCCTATGATGATCCATCCAAGCCATAGGAACTACATGTTGATTCTAGCAGAGAAGGATTAGGTGGTGTACTGTATGACGAACATGATGGACTTCTGAGACTTGTCGCTTACATGAGCCGAAGTCTTACCGTTTCTGAAAGAAACTATGCTATTCATAATTTAGAATTCTTGGGCTTGAAGTTCACAGAAAAGAGTACCTGAACAGAGCAGAATTTGAAGTTAAGACTGACAATAACCCACTCACGAATGTCCTTATGATGGTCAATCTGGATGCTACAGGACATCGATGGTTGGCGGTCCTGTCTGAGTTCAATTTAAGCCTAAAATGGAGTCAAGAATAGGGACTGCTTTATCAAAAACACCCTGCAACACAGGGTTCTGAGGAATAGAGGACTCAATTAGAACCAAAAGGAGTTGTACCTTTGTGTCAAGGAAGGAGTACAGAGCAAGAGGGGCAGCAGAGGCTGAAGCCATTGGAGTCAATACTTAAGCCATTAGAGTTTCTCCTGAATCTCCTGTAATGTAGCTAATCTGTTGGTAACAGCAGGAATTGGAGTAGGTAGATCAGGAATAATAACTGATTGATCCCTGTGTTTAAGAAAAAAGGACTTTGAGAAGTGGAGCTATGTTTAGAATTGTTATATGCAAATTCTGCCTTAGGAAGATAGTCCACCCAGTCATCCTGAAGATAACTAACAAAACATCAAAGATAATGCTCCAGTGTTTGATTGGTCCTCCTAGTCTAACCAATAGACTAAGGATGAAAAGCAGAGGACAGTTTAATTGTAATACCTAAGGCTAAGCAAAAATGTTTCCAGAATTTTGAAGTAAACTGTATTAATTTCTCAGACACTACATCATCAGAAAATCTATGGAGTTTAAAGACTTCCCAAACCATCAATTCTGCAGTTTGTTCAGAAATGGGTACCCCCTTAACTGGGATAAAATCAGCCATCTTCGTGATACAGTCAACAACTACCAAGATAACGGTAATTTCTTTTGAGGTAGGTAGATCAACCACAAAGTCCATAGAAATTGACTTCAATGGTTTTGATGGAACAATGAGTGGCTGGAGCAACCCCAAAGGAGATGATTGGAGTGTCTTATTGCGCACACAGGTCAGGCATGAGGCCACGTATGTTTTACCATCTTTCTTGTAACCAGGCCACCAAAAGGAAAAAGTTTTCTTTCTTATAAACCCCAAAATGCTCTGGAAGTTTAGTCATGAACCAACCCCAGGGCTTCTACCCAAGCAGATTCAGGTACTTGGAGACAATGCAAATGAGTCCAAAATCCCTTCTTATAATCAAGGTTGATGTCGTTAGGATTTTGACTAAGAAGTGGGTCATTATTATAATCCTCTTTTAAAAGATTCAAAAATGTCTTAGAACTTGTGGCCCCTAGGAAGTTCCTTTGAGACAGGATCGTATATTCAGAGCTGCATTCCTGGAGAGACCCAGACATCGACGATAAAGCATCAGCTTTACCCTTCCTTGACCCAGGTCAGGACAAGATAATAAAAATTAATCTGGAAAAAAATAGCAACAAAACTGCTTGTCTAGAAAACAATATCTTGGCCATTAAACAAGAGACATAAGTGCAAGGATGAAGCAGCATTGTTTCTATTGGCTGAGAAAGAATAGCACCTATGGCAGATTCCGAAGCATACACCTCCACGATAAAAGGTAGTTCAAGATTGAGATTTACCAATATTGGTGCTGAAGTGAAAAGAGTCTTTAGTTTACAAAAAGCAGCCTGTGTCTCAGGTGACCACACACAAGGCGTCCCTTTTCTTGTCAGCTGCATTCTATGAATTAGGGAAAAAATATTCTGCAAACAACCACCTTGAGAAAGTCACGTGACGGTGACGCAATGCGTGGGAGGAGCCTAGGACGTTCACTGCAGTCTGACACTTGGAGTTGAACTACTGCGGTCTTTTTAGCTAAGTCTCGTCCACAGCGGCTGACTGCAATCTGCATACTTACATGTTTGTACACAACGGGGCACACGTGAGTGTATTTCTGAGTGGTTTGCTTTTGTCCTTTTATTCAGTTCACCACGCAATGATGCATTTTCCTGCTTGTTTTTCATATAATTGCCGGTGTTGAGAACCAGATTACCAACATGAATAAGGCTGAAGCAGGATGTTAATACATTTCATGAACTACGAGCTAACACTTCAATTAATTAATTGAGCCTATTAAGGAATGAACTGCTGGGACTATTTCATTCTGACACTGGACTAATATATCTTCACTGAAAACTTTCTCCTTATAATTGTATTTAGTGGCAACATACATCAGAGTGGTTTTATAATATATTTTTTGTGCACATAAATTTCAGTATTGGGGCATTTTCAGTGTGGCTTTCACCCAATAATTTCCTCACAATTTAATTTAGTTTTTGTAGGGCTATAGCGCCAGTCTTTTTGCCATACTTAACACCTATGAGTTATGTTTAAATTTATTCACATATGTGCCTTATTCCTCAGATCGGCATAGTTTATCTGTTTTGCACAGGATCATTTAGCACTATAGTGGATTGGTGTGTATGTATTAGCACCAGGATTATTCTACTTATGTTTTAATTATAGGTTTGCTCTGATTTATGGTAATGGTTTAGGTCAATTATATGCACATTTTGCACATTGCTTTATGCTGACTGATCATACAGTAGAGCGCTTCAATTTTTATATGTTTTTTCTATGCTCTGTGGGATTCTGATGACCTTTATTGATAGCAGCTTTATTTTATTGATTAGTCAACCTCTAGTGGGATTTTAGAATATTCACATTATTTATTTATTTATATCCATTCTAGCGCTTGGTTTTTACACTCACTATCTTACAGAAGTGAAAAGAGTCTTTAGTTTACAAAAAGCAGCCTGTGTCTCAGGTGACCACACACAAGGCGTCCCTTTTCTTGTCAGCTGCATTCTATGAATTAGGGTAAAAAATATTCGGCAAACAACCACCCCATCCACCCATGGTTGCGGTGATCCTCTAGACTATGAAAAAAGATAAAGATATCATCCAAGTAATGCAATAGCAAACTGGTCCAACAGATCCCACAGCACATCATTGATTAAAAGTTGAAAAGCAGTCTAATTTGGTAAATACTTTGGCAAGAAAGGAGTCTTTCCGAAATTTTAGGAATTAAGTAGTAGATAACGAATTTTAATGATGACTTTATTCAAATCCGATGCTTGGATGCAAGGTGGAGTCAATTTTCAACAAAGAACAGAGCTGCCCCTGCAGGAGATGTTGTCTGATAAAGCTCTTCTTTAAAGAAGCAAAATTTTTAATTTCTCATGCAGTGGGGCTGTACCTGCACTGTATGGTTTAACTGCTCGTTTTGTCCAGGCTCACAAAGAAAAGCTAAACAAGCAACAAAATATATTGTTTTGTTGCTTGTGTGCTCTTTGACATATACAAATTATCTTTTTTTAGGTTGTTGCTGTTCAAATAAATTGTTAAAAATCCCAAGGCGTGTCAGTAAGTGATGGGTGGGCCAGGTGTGTCATCTCCAATTATATTACATACAGCGGCTCCTCCAGGGCTGGCGCAACATGTTCATTATCTATAGCAGTGATAGGCAATTAGTGGACCTCCAGCTGTTGCAGAACTACAAGTCCCATGAGGCATAGCAAGACTCTGACAGCCACAAGCATGACACCCAGAGGCAGAGTCATGATGGGACTTGTAGTTTTGCAACAGCTGGAGGTCCGCTAATTGCATATCCCTGATTTATAGCAACAACGGTAGGTTAGTGTGTGGGTATGCCAGGTATGCTAAGCTTAATTCTTAGATTGAATTACTTATTAAAAGGTGTTTAGTGAGGAATTTTACTACTTTTATTTTATTACTTTATTCATCCCGCCCCTCAATATGTGAATTACGTTTTTTGTTATTCACACTTGAAAAGGTCTAGTAATTTGCCTTCCCTAAGTGACCTTTACAGTCTTTCTTATTTCAAACTACTTCCGTACGTCAGTAATTATCTTCCATGTGTAAGAGCCAAGGCTGCTTTAATCATCCTCTCCATTGCTCAATGCCCAGCTGCCAAAGATTAAGAAGTCATATAAGATGAACAGACTTTGCAATGGCAGCTAACATCTTCAAAACATATGAGTTCAATATGAATATACCAGTGATGTTCCATTTCTCAATGACTTGTTCTTTGGAAACTGGAAAGTATTAATTAACAAAACAGCACAATACTTGCTGGAGTAGTTGAACTGCTGGCACTAGCAGTCACAAAATGAAACACAAAATTAAAGTTGAACTTTAGTCAGAAAATTAAGTCCTGCTAGATCACTTCTGGCTGGCCCCTTTTGCAGGTATAGCTACGTAAAACATTTAAAATACAGTGCCTTGAAAAAGTATTCACACCCCTTGAAATTTTCCACATTTGTCATGTTACAACCAAAAATGTAAATGTATTTTGTTGGGATTTTATGTGATAGACCAACACAAAGTGGCACATAATTGTGAAGTGGAAGGAAAAATATCTGAAAAGTGTGGCATGCATTTGTATTCAGCTCCCTTTACTCTGATACCCCTAACTAAAATCTAGTGGAACCAATTGTCTTCAGAAGTCACCTAATTAGTAAATAGAGTTCACCTGCGTATAATTTAATCTCAGTATAAATACAGCTGTTCTGCAAACCTGCCAAGACATGGCCATCCACCTAAACTGACATGCTGGTCAAGGAGAGCATTAATCAGAGAAGCAGCCAAGAGTCCCATGGTAACTCTGAAGGACCTGCAGAGATCCGCAGCTCAGGTAGGAGAATCTGTCAGCCTGTGATGCCAAAAAGGTGCCCACCTGTGCTCACCAGGTATGCCAATCAGTGCCCATCATGGATGCCTGTCAGTGCCTACTCATCAGTGCCACCTATATCAGTGCCCATCAGGGCCCATCAGTGAAGGTAAAAACGTACTTATTTACAAAATTGTATAACAGGAACGAAGAAAAACTGTTTTTTTTTCAAATTTTTCAGTCTTTTTTAATTTGTAGTGCAAAAAATAAAAAAGAAACGAGTGGTGATCAAATACCACCAAAAGAAAGCTCTATTTGTGTAAACAAAATGCTAAAAATTCAATTTATGCACAGTGTTGCATGACTGAGCAATTGTCATTTAAAATGTGACAGCGCTGAAAACTGGCCTGGGCAGGAAGGGGGTAAAAGTGCCCTGTATTGAAGTGACATCAATCCGCCCAAGTGTTCCACTCAGTGTGAGTTTCCTTCAGCTGCAGAGAGCCACGGTCTCCTACCATCCATTGTCAGCGACCAGGAACCTGCCAGCGGAGCCTGCAGTACGGCAGTACATCCCGGGCAGACTACCTTACTATGAGCACCTTTTAACCCTTCATGCTGTGTTTTTAACCTTGTGCAATTAAAAACCTACTTTGATACTACACTTAGTTGTTGCCTTCCCCCCTTCCTTTCCTTATGTCTTTTCAGAGTTGGACACACTCTTAAGGATGGCTGCCACTGCCACAGTAATAACTTTTTATGAATTTTTATTGGGACTCTTTTTATGGACTCTTTGGACTGAGTTTCCTTTTTAATTAAATTAAACTCCCTAGAGACTATACTTGAATTTGGGCACACACGCTGTATGCGCCAAAACTTTACATTTTCTGTCTATCATTGATGCTAAAGGGTGCAATACATAAGAACTAAGGGTATGCAGACTTTTGAACGGGGTCATTTAAATAATTATAATAGCTTTTTTATGAAGAAAACATAGTCCAAAAAGTATCATCATGATAATCTATTGTTATTCAGAAAAAACATGCTATTCAATCTGTGTTGAAGGCCCAATAATATGCATAATATGTTTTTTATCCCTGTTTGATTGCATTTTTTATTGTAAACAATACTTGTCTTTATTGCCCTTTTCTTCTTTTGGTTCGTTCTTTAGTTTCCGTTCTTGCTCTATCTTGTACACGCAATTTCTTTCGTGCAAACACCATACTAATCATATGATAATCATTAGATCTGTTATCTAAAAAGAAAAATGTTTGCTCATGCTCCTTTGATCAGCTGTCAGAAGCTGATTACGGTTATTTTCGTCCTATTTTTTTATCATGTGCACTAGCTTTGGTGTATGCTCAATATTTACCATTGGCAATCTATGATGTGAACTTCTGCCCTACTTTCTGTGACCTCGTTGTGCGTCACCGGCTCCTCCCCCAAGGCTACTGGTGTCCCCCTATTTAGACATGTATTCCACTGCCGTAGCACTGTGTGCTAATACCTGGACCTGCTCTTTTGATGAAAGGATATTAGTGCTAGAGCAACCCCCCCCCCCCCCGTGGCAGTGCGATTGTGCAGGGCTCCGCCCACATGGCCGCGTCATTCGTGCACACAGCTCTGTGTGGCTGAATGATCTACAAGCCCTGACATCCTTAGTGGCTGTCGGCTTGTAGTTCTCAATGAACTGCTACAGCGCTGTGATATTTTATTCAGTCTTCCTGTCAGCGAGTATTGGCTTACTTGTATGGAATGTATGAGTAAGCCGATACACTGACAAGTGTGCAGGAGACCTACATGGCATCAGTGATCTGCTGATCACTGGTGCAATGCTTTTCACCTACAAAAAAAATGTGCAATCCTTTAAGGTTTAAACTTTTGTTTACGGAAAGATCCAAAGAATATGCACAGCCAAACATTTATTTGAAGCATTCTTCAAAAACATACTTAAAAGAGAAGTATGGGTTTGGGCTTTTAGATTAATACTTACCTAGGTGGATGCAGCATGGGTCCGATGCTGCATCTGTCCCCCGATGCCTTTGCACTGAGAACCGAGCAATCGAACATCGCCGATCGCTTGGTTTTGACAGCTCCCCAAGCAGAGAGCTGCTCACTGTCAGTCACAGCTCTCTGCTCTGCCCCCTCCTCGCTCACTGGAGCGCTAAACTGTGGAGGAGGAGCGGCCGGCTTAGGCTCTCAGGGGCTCACTGAGAGGCTGAACCAGGTGTCTGTCCAGGCACCTGGTGAATCCAGACTCTATTGTCGCAATGACGCGGTGCCTGGACTGACTTCTGTGACATCAGCAGAGAGCGGACTTCAGACCGCTCTCTGCTGAAAACGAGTCACAGGAGTGCAAAACGCACTGCACTCCTATGATCCATAGGGGAAGTACAGCCAAACCTTTAATACCTAATATAATGCAGCTTATCAGTCCTTAGATGTAGTAACTCCAATAGTTTTATTTTTAAGGCTTTGTTTTCCTTTATTTGCATCTGGTGCTTCTACTAGTAGCACACTTCCTGTCCAAGGGTGAAAATGCCTACTCACTGTACTGTATCTACAGAGGAGCAGCGTTGTCATTCTAAGCAAGATTACAATAACCTCCCCTTCTGCCCCTCTCCTCAACAGAGGAGAGGGGTTCTGTAGTCATTAGAGATCACTCGGAACAATGTAACTTATAAGAATGCAGCACAGGCAGAGAACACAAAGTTATCAGCTGACAAGATTTCTGGAAGGATCAAGGATCTGAGGTCCTTTATGTAACTCTGGAAGGTAGACTGTAAATATAAGGAACAGTATGGCACTGCACCAAACTATTAAGCTGGCAGCAAAGCATGTACACACAGGATTTTTGCACTTACCATAAAATCCATTTCTTGGGAGTTCATTGAATGGACACAGGAAGCCAAAGTCTTTTGGGTTATACTGTTGCCTACAGGAGGATTTGGACATGTGTGAAAAGCAGCCTGCAAATCTAGAAAACAGTGATGATGATGGAAATCCCAAGAATCGCAGGTTCAGTAGAGTTCCCCTTATCAGAAAAGGGTAAAACCTGTTTCTTAAAACCATAAACTTGAATTATGATCCTGTTTAAGCCTCTGAGAAATTGTGAAATGAGAAGCAGGTTCCTTTTAATGGGGACCATCAGGAATGACAAAGTGAGGGACGTTCTTTCTAATGGCAGCAGTGGCTGTGAGGTAGGCACGCACAGAACTAACTACATCCAGGCACCAAAGGGAGATCTCCTTCTCATTAACTGGAGCTGGACAGAGGGACAGAAAAATAATGTCCTAGTTGAGGTGAAAGATCAAAACTATCAAAAGAAGGAAGAAAGACCAGCAAGTGGTTCTTTACAGTATAAAGCAGCCAGCTCGGACACTTGCCTGCCAGAGGTGATGGCAACCAGAAGCATAACCTTGTAAGTGGGAGGCCATGATTTGTCCCATGGAGAATTTTCTGGGATTAAAGTGAAGTATGCCTTCTATGTACTATGATAGACCGTGTAGGAAGTAGACGTCCTAGCTTTTGGCATAGTGGTTATATCCCAGAATTAGAGATGCCTCAGCCCTTCACAAAGTAGGCTTCAACAGCTACACCGTTAAAGTCAGGAAAGAAGATTCACACAATCTGGAAGAACCCATGAAGGGTCTGCTAAGAGTCTGATCAGATTGGAGTTCCACATCTACCTGAGCCAGTCACGACCTATCAGGGTTACTGGAAGGCCCTCCATCTCAATCTTGCAGAGCTAACAAGGAGTTTCAGGGGAACAGAGGTGTAGATCAGGTTGTACTGATCCCCCTGAGCCACCAGAACATCCACTGTTTCTGCAAGAGGATGCCTGTACCTGGAAACAAACGTGCCCAGTTTACTGTTGAACATGGAGGGAAGCTACACCATGCATTCCCCACCTGTGGAATGCGAGTTTAGGGACCCCTCCCCCCAAATCCAGGTGTTGCCTGCTGTGGTAGTCTGCCTAACAATTGTCTATTTCTGGGATGTAAACAGTGGACAATGCAGGGATTACAGTTATACCCAGGACAGGAATCTTTCTACCTCTTGCCACAGCAAGACCCCTGGTTCCTCCCTAATGATTGGTGCAGGTAGGCTGAAAATGCAGTAAATGAACTGAGGAGGGGGCTGGGAACAGAATTTTAATTTGCAGCCCCAGGTATGTGCCTCCCATACACAAGTATCTAAAATGTTGGTTGTCCAAATGCCAGCAAAAGCTATTAAACGTCTCTCACTTTGTAAAGCCAGAAGACATTTTGCCTTATGAGGAGGAGTGAGCCTTCCTAGATTGAGCGCCATGCAATGCATCTTCTGCTGAGGAAGATGCCTCTTGCCCCAGGTCACCCGTGATGAGACACTGACCCTTAAAGGGCAAGCGTTACTGGCCCACAATTTGAATTCCTGTGTCCTCAATGAACAAGAAAGAGGTGTACTTTATTGGCCCCGAAAGCTTGGCTTTTCAAGGAATTTTTTTATTCATATGCTTTAAATTCAATGCTAAAGCATAACATATGGATATTACAGCACTGAAGGGTGCACCTTCAAAAATTCAAAAATGTTTTCAAGGACTCCTTTTCTTTCCCCACTCTGCTTTGACTCGGTTACACTTCTTTTAAAATGTGTTTTTTAATGTAGCTATAATATAAGATGGTGCCAGCTATGTATTTCCTTGAATATTGTTACTAATGACCACAAAACTCAAGCAGTACGAGTCCCTGCTATCATAAGCTTATAAATTAATTTAAATTCAATAAATCAATGTAAAGTGAGGGTGTTCCTCAATAAACTGTAAATGTGTTGATTTGGCACCAATGCTTTCAAATTCCTTTTGACTTAAATGTGAGGTTCTTTGTGATCAAGCCAAGCTGGCACTCTAAGTTCATCAAGTAAATCCCTAGATGGATTTAGTGCAATGTCACAAGTCTTGTTGTCTAATAAAAAAAAAACAGGTAGAGAAAAAAGGCTATGAATTGATACAATAAGTTAAATAACTAGTGTGAATCTTAAAAAAAAAAAAAAATTGGGGGAGAAAAATAAAATAAAATGTTTTAAACTTAAGTTTTATTAAATGTGTACTCTAAGGATACACCCAAGATGAAAAAAAGGAATATAGTTTGCTCCAGCGGCTATAATCTTTTATACATATTTTGTGGTTTTTATTAGGATGTCCAACTCTTAGAAATAAATCACAAGGCTCCATTTAATTCCATTCTTTTTACAAGATTTTTAGTCACTGCTGGGAAGATAAAATATCAGTTGTGCTCTAAAGAGTACATAGTTTCTCAACACAGGTGGCCTTTCATTTTCCTCTCCCACTTCCTTATCCTCTCCATTAGAATTACCAGAGGCATCGTACAGTCATCTGAAACTTACGTGCCTATTAACACTTAAACCACAAAATCCTGGTTACAGGTGTTCCACCACTGCTTCCTGTATGGATCTCAGCTTTAAAACCAATATAATTTAGATATTGTAAAGATACTTGAGGTTCCAAGACAGGTTGAAAAAAGAAAAATTTTCTCCTGAATTATAAAGAGTGAAGTGCAATAGTGTTCACTTACCTAATGGATTGTTAGTGGTCTATAAAAGCAATGATTTGCAGCCACTCTATTGTTCCATCGTGCTAAGGATGTCTGACACAGTTCTGGGTGTCTCTCCTGCTGATCCAGAGATAAGTATGAAGGAAAGATAAGTATAAAGTAAAAAGAATTTGTATTGTATTTTTTCATCTACAGGGTCCCTGTAGGGCAGAACCCCATTGCCATGTCAATAACGAACAATGCAGTAGTTTGCTGCAAGAAAAATGGTAAAAAAACTGAAGAGCTGCACATATCCTGTTTGTCATCCCTTCTGAACCTCTCTCAAGGCAGCATACGCTGGAAGATGGCCTATCAGATGTCTAATTAATTCATCATAATTGCTAGATGCTAGGTTAAACAAAGTAATATGATATAAAATCAGATCATAATTAGGCAATAACTACCTTTACTGCCAATTCACACAGGGGCAACACGACTTGAAGGCCGACTCACAGAGGTGATCTGCACACGACTTGCAAAACGACTTCTGTATAGAAGTCAATGCAAGTCGCCTGAAGTCGCCTCAAAAATAGTACAGGAACCTTTTTCTAAGTCGGAGCAACTTGCATCGCTCCTATTAGAATGGTTCCGTAGTACAGAACGGGATGCGACTTAGGCGGCTAAGTCGCCTGACAATCACCCCTGTGTGAACCGGGACTTAATATGTCTATAAAAGCTCTTTAGCAGATCAATAGCGGTCCAGATACTAAAAATTTGGTGCTTGTCTATCTGTGCCAAGCTATCTGTTGGTCATTGTGGATACTTGAATACTGCTTAGCTAATGCTTTTCCCATCTAAGGTAATTCATATGCATACATTGCATGGTGAATGTATTCACCTCCCTTGGTATTTTTCCTGTTTTACTGGGATTAACCGGTTCCCGACCATATACGGCGGCAGAATGGCACCGCTGCGCCAATCTCCATACCCGTACGGCACTCGTGCCTGAGACGATCGGATTCGTTACAGAACCGATCAATCTTCAGGTCCAGGCCAATGATTTCTGGTCTGGACCTGCTGATCGGTTCTGACGAATGAAATGCTTCCCCTGCCTGTAAGTGTAAACACAGGCAGGGGAAGTGATATCATCTCCCCTCGTGGAACTCTTCATTTCAGAAAGAGGAGAGAGAACATCTCACAGTAAGTTGCACCAACACTACACTAACACCAGTACACTTGTTACCCCCGATCGTCACCCAGGGCAGTTGTCAGATTTTTCCCTGATTACTGTACTGGTGTCATTTGTGACACTAATCAGCGTTAGTGCAGTTAGTAGTAGGCCCAGGTAGCTTTAGGGTACCCCCCTAATAAAGGTTTAACCCCTTGTTCACCCCGTCACCAGTGATCACCGTATTAGTGTCACGGGTGACGCTGGTTAGTTATTTTTTTTAAGCGCCAGGGTACCCGCCATATATTACCTAATAATAAAGGTTTAACTCCCTGATCATACAGCGGGTTTTAGCGTCAGTTAGGGTCTGCCTCGCCCCAGGCAGAGTCATATTAGTGGCAGTAGCGCTAACACCCACGCACGCACCATACACCTCCCTTAGTAGTGTAGTGTCTGGACTGATCAATATCTTTGATCAGATCTATACTAGCGTCCCCAGTAGTTTAAGGTTCCCAAAAACACAGCGGTAGCAGGATCAGCCCAGATACCTGCTAGCCCCTCCGCCCAGCCCACCCAAGTGCAGTATCAATCGATCACTGTCACTTACAAAACACTAAACACATAACTGCAGCGTTCACAGAGTCAGGCCTGATCCTTGCGAACGCTAACAGTTTTTTTTGGTAGCGTTTGAAGCAGTCGCTGACAATCAGGTACTCTTTTTTCCTGTGTGTTTCACTAGTTATACAAGTAAATTTACAATGTCCAATCGAAGGTACACTAGTGAAGAGGTCTACACGTTTCTGAGCATGACAGATGAGAGTGAAGAGGAAGTCAATCATCTGTCAGATTCCGGCTCAGAATACGATCCTGTAGAGCAGCGGCACCCTGACAGATAGCTCTGGCAAAGGAGTAATGGTCCCTGCTAAGGTCAGGCGTACCTGACCCCGTTCTTCTGCTGTTGTTGAGGTGCAAGAACTGCAGGGCTCTCATATGGAGCAGAGAGCCAGTACTAGTGTCGCTCATCCTTCTGGTGAACAGGCAAGCACCAGCGGCCTAATACATCTTGGTCGTACATCCAGCACTGCATTAATACTTGGTGACGTGGCGAGTCCCATGGTCCTACTTCCCAATGCCAATGCAGTGAGCTGGCTGCATGAGAGGCATTTTCCCTATGTCCTCGCTGGTACCCCCACCCAAAGAGCACCCCAAAGAAGATGTCGTATCTGTAGAAAACGCGGATATAGGCGTGACACCCACTATTATTGTCCCTCCTGTCCTAACCAACCTGGTCTTTGCATCGGTGAATGTTTCGAACGCTACCACACACTAGTGGAGTATTAGCGTAGGGTACAGCACTGCACAGACTAGGACACACTTTCACAGGGTCTCCAAAGATGCCATCGCATTTTGAGAGACCTGAACCTGGGTCTGAACCGTTACAGTAACAAATAAAAGTGTAAAATAAAAAAAGAAGTTGAAAAAAGTAATAAAAAAAGCCAAAAATAGTTGTCATTTTATTGTTCTTCTTTCTCAATTCTCTATCTAGTGTTCTACTCTGTTTTACTGTATTTTATAACTGCAATATTTTATTGTTACTATGTTTTACCATGTTTACTTTTCAGGTATGTAAATATTTTATACTTTTATTGTTTACTGTGTTTTATTGTTAACCATTATTTTCTTTTTAGGTACGCCATTCAGATGCAGCACTGATTTATTTATCTTGACAGCAACATCGTTTGCTCTCACGATACGTAAATCAGCGACTCCAGCGCTGTCGGAGGTGATTTCACCATCACAGTTTAAAAAAAAAAAAAAAAGAGCATATATGCCGAAGCATGGGGGGCAGGGGTAGAGGGGCGATTTGCCCCTAACATTAGGGGTGGATTGCCCCCATGCTTCGGCATATATTTTTTACTTTTTTTTTGGCACAGATTGTTGTTGTTTTATTGAGTTAATGTTTTATTGTTACCATTGTTTTCAGGTACGCCATTCAGCTGCAGCACGGATTTATCTTGACAGCAACAGCGTTTGCTCTCATGATACGTAAATAAGTGACTCCATCACGGTAGGAGGTGATCTCATTCTAATGGTGGGCATACCCACCGATCAATCTCTTTTTTCATTCAGTCCACAGGCTGCATGAAAAAAAAGAACATTACAATATATGCCCAACAAGGACAAGCAACGTACTGGTATGTTTATGGAATTTGAGTGGTTATACCAGAGTGATGTCTGCAGATTTAGGTATCATCTTGGTATTGTTCTTTTCAGGCAGAGGTCGGCTTTCATGTAAAAGCAATCTTAGCGGCTAAAAAATGAGAAATAATTCAACACTCAGTTGGTATCTCTCCCTCGGTGCTCATGGAAAGTGTGTTACTTTAAAATAACAAGAGCAGCTACTATAATAATAAAACATTAAAGCAGAAATATGTCACAGCAACAAATATCATAACATTAGCAGCGCTAAAATAATCCAAACGTTTTAGAATTTGTTAAAAGTTCACTAAAATAATTAAATAAGTATGAAGTCCACTTTATGTATAAAATGAGGCAGATGTAAATGTAGGATTGTCCATCACAGAAAAAACGTTGCAGATAGTCATTCAAAACAATCGCCTCCTCCACACTGCACGTGTCACAATCCTCCTAGATAATGCACTTAGCAGATGATACCGGGTTATACATTTATCTGTCAATGGATGATGTCTGCTCACTGCATACACTCCGTCAGATGATCATGGGTTATACACTTGGCTTGCAATGGGTGTCAGCTCTCTACATGTAATCCATCTAGATGTTTGCTCGTCACAAGCAGAGAACAAAGATACACATAGCGTAATCCAGTACTAAAATTTATTTATTATAGGTTGCCTTAAGATTGCACACTTACAATGTAAGTCAAAATAAAAGAGCATGTGACAACAATGTATCACAAGTCGATATTCCAGACTACCTCTCACCGCTCCAGCGGTGTTCCCGGTTAAGGCAAGCAGGAAAGCCGACGATGACAATTACCTTCTAATTAGCTGCTAGACTGCTTTTACAAGCAGTGGGAGGGAACATCCCCCACCAACTTTGATGATTTTCTCTGAATCTCCTGTTCCACCAGGGAACCTGAGAATGCAGCCGTTGGTTCCACCAGCTGACCATAGAGCTGATCGAAGACCAGAATGGCTCCAATCATCTCTACGGCCTAAGAAACTGGAAGCTATGAGCATTTCATGACTTCGGTTTCGCTGGATATAAACAGCGCCATTGGGAAAGCATCTTATCACACCGATCTTGGTGTGGTCAGATGCTTTGAGGGCAAAGGAGAGATCTAGAATCCAATAAACGCCAATTTAAAGAAAAAAAAAAAAATTACCTTTCACTACCTATTACTATCATAGGGGATATTTACATTCCCTGTGATAACAATAAACATTATAAAAAAAAAAAGGGGCAAAATAAATAATTTAAAAAAACAAAACACCCCAGTCCCACCCCCGTGCTCATGCACAAAGGCGAGCACAAGCGTCGGTCTCGTGTCATATGTAAACAGCAATTACACCATGCATGTGAGGTATCACCGCAAACTTCAGATCAAGAGCGGTAATTCTAACGGTAGACCTCCTCTGTAAATCTAAAGTGGTAACCTGTAAAGGCTTTAAAAATGTATGTAGTTAGTCGATGCTGCACGGTTGTGCGCAATTTTAAAGCATGTCATATTTGGTATCTATGTACTCGCATAAGATCATCTTTTAGCTCTTCCCAAACATTTGGGCAATATAGTGTGTTTTAGTGCATTAAAATTAAAAAAAGTGTTTTTTTCCAAAAAAATTGCGTTTGAAAAATCACTGCGCAAATACTATGTGAAAAAAAATATTGCAACACCCACCATTTTAATCTGCTGGCCCTTTGCTTTAAAAAAATGTATATTGTTTAGGGGTTCAAAGTAATTTTCTAGCAAAAAAAAAAAAAAAAAAATTTATGTAAACAGAAAGGGCTTTGTCTTCAAATGGTTAGAAGATGGTAGGTGATGTGTGGTATAAGCTTCTAATGTTGTGCATAAAAATAAAATACCAGGGTAGTTCAACCCCCCCCCCAAAAAAAAATTACCCCTTTTTGGAAAGTAGACACCCCAAGCTATTAATTTTTTTTCGCAGTCTAGCCGAGTACAACATTTTTGATTTCGCTCCTCACTACCTATCACAGTTTCAGAGGCTATGAAATGCCCAGATAGCACAACCCCCGCCCCCAATGACCCCATTTTGGAAAGTAGACACCCCAAGGTATTTGCTAAGAGGCATGGCGAGTATTTTGCAGCTCTCATTTGTTTTGGAAATTGAAGAAAGAAAAGGAAAATGTATTTTTTTTTCTCTTTTTTCAAAACTTTGTGACAAAAAGCAAGAACTGCAAAATACTCAATATGCCTCTCAGCAAATAGCTTGGGGTGTCTACTTTCCAAAATGGGGTCATTTGGGGGGGAGGGTTTGTGCTATTTGGGCATTTCATGGCCTCAAACTGTGATAAGTAGTGAGGAATGAAATCAAAAATTTACGCCCTTAGAAAGCCTGAAGGCGGTGCTTGGTTTTCGGGGTCCTGTACTCAGCTAGACTGGCAAAAAGTCCCACACATGTGGTAGCAGCAGAATGTATTTTGGGGTGTAATTTCACATATGCCCAGAGCATGATTAAGCGATATATCATTTCAGTGACAACTTTGTGTAAATTTTTTTTTGTCAATTTTCACTCACTTGTGACAAAAAATAAAATATTCAATGTGCTCAACAAGCCTCTCAGCAAATTCCTTGGGGTGTCTACTTTCCAAAATGGGGTCATGGAGGGTTTTGTACTGCCCTGCCAATTAGCACCTCAAGAATTGAGATAGGCAGTCATAAACTTAATGCGGCGTAAATTCCAGAAAATGTACTCTAGTTTGTAGACGCTATAACTTTTGCGCAAACAAATATATGCTTATTGAATTTTTTTTACCCGAGGCATGTGGATGAATGCTTTTTGGCCTAAATGTATGACTAAAATTGAGTCTATTGTATTTTTTTTATAGCAAAAAGTAGAAAATATATTTTTTCCCAAATTTTCAGGCTTTTTTTATTTATACTGCAAAAAATAAAAACCACAGAGGTGATCAAAAACCACCAAAAGAAAACTTTATTTGTTGGAAAAAAAGGACGCAAATTTTGTTTGTACAGCATTGCATGACCGCTCAATTACCAGTTAAAGCAGCGCAGTACCAAATTGAAAAAATTGCTCTGGTCAGTCAGGAGGGGTTTAAAACCTTTTAGGGCTGAAGTGGTTAAAACCCAGAAAAATGTTTTCTGAGTTTTGTATGATGTGATGTACACAACATGATTACGAATTTGCAGCTATATATATATATATATATTATATATATATATATATATATATATTATATATATATATATATATATATATATATATATACACACACACACACGCTAAACATACATTCTACTGTCCACTAAATATATCCACCAATAATATTGATGAATAACAATCTCAATATCACAACCAACAATGTCCAGTCTCTGTGATGTAAATAATAACCAATAAAAATCCTTTATTGTGATTCATAAGATCCCCCTGAGAAAGTCCCATGGCCCTGTGACAAAACGCATAGGGGCCGGGGTGGATGACCACAGGACGCCGTACCTCAGTAACAGTATACTACACAAGGGTTTGCAGCAAGAGCTTTGTGATTTTAAACTAAGATTACATGCATAATGCTTGGTGCAGTGAAGCACCTTTAAAATGCGAGTGCATTTGTATCAGTGGGTATAGTAGGAATAAACTTGCTTAATTTATAAAGCACTATATATTTTATATTTTAACATGTGTACTGCGAAGTGGGAGGTGAAGATTGGAGAGTGCCTTTAAAGGCGCAGTGTGCATATGTTCTGAAGGAGGTTGCTCTGTAGAGAAAGTATCATCGAGGAGAATGTTTGGATTAAAAGTAGGAAACAAACCTAACAATCTATATTTAGGGACAAAAGCTTGTTTTGACCCTACATAGTATGTAAGGTCAATAAAACCAGGTGAAAGCACAACTGGTGGAGGTCACACGTTTGTTCAAGCACATTGGGTGATGTATAAAGCACAATAAAAGGACTCTTTCTGATATTAATTACATCACAGAAACTGGATCTTTTTGGTAGTGATATTGAGATTGGTATTCATCAATATTATTGATTATATATATATATATATACACACACACACACACACACACACACACACTAAATCTTCGGGTTGGTTACTTCTACTGTTTCTAAGATGATTCGTGTGGAGATCAATGTCAGGGTGGCCTCCCAAACTCAATAAACTTCCACCAAAGATGCTTGCAACTCTACAGTAGCTGCTATTTGTGACCTTTTAATGCCTTGAGAGCAACTTTGTTTTTTCCTATCTATCTATCTATCTATCTATATACATACATACATACACACACAGTGCCTTGAAAAAGTATTCATACCCCTTGAAATTTTCCACATTTTGTCATGTTACAACCAAAAACGTAAATGTATTATGTTAGGATTTTATGTGATAGACCAACACAAAGTAGCATATTATTGTGAAGTGGAAGGAAAATGATAAATGGTTTTCAATTTTTTTTTACAAATAAATATCTGAAAAGTGTGTAGTGCATTTGTATTCAGCCCCCTTTACTCCGATACCCCTAACTAAAATCTAGTGGAACCAATTGCCTTCAGAATTCACCTAATTAGTAAATGGAGTCCACCTGTGTATAATTTAATCTTGGTATAAATACGGTTGTTCTGTGAAGCCCTCAGAGGTTTGTTAGAGAACCTTAGTGAACAAACAGCATCAAGGCCAAGGAACACCCCAGACAGGTAAGGGACAAAGTTATGGAGAAGTTTAAAGCAGGGCTAGGTTGTAAAAAAATATCCTAAGCTTTGATTTTCTCATGGAACACTGTTCAATCCAACATCCAAAAATGAAAAGAGTATGGCACAACCGCAAACCTACCAAGACATGGCCGTCCACCTAAATTGACAGGCCGGCCAAGGAGAGAATTAATCAGAGAAGAAGCCAAGAGGCCCATGGTAACTCTGGAGGAGCTGCAGAGATCCACAGTTCAGGTGGGAGAATCTGTCCACAGGACAACTATTAGTCGTGCACTCCAAAAATCTGGCCTTTATGAAAGAGTGGCAAGAAGAAATAATTCATTGTTGAATGAAAGCCATAAGAAGTCCCGTTTGCAAGAAGCCATGTGGGGGAAACAGCAAACATGTGGAAGAAGGTGCTCTGGTCAGATGAGACCGAAATTGAACTTTTTGGCCAAAAATCAAAACGCTATGTGTGGCAGAAAACTAATACTGCACATCACCCTGAACACACAATCCCCACCGTGAAACATGGTGGTGGCAGCATCATGTTCTGGGGATGCTTTTCTTCAGCAGGGACAGAAAAGCTGGTCAGAGTTGATGGGAAGATGGATGGAGCCAAACACAGGTCAATTTTAGAAGAAAACCTGTTAGAGTCTGCAAAAGACTTGAGACTGGGGCGGAGGTTCGCCTTCCAGCAAGACAACAACCCTAAACATACAGCCAGAGCTTCAATGGAATGGTTTAGATTAAAGCATATTCATGTGTTAGAATGGCCCAGTCAAAGTGCAAACCTAAATCCAATTGAGAATCTGTGGCTTGAAAGGCTTGAAAGGCTTGAAAATTGCTGTTCACAGATGCTCTCCATCCAATCTGACGGAGCTTGAGCTATTTTGCAGAGATGAATGGGCAAAAATTTCACTCTAGATGCGCAAAGCTGGTAGAGACATCCCCAAAAAGACTTGCAGCTGTAATTGCAGTGAAAGGTGGTTCTACAAAGTATTGACTCAGGGGGGCTGAATACAAATGCGCGCCACACTTTTCAGATATTGATTTGTAAAAAATGTTGAAAACCATTATTTTCCTTCTATTTCACAATTATGCGCACTTTGTGTTGGAGTATTACACAAAATCCCAATAAAATACATTTACGTTTTTGGTTGTAACATGACAAAATGTGGAAAAATGCAAGGGGTATGAATACTTTTTCAAGGCAGTTTGTATATATGTATATGTATGCCACTTTAGTAGGTACACCTGCTCAATTGCTTGGTATCCCAAATTGCTAATCAGCCAATCATATGGCAGCAACTCAATGCATTTAGGTATCTAGACGTGGTGAAGAAGACTTGCTGAAGTTCAAACCAAGCATCAGAATGGAGATTTAAGTGACTTTGAACATGATATATATATATATATATATTATATATATATATACACACACACACGCTAAACATACATTCTACTGTCCACTAAATATATCCACCAATAATATTGATGAATAACAATCTCAATATCACAACCAACAATGTCCAGTCTCTGTGATGTAAATAATAACCAATAAAAATCCTTTATTGTGATTCATAAGATCCCCCTGAGAAAGTCCCATGGCCCTGTGACAAAACGCATAGGGGCCGGGGTGGATGACCACAGGACGCCGTACCTCAGTAACAGTATACTACACAAGGGTTTGCAGCAAGAGCTTTGTGATTTTAAACTAAGATTACATGCATAATGCTTGGTGCAGTGAAGCACCTTTAAAATGCGAGTGCATTTGTATCAGTGGGTATAGTAGGAATAAACTTGCTTAATTTATAAAGCACTATATATTTTATATTTTAACATGTGTACTGCGAAGTGGGAGGTGAAGATTGGAGAGTGCCTTTAAAGGCGCAGTGTGCATATGTTCTGAAGGAGGTTGCTCTGTAGAGAAAGTATCATCGAGGAGAATGTTTGGATTAAAAGTAGGAAACAAACCTAACAATCTATATTTAGGGACAAAAGCTTGTTTTGACCCTACATAGTATGTAAGGTCAATAAAACCAGGTGAAAGCACAACTGGTGGAGGTCACACGTTTGTTCAAGCACATTGGGTGATGTATAAAGCACAATAAAAGGACTCTTTCTGATATTAATTACATCACAGAAACTGGATCTTTTTGGTAGTGATATTGAGATTGGTATTCATCAATATTATTGATTATATATATATATATACACACACACACACACACACACACTAAATCTTCGGGTTGGTTACTTCTACTGTTTCTAAGATGATTCGTGTGGAGATCAATGTCAGGGTGGCCTCCCAAACTCAATAAACTTCCACCAAAGATGCTTGCAACTCTACAGTAGCTGCTATTTGTGACCTTTTAATGCCTTGAGAGCAACTTTGTTTTTTCCTATCTATCTATCTATCTATCTATCTATCTATCTATATACATACATACATACACACACAGTGCCTTGAAAAAGTATTCATACCCCTTGAAATTTTCCACATTTTGTCATGTTACAACCAAAAACGTAAATGTATTATGTTAGGATTTTATGTGATAGACCAACACAAAGTAGCATATTATTGTGAAGTGGAAGGAAAATGATAAATGGTTTTCAATTTTTTTTTACAAATAAATATCTGAAAAGTGTGTAGTGCATTTGTATTCAGCCCCCTTTACTCCGATACCCCTAACTAAAATCTAGTGGAACCAATTGCCTTCAGAATTCACCTAATTAGTAAATGGAGTCCACCTGTGTATAATTTAATCTTGGTATAAATACGGTTGTTCTGTGAAGCCCTCAGAGGTTTGTTAGAGAACCTTAGTGAACAAACAGCATCAAGGCCAAGGAACACCCCAGACAGGTAAGGGACAAAGTTATGGAGAAGTTTAAAGCAGGGCTAGGTTATAAAAAAATATCCTAAGCTTTGATTTTCTCATGGAACACTGTTCAATCCAACATCCAAAAATGAAAAGAGTATGGCACAACCGCAAACCTACCAAGACATGGCCGTCCACCTAAATTGACAGGCCGGCCAAGGAGAGAATTAATCAGAGAAGAAGCCAAGAGGCCCATGGTAACTCTGGAGGAGCTGCAGAGATCCACAGTTCAGGTGGGAGAATCTGTCCACAGGACAACTATTAGTCGTGCACTCCAAAAATCTGGCCTTTATGAAAGAGTGGCAAGAAGAAATAATTCATTGTTGAATGAAAGCCATAAGAAGTCCCGTTTGCAAGAAGCCATGTGGGGGAAACAGCAAACATGTGGAAGAAGGTGCTCTGGTCAGATGAGACCGAAATTGAACTTTTTGGCCAAAAATCAAAACGCTATGTGTGGCAGAAAACTAATACTGCACATCACCCTGAACACACAATCCCCACCGTGAAACATGGTGGTGGCAGCATCATGTTCTGGGGATGCTTTTCTTCAGCAGGGACAGAAAAGCTGGTCAGAGTTGATGGGAAGATGGATGGAGCCAAACACAGGTCAATTTTAGAAGAAAACCTGTTAGAGTCTGCAAAAGACTTGAGACTGGGGCGGAGGTTCGCCTTCCAGCAAGACAACAACCCTAAACATACAGCCAGAGCTTCAATGGAATGGTTTAGATTAAAGCATATTCATGTGTTAGAATGGCCCAGTCAAAGTGCAAACCTAAATCCAATTGAGAATCTGTGGCTTGAAAGGCTTGAAAGGCTTGAAAATTGCTGTTCACAGATGCTCTCCATCCAATCTGACGGAGCTTGAGCTATTTTGCAGAGATGAATGGGCAAAAATTTCACTCTAGATGCGCAAAGCTGGTAGAGACATCCCCAAAAAGACTTGCAGCTGTAATTGCAGTGAAAGGTGGTTCTACAAAGTATTGACTCAGGGGGGCTGAATACAAATGCGCGCCACACTTTTCAGATATTGATTTGTAAAAAATGTTGAAAACCATTATTTTCCTTCTATTTCACAATTATGCGCACTTTGTGTTGGAGTATTACACAAAATCCCAATAAAATACATTTACGTTTTTGGTTGTAACATGACAAAATGTGGAAAAATGCAAGGGGTATGAATACTTTTTCAAGGCAGTTTGTATATATGTATATGTATGCCACTTTAGTAGGTACACCTGCTCAATTGCTTGGTATCCCAAATTGCTAATCAGCCAATCATATGGCAGCAACTCAATGCATTTAGGTATCTAGACGTGGTGAAGAAGACTTGCTGAAGTTCAAACCAAGCATCAGAATGGAGATTTAAGTGACTTTGAACATGGCATGGTTTTTGCTGCCAGATGGGCTGGTCTGGGTATTTCAAAAACTGCTGATCTACTGGGACAACCATCTCTAGGATTTACAGGGAATGGTCCAAAAAAGAGAAAATATCAAGTGAGCAGCAGTTGTGTGGATAAAAATGCCTTGTTGATGTCAGAGGAGAATGGGCAGACTGGTTCGAGATGATAGAAACTGTAACTCAAATAACCACTCGTTACAACCAAGGTATGCAGAATACCATCTCTAAAACACACAACAAATTGAACCTTGAAGCAGATGGGCTACAGCAGCAGAAGACCACACCGGATGCCACTCCTGTCAGCTAAGAACAGGAAACAGACTACAATTCGCACAGGCTCACCAAAATTGGACAACAGAAGTTTGGAAAAACATTGCCTGGTCTGATGAGTCGTGATTTCAGCTGCGACATTCATATGGTAGGGTCAGAATTTGGTGGAAACAACATGAAAGCTTGGATCCATCCTGCATTGTATCAACGGGTCAGGCTGGTGGTGTAACGGTGGGGGGGATATTTTCTTGGCATACTTTGGGCCCCTTAGTACCAATTGAGGATCGTTTAAACACCGCGGCCTACCTGAGTTTTGTTGCTGATGATGTCTATTCTTTTATAACTACAGTGTACCCATCTTCTGATGGCCACTTCCAGCAGGATAAGACATCATGTCACAAAGCTCAAATCATCTCAAACTGGTTTCTTGAACATGACAATGAGTTCACTGTACTCCAGATCTCAATCTATTATAGCACCTTTGGGATGGGGTGGAATGAGAGATTTGCATCATAGATGTGAAGCCGACAAATCTGCAGCAACTGCGTGATGCTATCATGTCAATATGGTCCAAAATCTTTGAGGAATGTTTCTAACACCTTGTTGAATCTACGCCACGCAGAATTAAAGCGGAGTTCCACACAAAAATGGAACTTCCGCTTTTCGGAACCCTCCCCCCCTTCGGTGTCACATTTGGCACCTTTCAGGGGGGAGGGGGGTGCAGATACCTGTCTAAGACAGGTATTTGCATCCACTTCTGGCATAGACTCCCACAGGAGTCTATGCCTCTTCCTGTCCCTCCGCGCTGTCTCCTGGGAAACACACAGGTCTCAGGAGATAGCTGGGACCAGTTACGATGTGCAGCGCGACTCGCTCGTGCGCAGTAGGGAACCGGGAAGTGAAGCCGCAACGCTTCACTTCCTGATTCCCTCACCCAGGATGGCGGCGGCAGCTGCCGAGAATCAGCGGGTTATCGGCGTCGGCTGCCGACATCGCTGGACCCTGGGACAGGTAAGTGGCCATTTATTAAGTCAGCAGCTGCAGTATTTTTTTTTTTTAGGTGGATTTAGGTGGACTTCCTCTTTAAGGCAGTCCAACCCGGTACTAGCAAGGTGTACCTAATAAAGTGTCCGGTGAGTGTAATAAATATATATATACACACACACACACACACACATCTGCACCATATTTATATTGATGTCGATTTGTGCACTTATGTGAAGGTAGGAGCAGCTGTACAAAAATTGATGGGCATTTTACTTTTATTATAGAAGCTCACAAGTCACATACGCACATGTTTATGTTTAGGTGCAAAATATTTTTTATTGTGACAAAAAAAACAAAACAAAAAAAAACTTGCAACTGTTTCCCTTTAAACCACTCCAGTACATTTAGGGTTATTGTCCTAGAAGTTGAACCCTTCATCCTAGTCTCAAACCTGAAACATTGCCAGTCATCTTTCCTTTAGTCCAGTCCCTGTCGATGCAAGCTTTACTATGCATATGGTGTTCTATGAGTAATGGGAAAGGTTGGATTTATATATATATATATATATATATATATATATATATATATATATATATATATATATATATATATATATATATATATATATATATATATATATATAAATAAATATATAAATAAATATATATATATATATATATATATATATATATATATATATATATATATACACACACACACACTTCTCCACAGCTTTGCCTCTGACCTGTCTGGAGAGCTCTTCATGCTGCTTGCTTAGTGGTGTTGAAGACTCAGGAGCTTTGAGATCTGGTGTATTTATACTGATGTCATGTGATACTTTGGTTGCGCACAGGAGGACCCTACGTAATCATCTAATTATGAGACCTCTTAAGTTCTTTGCTTTGATCACATCTTATTTAGGGGGTTTATAGCAAAAGGGGGTAAATACTTAAACACTCTCAGGATTTAGGTTTTTTTTTTGTCTTGATTACTATTTTTTCTCAACAAAAATATTTTGAACCTTTAAAGTTGAAGGCATGTTGTGTATATTACATGGTACAAAGCATTTTAAATCCAGGTTGAAATATAACAAAACAGGAAAAACCATCAAGGGGTGCAATACTTTTACAAAACACTATAGTTGATTAAAGCAGAACATCGCTCACAAAATGGATTTTTACTCCCTGCGATTCCCCACCTCCTCTGCAATATATAAAATTTTTTTTTTTACCGCTAAGTGAATGGCGAGTTTGCTCCTGTAGCCTCCTGAAAAATCCCTGTCAAATATCCCAGGAAGCTACAGAAGAAGGGACACAAAAAGGTACACTTTTGAAGGAGGAGGTACATTTATTTATTATTCAAGGCGCACTCTTACTAAGCTTGGTACAAAAGCATATAATTAAATTGCAGGTATTGGATGATATGATGGTAAAGTGAAGAGATACCCCAAAAATACTATACAATTTATTGAAAAAGAAATATACAAAATAAAAGCAAAAGTAAAAAGTTATCATGTTTTTGGCATAAAGAACATTTCAGTGCAATGAACACATTTCAGAAAGAATGCAACATCAATTTCTTTTTTTTCATAGCAGTAGTACATGTTTGTAAAAATTTCAGCTTAAAAAAATATAAACACCGCAATAATTAAACCTATGAACAATGAGGAAACAAACGAACTGTTCCCCAATATACTAAAATAGACTGAAAATTAAAAAGTTATAGCCTGGTGTCAGGTAATAAAACTATACATTTTGACAACAGCAATAAAAGAAAATAAAAGCATTCATATGTGACAATGCGTTAGCCATTTATTGGATCGTGGTTAGATCACCTGATGAAACGATGCATCATGAAATCAATAGTGGTACATCTGGGGAACTTTCCTATAGAACTCTCTTCCACTGGTGTGAAGACTTTAATCTGTCGCATGTGAGTGTCTCTCCCATTCTGATGATTTGCCAACACTGCTATCTGAATCATAAAGGTTCGAATGGGCTTTTTATGAGCATCGGTTAGAGGGATGTGTATCCAGCCACTGGGCTCAACCAGTTCAAGTTGCTACAAAAAAAAAGAAAAAAGCTAATTTAAGGGATCAAGAAGCAATATAATCCACATCATATTTTAGCTATATATGCAAAAACACAAAGTCCAAAAACCCAATTGCTGGCAAAAGTCAAAACAGTTGAATTATCTGTGTTCTGCCTGGTGGAGAGGATCAACAAGGTTGATTTTCTATTTAGATGCCTATACTATAGCTGCATTATAAGGCCTGGTTCACACCTATGCATTGTTTAGTGCATTTTCAGTTTCACAGAAACACACTACAGTCCATTTAACATGGCTTCCTATGGATGTGGTTTACGTCTATGCATTTTATGGAAAGGGCCAGGGATTTTTTTTCTGGTTTTTGGATCCATAGACTTCAATGGATCAAAAATGTGTATTGAAAAACGCAAAATACACCTGAAATATGCAAACTGCAACCTGCATAGGTATGAATCAGGCCTAAAATGATAATACGCAAACAAGTTTAGAAGAACTATCCTAATAGACAAGGTGGTACTGATGTTAACATTTAGTGGGCAGAGGCAGCAACCACTCCTGCAAAGAAACCCTGAGTAAAGGACAGTGACCTGCTTCCTTAAAAGAAACAGTCTACCATGTCAATCCCATTTGTAACAAAGAAAGCAATACATGGGTTGGACAAAAATATGAAAACACTACACGATTAACAGGTGTGAAAGCGACGACATGTTTTGCATTGAAAGTGGAAGTCATGTAACAGTAGGCAGCTTAATCTCAAAACATACAACTAGGGTTGTCCCGATACCACTTTTTTAGGACCGAGTACAAGTACCGATACTGTTTTTCAAGTACTCGCCGATACCGATTACCGGTACTTTTTTAATGTCACGTGACAGTGTTTTTTTGTTTTTTTTTTAACAATGCTTTTTTTTTTCTTTTTTTCTTTTTTTTTAGGGGGGGGGGGTGAATGGTGTCTGTGTGGTTTTTTTATTTACATTTTTATTATTTTTTACAATAATTTTTTTTAATTATTTATTGCAATATGTTTTTTTTTTTTAATTAGCCCTGTTGGGGGGCTTTGGTGAGATATCAGGGGTCTTAATAGACCCCTGAAATCTCCCCCCTTGAGACAGAGAAAGAGACCGGAGGATAGAGATTCCCCAGTCCCTTTCTCTGCAGCCTCAGCTGCACTGAGAATGAATGGAGAAAAGACAGCGGCTCCTCTCCATTCATAAACTGAGACATCGTAATCACAGGAGATTACAATGTTTGTTATGTGAATGGACAGAGTCAGCTGACTCTATCCATTCACAAAGGAGGACATGGAGAGAGAGACAGCACAACGGAGGGGGACAGAGGAAGAGAGAGGGACAGCAGAATGGAGAGGGACAGAGGAAGAGAGGGGGATAGCGGAACGGCGGGACAGAGGAACGAAGAGGGACAGCGGAGGAGGACAGCGGAACGGAGGGGGCATGAAGGAGGATGCGGTGAGACAGTCAGCGGTGATCGCGTGTGGGGGAGTTACAAGCACCGATCACCGCTTTATGTCACTAAGCAACTGAAAGCCGCGGGGGGAGAAGCTTGTAACTCCCCCACGTGTATCGATCAATGCTGATTGTACAGGTATCGGCGGAAGCATCGGGAGCATTTGCCCGAGTACAAGTACTTGGGCAAATGCTCGGTATCGGTGCCGATACCGATACTAGTATTGGTATCGGGACAACCCTACAAAGAACACTAGACACACCTAACTGGATTAAATACGGCCGCGGCCTTGTTTATTGTTTTTCACAAATATAAACAATTAACAATTCACCATAAATAATACTTTAAAACGGTAAACAAAATCGGTGGGGTGCTCTTCAAATATCCCTCTGGTTGAGACCCCCCCTCAGACTATGGGGTCCTGGGAATTTCGGTGACCTTAAATTACCTATCCTAGACTAGCCCTCAGAACATTCCCATTCAGCTGACCTTTTCTGATCTATCACAACCCCCCTATTGAAATCAATCAATGGGGGGGCTTGAAACTCTTATCACCACCATCCCATGAGGGAAAGGAAAAGCTATTCTCCCCTTTCCTCACATTCTCTTGTCTCCGCTGTGAGCCTGTGTCCAGAAAAACTGTGCAAAGAGAACTCCATAAGGAAAACATTCACAGGCGAACTGCAATTGCTAAACCACTAGTGACTGATATTAATGCTCAGAAGAGAGTGGTGCAACACCCATAAATCGTGGACTTGCAACAAACAGGTATGGAGTAATTCATTGCGTATTGATATATACTAATTACAAGGCTGTTTATGTTGTGAAACCCCCCTAATTACCCAATCTAAGTCCAGTATTGGATACATGCACCCATTTGGTTTCAGGACTATGAACAAACTCGCTCATCCATGCCTTTATAGACCTTGCTTTGTGCACTGGTGCGCAGTCATGTTGGAACAGGAAGAGGTCATCCCCAAACGGTTCCCACAAAGTTGGGAGCATGAAATTGTCCAAAATGTCTTGGTATACTGACGACTTAAGAGTTCCCTTCACTGGAACTAAGAGGCCAAGCCCAACCCCACACCATAATCCCCCTCCACCAAATGATCTGGACCATTGCAAAAAGCAAAGAAATAAGAGGGGGCGGTGGGACTTTAAATGAGACAGTTGACAGATTGGGGTTGAAATAAGAATTCAATTTATTGCATATGAATCGTACTGGTGTGTATTACATGTGAAAGGTAGCCTGTACATGTGCACCAAGCATGTCCTATAAGATACATGCATATGAACAAACAATACAAAATCTCAGCAATTAATGGATGACACACATGTCCTATAGAGATTGTACATATAATGCTGGGAAAACACAAGACAACATAATGTATAAATTGGTCTAAAAATTGATGCGTATATAATTCATAAAAGTAGGATCCTATAGAACGCACAGTGGCTGCATCCATAATGCCCGACGCGTTTCTGTGAAATACACTTCTTCAGGGGCGGATGCTATAGGATTTATATGTGGCCAAGCTATGGTGAGATGCAGGTACTGGGTCAAGAGGCATTGCCCTTCCCCGGAGCTGAGGCGACAAAAATCCAACACATGACAGGCGCAAACAGGCATCATCCACTCAGTGCATACCAACTCCTCGATAAGGTGACTAATAATTTCCAATAAATGGGGAGCATATCTTGGAGTACTGAAGACAGGAGCTTCCCAAAATTGTGGCAACTACATCTTCACAAAAAACTACACAATTTTGGGAAGCTCCTGTCTTCAGTACTCCAAGATATGCTCCCCATTTATTGGAAATTATTGGTCACCTTATCGAGGAGTTGGTATGCACTGAGTGGATGATGCCTGTTTGCGCCTGTCATGTGTTGGATTTTTGTCGCCTCAGCTCCGGGGAAGGGCAATGCCTATTGACCCAGTACCTGCATCTCACCATAGCTTGGCCACATATAAATCCTATAGCATCCGCCCCTGAAGAAGTGTATTTCACAGAAACGCGTCGGGCATTATGGATGCAGCCACTGTGAGTTCTATAGGATCCTACTTTTATGAATTATATACGCATCAATTTTTAGACCAATTTTTACATTATGTTGTCTTCCCAGTGTTTTCCCAGCATTATATGTACAATCTCTATAGGACATGTGTGTCATCCATTAATTGCTGAGATTTTGTATTGTTTGTTCATATGCATGTATCTTATAGGACATGCTTGGTGCACATGTACAGGCTACCTTTCACATGTAATACACACCAGTACGATTCATATGCAATAAATTGAATTCTTATTTCAACCCCAATCTGTCAACTGTCTCATTTAAAGTCCCACCGCCCCCTCTTATTTCTCTGAACCCGGGATGGAAGTACTACCCCGTGCCTCACTCAAAGTCCCAACCTTCTATTGATAATTGCAAAAAGCAAGTTCCATAAAGACCTGGATGAGTGAGTTTGGGGTAGAGGAACATGACTGGCCTGCACAGAGTTCTGACCTCAACCTGATACAACACCTTTTAGATGCTTTTAGATGAATTAGAGTGGAGACTGCGAGCCAGTCCTTTCTCGTTCAACATCAATGCCTGACCTCACAAATGAGCTTCTGGAAGAATGGTCAAGCATTCTCATAGACACACTCCTAAATCTTGTGGACAGCCTTCCTAGAAGAGTTGAAGCTGTTATAGCTGCAAAGAGTGGGCCAACTCAATATTGAACCCTATAGACTAAGACTGGGATGCCATTAAAGTTCATGTGCGTGTAAAGGCAGGCGTCCTAATACTTTTGACAATATAGTGTATATAAACATACACACAAACATGTTTATACATTGTATATGAAAACGAAATTGTCAAACTACTGTATACTATCTGTATACTATTCATCTACAAGAAATGATATCAAGCGTTATATATATATATATATATATATATATATACACACACAGATAGATAGATAGATAGATAGATAGATAGATAGATAGATAGATAGATAGATAGATAGATAGATAGATAGATATAAGCACTTCATTGTAATCTGTGAAGTCAGCAATGTACTGTATGTATAATCTGGCAGGATCGCTTTAATATCCATAAAGTTCTAGGATTAAACATTTTTTTGTTAGTTACCAACACATTTAGATCCCCTAGAACCAATGTATTTGGCAGGCTAAAATTGTCCTCGTAAAACTATTTAGCATGAAAAAATAAAAAACCTTTGAATGCTTCAACTGTACAGCTAACTTTACTCTAGAAAAGATAAACAAACTGAATTGAACATAATAGGGCATATTTATCAGTCTGATAATGGTCACCATTTCATTACCATGCTGCTGGTTATAAAATGAAATGAAAAAAAGAAGCTCACTCTATCATTAAAGTAGCTGTAAACCCCAATTGAAAGGCATTTGGTTTACTAAAGCCCTGTGTAACTGAGCTGCACTCAGTGCGTCTATGGACTGAAAAAGTGTCCCCATAGCAAGTGGAAGATCGGGGCTGCTTAGTGCAAAACCCTGCACAGAGCAGGTAAGTACTGTATAACAGATTTGTTATTAAAGGGTTTAGAATCACTAGTCTTAAGACTACTCTCCTTACCTTCCAACACCTATTGATAACCTGTAGAAAAAAGATGCATATACCTACCTATTTTCTGGCCACTCCAGTCTGGTCATGTGATTGGCTCCCCTCTGTCAGCTAGCCAGCAATGTATGACCCATATATAGCCTATGGGTGACGTCACTGCTTAGGTATCCAAGCCCTTGTCAGAGCCCTCTCCCCTCTCCCTGTAGCCCTTCCTTGCTGACACCAGGAGGATCTTGTTACTGCACCAGAGCAGGTTGAGAATAAGTATATACATTTTTCTTCTACAGGTTATTTAGTATAGGTGTTAGAAGGGGGTGGGAGCAGTTTTAGGATTACGAAGTGATATCCTGGAATTGTACATTAAAGCTTATTTTCTGTCTGTGGCCAGTTGGGGAGATTTCCTGTCCAAGACAGCATAAAATAAGAGGTGATAATCCAAAACAATGGGGTATCCCCTCTTACACAGCTGTCACCAGTACAGGTGTCTTCAATGTAAGATTTTCCCCCCGCTTCCTGTTTCTCTGACAATATTGTGGATTTACTAATACTCTCTGTCCAGGAGACAATAATCACTAGAGCCAAAACACAAGGTAAATCGCTCCAGTGGGGACAAAGACAGCAATACGAACCTACTAGGCGTTCTAACACCTCCATACTTAATTAAAAAAAATAAAAAAATAAAAAAAGCTATACATACCTACTGTAATTGCTTGCAGATAAAATAAGAAGTAGGGTTTCTGCATTGTGAACAAGATGTGCATTTTATCCCATTATTGCATACCAGGGAATATGGCAGCTCTACAAGTAAACAATACAAGCAGCAAGCCCGAGATTTATTAAACATTCTAAAAAGAAAACTAAAAATAATCCTGTTTATGAGCTTTGCCATCTAGGATTTCAGACTGCAGGCTGTTTGATTTTGCTTTACAGCAGGGATGTAAATATTTTACCTCTTCAGAGTCCAGGAAATGACTAGCAAAGGGAATCTGGATAGTTTTATGAATTTTTATTTACCTTCAAAAAAGTGCCATTAGTATTTAACAGGAAGAATATGAGATGAAAAAAAAAAGCGGACACTCATACCTGAGTAAAACACATATGTAATATTAATGTAGTAGTAAAAAAGTAGTAGTAAAAAAGTAAAAAAAAAAAAAATTCACTTTAAAAAGGTTTTAAATCCAATATTTTAAAAGTAGGGTTTTACAGCATCTGGTGCCTACAGTAATATTACTAGAAAGCACTGCTTTAAAGACTACTGCAGTTATCCAAATAATATCACCCCCCTTGCGGTTATGTCTATTAGGGTATTACAAGATTCCACAATAATAGAGGAGGAAACACATAATTCAGAAAAGACCAGTCTGCATGGGTGGTTAGGAAAAAAGGATTGAATGAAGAACTTCATAGGACAGTCCCCTAGGTAAGAAGTTCTTAAGGTTGCACATCCATTCCATACTAATAGATACTGGATTGCTTACTCAGAAAAGACAAAGTAATGAAACCATGTTAATATTCCATTATGTCCAAGAGAAAAAAAAAGGCTGTGTTGCAGTCTGGACTGTCACTCGGTCTGGGTCTGGACCGTGGTCCACCATTTAGTGATCCCTTCTCTAGTGTGTGCTTGTCTCAATCCAGAGCACTAAGTGTCTTTTCTGTCTGCTGCTTTGTTCCTCTACCTGAATGAGTCACTTCTGACAAGTTCTGACAAGGTAAAGAGGTGACAGTGGAGGGAGCTCCAGCATACAGCTTGTGAAGGACAGCCTCAGCTTTGTTCCTGTGTTAAGGGGGTATGCCCCTACCCTCCAGTCAGCCCTCCTCACTGAGCTCTGCAGAGTGTAACTTCAGCTTCCTGCCTGCTTGTTGAAAGCTCAGACAAGTTGCATAAATTCAACATTTTGAAAGGCTGTAGAGAAGAGAAGACTGCAGCTAAACAGGTACAACATATGTAGCAGGATTTGATCATCTCTGTTTATCACCTAAGGCTAGTCACTTCACTGGGTATATGTAAGGGTTTATAACCCCATTAACACATTGAGAACAAAATAAATATTCCCCAGTAAACAATGTTATAATTATTACCCAGCGCTTGCAGATTACAGCATTCAATGCTACTGGCTCCTGTTCCCTTAATACTGCTTCTCTAAAATTCTAGTCTTCACAAGAAAGTGTTATCCGCGAGGTCTCTAGTCAGTTTGTTAGCTTGGGAAGGGGAGGGAGGAGCAGGGGAGTGCCTTTTCATCCTGCACTACAGGGCTGTGTGCTTCTGTTGATGCACACAGTGTAGGGGAGTATAACTCCAGTCCCCGCATGCAAGGTTGACTCAATTGGAGAGAAGCAAGCCATGAAACAGAAAACCTGGGGCAGCAAAGTCATCAGCTTTAAGGGTCGATGCACATTGGCTTAAAAAAACACTGGTTCTAGAGGAGTTGCTTAGAAGCAGCTAATGTTATCCATGCACATTAGGATGTTTAGAGGCATATTTTAAAGTGATTGTAAAGGATCCTTTTTTTTAAAATAACAAACATGTTATACTTACCTCCTCCATGCAGTTGGTTTTGCACAGAAAAGCCCAGATCCTCCTCTTCTCGGGTCCCTCTTCGCTGCTCTTAGCCCCTTCCTCCTTTGAGTGCCCCCTCAGCGAGCAGCTTGCTAAAGGGAGCACCCAAGCTGAGTCAGAGCTTTGTGTATCCATTCAGACACGGAGCCCCCACCTGGCCCCGCCCCATATCTCCCCTGATTGGCTGACTTTGATTGACAGCCGCAGGAGCCAATGGTGCCACTGCTCTGTCTAAGCCAATCAGGAGGAGTGTACTGAGCGGCTAAGGGGATCTTGGACAGAAGAAGGGGCTCAGGTAGGTAATTTGGGGGTGCTGCTACACACAGAAGGTTTTTTACCTTTTGCCTTTACAACCATTATAAGCTTAGTGTTTAGAGGCAGGAAAAAAAACAAAACCTTTTGTCTTGTGTTTTCAAAAGCAGTTTTCTGTCATAAAAGAATATGCTCTTAACCACTTGCCGCCCGCCCACCGTCAAATGACGGCGGAGCGGCTCTCATTCTGGGACAACGTCATATGACGGCGCTCAGTTTAGCCATGGCGCAGCGATCATGGGTGCGCTGTGTTCCTGGGACACGGCGTGACAACGATCTCGGCAAAGACCTGCGGCTCTTTGCCCATGTGATCGGCTGTGTCCAATCACATGTAAACAAGGAAGTGCTATTTATCGGCTCTCCTTGCCTCACACTGACAGAGTGTGAGGTGAGGAGAGCCGATCAGCAGCATCTCCTCACAGGGAAGATTTGTAAAGATAATCAGGGCACTGATCATCAATGCCCCGATTACAATGCAGCCCCAGCAGTGCCCATTAGTGCTGCCACTCTGTACCCATCAGTGACACCAGTCTTTGCACATCAGTGACACCAGTCTGTGCCCATCAGCGAGGGCAATCAGTGCTGCCTTTCAGTGCTACCCATCAGTGCCACCTATCAGTGCTGCATATGTGCCTCCTCATCAGTGCCTCCCCATCAGTGTAAAATGTAAAAATACGTGTAAAAATAAAAAGTAAAATAAATAAAAAAAAAAAAAATGAAACATGCCCTGTCCCGCCGAGCTCACGTGCAGAAGCAAACGCATACGTGAGTATGAAAACTGTGTTCAAACCACACATGTGATGTATCACCGCTATCGTTAGAGCGAGAGCAATAATTCTTGCCCTTGACGTCCTCTACAACTCAAAACATGCAACCTGTAGAATTTTTTAAACGTCGCATATGGAGATTTTTAAGAGTAAAAGTTTGTTGCCATTCCTTGAGCAGGCGCAACTTTAAAGCTTGACATGTTGGGTATCAATTTACTCGGCGTAACATCATCTTTCACAATATAAAAAAAAATGGGCTAACTTTACGGTTGTCTTATTTTTTAATTAAAAAAAGTGTATTTTTTCCAAAAAAAAAGTGCGATTGCAAGACTGCTACGCAAATACGGTGTGACAGAAAGTATTGCAACGACCGCCATTTTATTCTCTAGGATGTCAGGAAAAAATATATACAATGTTTGTGTGTTCTAAGTAATTTTCTAGCAAAAAATAAAAAAAAGATTTTAACTTGTAAACAACAAGTTTGAAAAATAGGCCCGATCTTAAAGTGATTAAAAAAGAAATCAGGTTCTAAAATTACAAAACACCTGTCTAAGTAACCTAAAAATGTGCAAGACAGGAAAAAGACTATGCTTTTGTAAAACACAAAATGTGCACTTACATCAAAGTGGTAAACATTCAACTTAAGAAAGCAGTTCTAGAAATTGCTAATTTATTAATGTCACAGTGGCTGCTAAAAAATAAATAAAAAAATGAGATACTCCTATTTTAATGAATCATGTTATTTTTGCTAGGGATTACATTTGTAAGCAGGCTGTAAACTGGCAGAAAGTAAGAGCTACTTTTGTTGCAAAGAACATTTCTTTATTTACTTGCACAGACCTTGGTAAAACAAGGACACCATGCTTTTGGTTAGACACCTCTTGTTAAATACAAAAATAAAATCTAAACATAAGGCAAAAGTGTAATAGGGCATGAAAGACTTGGCTGATCAAGAAGTGTCTTCGTGTGGATACATCACAGAAAAAAAATGCTAAGGAAACATAAAGCAATTTGCCAGAAGATCTGCATGCATATTTTCCTGTCTGGAAGGTCCTCAATAATAAATGTCATGAAGTAAAAAAAAAAAAAAAAAATAAGACTTGCTCTCAAATCTATAGTCACTTGTCCTTTAACAGATATGACGGCTGAGCCACAGCACTGTACCTGTCAACACGTAAAGTGTTACAATCTGGCCTTATGCCACTTCTTTTTTATGTAGGAAGAAGACAAACTTGTAGAAGTGAGGCAGTAGTTCCAAAAAGGGAGATGATGCTTGGTCCAAAAGAAACTTCCACAGTTCCAAGCAAATTAAAAGGATAGCCCCTACAAGAGACGCTTTAAGGAAAAACCCAAACAAAAACAAGCAGAATTGATTCTAGTGAAAGAGTCAATTGTAGGAAAAAAGCGCTTTTATAGCAGCAAAACAGTTATGAGACATTAAGACCACCATGTAAGGAGAGGACTTCTGCATCTTTGGCAGCTTCTAACGCTAGATTGCAAGCTTTGATTTTCACTTGAACAAGCCAGAGAAAGGTAAAGCGAAGAAAGAGCTGCAGGATGGACAAGCTTGGTGGCAGGAGTAAATATGATCTCCATGAAAAAAAAAAAAAATGTATAACTAAAGTAGAGACGAAGGATGAACATACATTAAGACTAAATAATATGCTTTTAAGATTTAACTTTCAAAATTCCCCCGTCTCGTGCACAAGAGGAAGAGGATGTGGGTTGCCCACAGGAACCAATTGCATTCCATATAATATTCACCTTGTATTTATTGAAAAATGAAGCTTTTGATAGAGTTGGAAAACAATAGCATTATAAATAGAACTCCAAGAATATAAATTACATATATGTTCTATCCTACTATTCTAGCATTTAAAATGTTCAAGAACCTCCATAATATATGCAATGAAAAGTGTAAAGCATTCATCTATCTGATACATGACTGTAGGAAAATATGGCTATGAATGCTCAACTCCTTGGTTATCTCAACTTATATATTACAGACCTTGACTGGCTCATTTCACTGGCCTTTCATCACTCAGATCGCAGGCTATTATGAGAAACTAATATGAAGGTAGGTTCAAGATTTCTTTGATATTTAAAATGCATTTCTTTAATTATTAATACACAACTGCATTCAAGTTTTTTTTTTATATATATATTTGGCAAACCATCCACTGCTACAGACTGTGGTAAGCAATGTTACCATGAGATCGACTTCACAGTGGCTTGCAGCAGCTGATTCATAGGGCATCACTGATGTCAACATTGGAAGTAATTAAGGGAGCTGCCCTCTTGGCTACACTGCCTGTGCCACACACAACGATATACAGTATGAAATGTCTGTGTATGCAGACACTTTGAAGATATCCTCATAGTAAAAAGAAGTTGCCTATGTGTACAGTGTCAAGCAAGAGAACTTGAGTTATCATTAAGAAAAGATGTGACCTGGCACAACCCTGTATAATAATGGCTGGCCTCCATCCCTATTATACATACAGAGAGAAAGAGGAAAAGTTGGGACTTTAAATGAAGCCTGTCATTATAAATAGAAATACTATTTTTATATTTTTTGTTGTCAAGATCCTATTTGAGCATGCCAAATCATGAAAAACCATCTATAACAATCCATAATAATTTAATTGTAGTCTACAAGACTTACGTAAAAAAATAATGCTTACAGCATGGGGTACACAGTCATTGGACATGTGAGTTAGGGACCTTAGATTGTAAGCTCCGCTATACTTGTATAGCGCCATCCATTTATGCAGTGCTTTACATATACATTCACGTCGGTAGGGACCGACGTGAATGTATATGTAAGGCACTGCATAAATGGATGGCGCTATACAAGTACCTTAATAATAAAAATAATAATTGACATATAGGATAAAACAAATCAAATATTACAAGGCAATACATACATATGATAAAATATAAATATCAGAACACATGATATACAGTGGGGACGGAAAGTATTCAGACCCCCTTAAATTTTTCAATTTTTGGTATATTGCAGCCATTTGCTAAAATCATTTAAGTTAATTTTTCTTCCTCATTAATGTACACCAAGCACCCCATATTGACAGAAAAACACAGAATTGTTGACATTTTTGCAGATTTATTAAAAAAGTAAAACTGAAATATCACATGGTCCTAAGTATTTGCTGTGACACTCCTATATTTAACTCAGGTGCTGTCCATTTCTTCTGATCTTCCTTGAGATGGTTCTACACCTTCATTTGAGTCCAGCTGTGTTTGATTATACTGATTGGACTTGATTAGGAAAGCTACACACCTGTCTATATAAGACCTTACAGCTCACAGTGCAAATGAGAACCATGAGGTCAAAGGAACTGCCTGAAGAGCTCAGAGACAGAATTGGGGCAAGGCACAGATCTGGCCAAGGTTACAAAAAATTTCTGCTGCACTTAAGGTTCCTAAGAGCACAGTGGCCTCCATAATCCTTAAATGGAAGACGTTTGGGACGACCAGAACCCTTCCTAGAGCTGGCTGTCTGGCCAAACTGGGCTATCAGGGGAGAAGAGCCTTGGTGAGAGAGGTAAAGAAGAATCCAAAGATCACTGTGGCTGAGTTCTAGAGATGCAGTCGGGAGAGGGGAGAAAGTTGTAGAAAGTCAACCATCACTGCAGCCCTCCACCAGTCGGGGCTTTATGGCAGAGTGGCTTGACGGAAGCCTCTCCTTAGTGCAAGACACATGAAAGCCAGCATGGAGTTTGCTAAAAAAACACCTCAAGGCCTCCAAGATGGTGAGAAATAAGATTCTCTGGTATGATGAGACCAAGATAGAACTTTTTTTGGCCTTAATTCTAAGCGGTATGTGTGGAAAAAAACAGGCACTGCTCATCATCTGTCCAATACAGTCCCAACCGTGAAGCATGGTGGTGGCAGCCTCATGCTGTGGACGTGTTTTCTAGCTGCAGGGACAGGACGACTGGTTGCAATTGAGGGAAAGATGAATGCGGCCAAGTACAGGGATATCCTGGATGAAAACCTTCTCCAGAGTGCTCAGGACCTCAGACTGGGGCGAAGGTTTACCTTCCAACAAGACAATGACCATAAGCACACAGCTAAAATAACGAAGGAGTGGCTTTACAACAATTCTGTGACTGTTCTTGAATGGCCCAACCAGAGCCCTGACTTAAACCCAATTGAGCATCTCTAGAGAGACCTAAAAATGGCTGTCCACCAATGTTTACCATCCAACCTGACAGAACTGGAGAAGATCTGCAAGGAGGAATGGCAGAGGATCCCCAAATCCAGATGTGAAAAACTTGTTGCATCTTTCCCAAAAAGACTCATGGCTGTATTAGATCAAAAGGGTGCTTCTACTAAATACTGAGCAAAGGGTCTGAATACTTAGGACCATGTGATATTGCAGTTTTTCTTTTCTAATAAATCTGCAAAAATGTCAACAATTCTGTGTTTTTATGTCAATATGGGGTGCTGTGTGTACATTAATGAGGAAAAAAATGAACTTAAATGATTTTAGCAAATGACTGTAATATAACAAAGAGTGAAAAATTTAAGGGAGTCTGAATACTTTCCGTGCCCACTGTATAAAGAATTGCGGGATCGAAACCTGATATGTCTTGGCATCTATTGTTGGAACTCTATGCGTTTCGTGAATCACGTTTACTCATCAGGAGTATGGATGCAAGAATTCAATCACTGTAAGTACAGAGAAGTCAGATATATAAATATAGTAATAAACCCTTTATAAAAATGAGGGAGGGAAAGTTTTCTGAATGATACAAAAAAGTTCCCTTAAAACGGCATTTGGATATACTGGTACTTACAGATCAGCCCAAGAACTGAACTGGCTCATGCGGGGGTAAAAGGATTGGAAGAGACCCCATCATATGCCAGGGCCCGGAGCTGAGGCAGGAAACCCAAACCAAGTCAGGGGGTCAGCTAGCAGGCAGTTCAGGTCATCACAATGCAATCACAGAGAGGATGACAATCTGTACCAATCTGGAAAATAATGATTGTATGGTGAGTAGTGTGTGAAAATGATGAATAATGAAAGTGTGGAAAAAATTATTTAAAAAAAAGAAAGAAAAAACTGGGTAAACAAGGAGTGAATCTAGAAGTGTATCTAGAGTGTATCTGGAAGAGAACGATTGTATGGTGAGTGGTGTGTGAAAGTGATGAATAGTGAAAGTATAGAAAAAAGGGAAAAGAATTATGACAAAAATATAGGATTTTTTTTCATCAACTTGCCTGTAAAATGCTTTTCTTTGAGTACATCATGGGACACAGAGTTAGTCTAATATTCATTACCTACTGGGTTATACTTTATCTTCAGGTGAATGGACACTGGTAGACCAAAGGTCTTTAGATAGGAAGTTATCCCCTATATAATCCGTCCCATACAGGAAGTACTTCAGTTTTATAGCAAGCACTGAATTCTCAAAAAAGAGGTGAGGGATCTCTGTGTCCCATGATGTACTCAAAGAAAAGGATTTTATAGGTAAGTATGATGAAAAAAATCCTATTTTCTTTTTCATACATTATGGGACACAGAGTTAGGCTAATACAGTCTAATACAGTATGCATTACCTACTGGCATGTCCCAGAGCAATAGCCTTGAGGAGATGGAGACACCCTGCCAAACAACAGCCATCAGACCTTATACGGCAGCCCGCAGTACACTGTGGCCAAAAGCCGAATCTTAGGCTGCTCGAACATCCACTTGATAAAATTTTGTGGACGTATGCAATGAAGACCAGGTAGCAGCCTTACAAATCTGAGCCACAGATACCTGATGGCGAAAAGCCCAGAAGGTTCTTACACCCCTGGTAGAATATGATCTCACCCTAAAGACAGGAGCTTTACATTTCAGACCATAGGCCTGAATGACTAATTGATGGACCCAATTGGCAATGGAAGCCTTGGAAGCTGCCTGCCCCTTCTTGAGTCCTTTTGGTAAAACAAAAAAAGGAGTCTGATCCTCAGATCTCCGCAGATCTAGACAAATAAACCTGAACTGCCCGGAAAACGTCCAAGGAATGCAGTCGTCTCTCTTCCGCCGAACGAGGCTGAGAGAAAAAAGAAGGCAAAATAATATCCTGATTTAAATAAAAAGCTGACACCACCTTTGGCAAAAAGGATGGAACAGGTCTTAACATGACCCTGTCGTGGTGAAGGATCAAGCACGGTTCCCTGCACAAAAGGGCCGCCAACTCCGACACCCTTCTAGCTGAGGTGGCCATCAGGAAGGCTAGCTTGCATGACAGCATGTCTAATGGAATTTCCTTGATAAGCTCAAATGGTTGTTTCTGTAACACAGACAACACCAACTTCAAGTCCCAAGGACATAGGTGACCTAATCGGAGGAAGCAAACAAGATTTCCCCTGCAAAAAGGTTCAGACCAGCGAATGGGAGACTGAAGGCCTTTAAAAGAATACTGACAGGGCCGAAATCTGACCTCTGATTGTACTCAAAGCCAATATGATTTCCACAGCTGACTGTAGAAAACAGAGAATTCTCCCAATCACTTATTTCCGAGGATGCAATTTTCTGGCTTCACACCAAGCAATATAAGTCTTCCAGACCTGGCAGATATTCCTAGTGACAGCTTTTCTAGCATTCACTAGGGTAGACACCACTGGTCCTGAGATGGCACGGTCTTTTAAAACCCTGGCTTCAACAGCCATGCCGTCAAATTTAGAGACTGTAACTTGGGGTGGAATATAGGACCTTGAGACAGTAGATCAGGGCGACATGGAAGCGTCCATGGCCCGTCTATTGTCAGCCTCACAATGTCCGTGAACCAGGGCCTTCTGGACCAGGCTGGTGCCGACAGACTGTCTGGAACCCCCTCTCTCCGAGTCCTGCGCAACACATGTGGAAGGAGAGGGATCCGCGGTAAAGCATAAACCAGGGAGTACTGGCTCCATGGAACTATCAGAGCATCTGCTCTAATTGCCAGAGGATCTCTTGTTCGGGACACAAACTGTTGTAGCTTGTTGTTGAACCTGGATGCCAGTAGGTCAACCTCTGAGCATCCCCAACGCTGGCAAATTTTCTGGAACACCCCTGGGTGTAGGGACCATTCCCTGGGCAGACCTGCTGGCAGCTGAAATAATCAGCCTTCCAGTTCTCTACACCCGGGATATGGACTGCTGATAGAATTAGCAAATGTTCCTCTGCCCAGGCTAGTATGTGGTTCACCACCTTTAGAGCTGAACAACTCCTGGTACCGCCTTGGTGGTTTATATAGGACACTGCAGTGGCATTGTCAGACTGAACTCTGATAGGGCAGTCCTGAAGTTCCACCGTCCAGGACCGTAGGGCCAGACGTACTGCCCATAACTCCAGGATGTGGATGGGCAGAATCTGTTCTGTCCTTGACCATTTCACCTGAGCTGTGAGCCCCTCTAGGGTCGCTCCCCTGAGAGACTGGCATCTGTAGTCAGTACTCTCAAAGTTAATGGGAGGAAGGATTTCCCTTTCGCAGGTTCTGATCCTGCAACCACCAGTTTAGGCTTAAGTGTGCCCGAGGTGATAAGAACATTGGATAATCCAGGGCTTGTCCTCTCCTGCTCCAAGCCAAGATGTCTTGTTGTAAAGGCCTAGAATGGAACTGGGCATAGGGCACTGGCCTCGAAGGAGGACACCATCCTCCCTAGAAGATGCATACAGAGCCGAATGGAGGGTTGTCTGGTGCCCCTTATCTGACGCACCTGATCCTTCAGGGCACAGATCCGAGTGGCAAAAATACCCTTGCTTGGACCGTATCTAGGATCAGACCTAAATACTTTAGACTTTGAGCTGGTCTCAAGGCTGACTTCTTGGTATTTATGATCCAGCCTAAGCTTTCCAAATACTGCACTGTGTATTTTATGCTCTGTTCTAGAGCCTGTAGTGAGTGATTTCTGAGCAGGAGGCCGTCCAGATACCAGATAAACAGGTTTGAGTAAAACCCTGTGCCTCTTTCGGATACAGGAACCTCTACAATAACTCCTTGAGGCACTAAATGATGTAGTGCCTGAAACAATAAGTCTCTTTTTGGAGGATCCGAGGGAACGCTGGATCTTAGAAACCTCTGAGGGGGAACCCTCCGCAACTCCAGCTTGTAACCGTGGGATATAGTTGAGGTGACCTACTCGTCCTGAACTATTGTTCTCCAAATGTTCGCAAAGTGCAGCAGCTTAGTGTAGGGGCATACCCTCAAAAGGAGAGCTTTGTGCTGTGTTTAAAAAAGCTTTGGACCCAGGGCTTTTTCTGGCACTGGTCTTGCGGGTTGCCCCTGGCTCTAGTGCCCTGTTGGCGGCAGAACTGCCTTGGCACTGAGACACTTGAGGAAGCAGTCCCTTAGGTTTTTAAATGAGGGAAGCCTGGTGCTCTTCTTCACAATTTTTTTGGATATATTTGTCCAAATGATCACCAAATAAACGTTCCCCATGATAGGGGAAACGTGCCAATAACTTTTTACAAGGAAGCTCGGCTGACCAGTTCTTAAGCCACAAAAGTCTGCGCATATGTACAGACAGGAGAGCCAAACGAGAAACCTGCTGCATTGAATTCTTTAAGGCATCAACAGCAAAACACAGCACGTGAGGAATATCTGTCTTATTTTCAGCCAGATCATCCTCCTGGTTAAGGCCTGTCAGGCCGTCTGACCTGATCCTTTACGAATTGGCAGAAACCAATTGCTGCAACAGCTGGCTGAATAGCTGAACTGGTCAAAGAAAAGGAAGCCTTTAATAATGACTCCAATTTCTTGTCAACAGGGTCTTTCAAGCCCTGTGCATTATCTACCGGACAAGTTAAGTTCTTTTTTAAGGAAGAGACTGCTGTATCTTCGGCTGGCATGCTCCACTTCTTAAGAAACTTTTCATCCATGGGATATAAAAGGGAAAACCTCTTAGGAGGAACAAAAATCCTGTCAGGATGTTCCCAATCAGCATACACCGCCTGTTCCAACAGAGGGTGTAAGGGGAAAGGCTGTGTGGCCTGAAGAGGCCTCAGGGACCCCAAAGAGGACCAGGGGGGCTCAGTAACCTCTGTAAGAGGCAACTTAAAGGCAGAACGAACCATCTCATCTTGGTAAGAGTCTGGATCAAAAAACTCTGCGACTGAGAGGCAGACATTAACTGGGTATCTCCTTGTCCAGACTGCTCAGAAGCAGACTCATCTGCCAGGCCCTCCAAAGAAACCTGAGCTTTTAGCTCTTCCACATCCTCAACCCACTCCTGCTCAAAACTAGGAGGCTCCAGGGAGGGGGATCTGTCACGGTTCTTGCTACCCTGCGGGATGGAGGCAATCATGCCAGCAATCCTGTGCTCCAACCCGGCCAAACAGAAACATAAAAAGAGCTACAATTTTATTTAAAAAAACTATATTTTGTACTTTTAGCTATAATAATAATAATATAATATATAATATAATATAAATTTTTTTTTTAAAAAAAGCTATTTTTTTTCCTCAGTTTAGGCCAATATGTATTCTTCTACATATTTTTGGCAATAAAAAACGCAATACGCATATATTGATTGGTTTGCGCAAAAGTTATAGCATCTAATAACTATGGGAAAGATTTATGGCATTTTTCATTATTTTATTTTTTTACTAGTAATGGTGGTAAGTGATCTGCAATTTTTATCGGGACTGCAACATGACAGATCGGACACTTTTGACACATTTTTGGGACTATTGACATTTATACACCGATCAGTGCTATAAAAAGCACCGATCACTGTGTAAATGTCAATGACAGGGAAGGGGTTAACACTAGGGGGCGATCAAGGGGTTAACTGTGTTCCCTTGTGTGTGTTCTAACTGTAGGGGGGAATGAACTGACTAGAGAAGATGACAGATCGTTGTTCCAAGCTGTCTCTCCTCTCCTCACAGAACAGGGATTTGTGTGTTTACACACACACACACACACACATGTGATCGCGCGCGGTCAGCAGTCATCAAGACCGCCGGCCACGCGCATTGGCTCCACCAAAGTGCGGTGGCGCGTGCTATTCACGCTTAGAGGGCCGGCGCACAGCTACGACGGCTCATGGGAGCGTGCCGAACTGCTGCAGTACAATGACGGCGGCTGGTCGGCAAGCGGGTAACACACCTCAGAAGGGAGACTCTTTAATAGGGCTCACCAAGTCCCTATACAACAATCATGCTAAGCACCTTAAGCCTGCCAAGCAACACCTGGTGACTCATGTGACCCGGGAAAGGAGAAATGAACCACTGCAAAAGCTTGGTTCAGAGCCTGTTCTGTGTCCCACAGCTGCCTTCTGGAAGCACCGCATGCTTTGCACACACAGCTTAAATAAGCTGGCTGTGCGCCGGAACGTTCTGTGCATGTGTGCGTGGGTCCCAGCGAACGGGAGTGGCTGTATTCGCGTATGATGCTAATCTTCACGCGCCCAGATAAAGGCTACAGCGCATGTGTTGCTTCGCGAAGCCGCATGTGCCATGGCCACCAAACTGCCAAGTACAGCAGCGCTCTTGCGCATGCACCATTGCGAACAAGGCGAAATGGCACCGTCGCGCGCCATCATACAGGTAAAAAATAGCCAGACACAAGCAAAAAAGGTACACTTTGCAAACACCCACAGCTAGCCCAAACTCCCCCAGTATGGTCACCGCACACAGGTGTCCAGCCTCTAGCTAGCTTCACTGATTGTTACAATCACTGGGACACTCCATAATAGTAAATGAAGGGGTTTTACTTGCCCGTCCAGGCGCAGGGAAGCTTAGAAACTATGAGCCCAATCTTCACCCATCACGGTGGGTTCCTGTTACTTGAGGACCTTCGAGGACTGGGTACCCTTTTCATGTTTAGGGTCCACTCCCTTGGACCTGTACAGCACCCTGCAGGAATGGCTTAGCGCTGTGGTGTCCAGGATTCCACTTTGCAGGGTCCAGCGCCCGCTTTACATGTAAAACCTTGCAGGATCTTGAGTCTACTTTGCGAGGCTCGGGTACCATTTATCTAAGCATATAGAGCCTGTGTCAAATGGATCCGATCGGCCAATCCCTTGATTCATTTAATTCATTGTGGGACTAGAGACCTGGAGCTCAGAGAGCTCAAATAAACGTGCCCATCCACCTTGCAGACACTGGTAAAAAACTGAAGTACTTCCTGTATGGGAGGGGTTATATAGGGGATCACTTCCTGTCTAAAGACCTTTGGTCTACCAGTGTCTATTCACCTGGAGATGAAGTATAACCCAGTAGGTAATGAATATTAGCCTCTGTGTCCCATGATGTATGAAAAAAGTGTGTAAACAATGAGAGTGTATGAAAGAAAAGGAAGAAGAAAAAAAGAAAAGAAGAAAAAGAAGAAAAGATCCGCACCTGACTGCCCTGAAGTGCAAGATGGATAATAAACGTCTATGCACCCCCAGCGCCACTAGGACGCGGCTGGCAGGGCGCTGCATGGCGCTGCATGGCGCTGATGCACAGGAGGGCACCCCCCTGCCACCACCCAAATGGTTTCAGTTTCCTGCCTCAGCTCCAGGACCGGCCCGTGATGGGGACCCCCTCTTCCACTCCCTTCACCCCCGCATGAGCCAGTTCAGTTCTTTGGCTGACCTGTAAGTGCCAGTATATCCAAATGCCTTTTAAAGGAACTTTTTTGTATCATTCAAAAAACTTTCCCTCCCTCATTTTTAAGAAGGGTTTATTACTATATTTATATATCTGACTTCTCTGTACTTACAGTGATTGAATTTTTTCATCCATACTTCTGATGAGTGAACGTGATTCACGAAACGCATAGAGTTCCAACAATAGGTGCCGAGACATATCAGGTTTTGATCCCGCAATTCTTTATATATCATGTGTACTATCTGATATTTATATTTTATCATATGTATGTATTGCCTTCTAATATTTGATTTGTTTGTATCCTATTATGTATGTCCTATGACTGTGTAACCCATGCTGGAAGCATTATTTTTTACGCAAGTCTTGTTGACTACAATTAAATTATTATGGATTGTTATAGGTTTTTCATGATTTGGAATGCTCAAATAGGATCCCGACAACAAAAAATATAAATATAGTATTCCCATTTATAATGACAGGCTTCAAAGTCCCAACTTTTCCTCTTTCTCTCAGAACTTGAATTATGATTTATGGTTAAATATAATATCCACTGCCATAAAGCCCCTGAGCCTGGCTGTGAACGAGAACTTACTTGAGATTTTTGGTGTCGTGTTTGAATTGTATGTATAATTTATTTGAATTCTATCATAGCAGTCTAAGTTACCACTTAGCAAAACATCAAGAGAAACAGACTCGTAATCATCAATAAAATGTGGAACGATCTTACAGCTGACTATCTGATCCAGTACAACAAAAAATTAGATTAATAGACTTTTAGCAACCGTAGCACAATTCAAATAGGATTTTAGTAAACCAATAGTGTCTTCTGTGGAAGAAAACAAAACAAAACCAAAAAAAAAAAAACATTATTGTGCTGTGTTCAACTAAAAAAATACTGGGGGTTTGATTCTCTGCACTATATGCTATCACGAGCAGAGCATGTTGCCCTCCTCTGTTTATGTTGCCATTCAAGTGCTGACACAAAATTCCTGCACTTCTTGCTATTACAGCAACTGTCGGTGGAACATGCATTTAAAGGATAAGTTCACCTTTGGGAACATGTTACATGTTCCACCCATTTTTAGGATGGAACATGTAACATCTTTCCGCTCCTGCAGCCTCTCCCTTATTCCCCTTCTAATTGTGAGAGTGGGCCCAGGATCTTCTCCCCACACCTGCTGTCACAATTTGAAAAGAACGCGTCCGTGTGGGGCCCCGCTCTGTGAATGAATGAACTACAAGTACCTGACAGCCTTTGCAGCCGACGGTTCATAGTTGTTAACTACCAGGGCGCTGTTGAGTACTCCAGTAAATCATTGATTCTACGGGCAGACAGCTACACAGACAGTCTGCAGGAGTTTGAGATCTGGTAGGTGCAATGTTTTAGAGGCTCCAGAAAAATAAAAAAATATATATATTAAATGCACATTTTTGCAGGTTAAAAAAAATGTGCATTTAATATTTTTTTTTTCCGAAAGGCAAACTTATCCTTTAACAAAATATCAGTTTGACATTTGTGAATTATCATCAATGACTACAGTTCAGCTTTAAAGAGGTTGTAAAGGCTCAAGGTTTCTTACCTTCATGCATTTTATGCATGAAGGTGATAAACATACTGTGGGCAGCAGTGCCCCCAGCCCCCCCCCCCACTTTTCCCCAGTACTTCCCTGAGCCCTATCTCAATCCAGTGATGTGCATGAGAGCAGCGGCTCTCCAGGGTCTCTGCCTCCTCATTGGCTGAGATATTGCCTCCCGCTACTGGCAATCCCAGCCAGGTGGCCAATGAGGAAAGAGGAAGGGCGGGGCCGAACTGCTTGCTGTGTCTGAATGGACATAGCAGCAGCTCAGGAGCAAGCCTGCTCGGGTTCCCTCATAGCAAGCTGCTTGCTATGGGGGCACTTGGTAGGAGGGAGGGACCAGGAGCTCTCGCGGGGGACCCAAGAAGAGGAGGAATCAGGTCTGCTCTGTGCAAAACCACTGCACACAGCAGGTAAATATGACACGTTTGTTGTTTTAAAAGAAGAAAAACCTTTACTATCACTTTAAATTATATTTAACCACTTCAGCCCTGGAAGGATTTACCCACTTCCTGACCAGGCCATTTTTTGCAATATGGCACTGCATCGCTTTAACTGACAATTGCGCGGTCGTAAGACGCAAACAAACCCAAACAAAATTGATGTCCTTTTTTTTCCACAAATAGAGCTTTCTTTTGGTGGGATTTGATCACCTCTGCGGTTTTTATTTTTTGTGCTATAAGCAAAAAAAGAGCGACAATTTAAAAAAAAAAAAAAAAAAAAAACTAAATTTTTTACTTTCTTCTATAAAACATTTTAAAAAAATGTAAAAAAACAAAAAACTTATTCATCAGTTTAGGCCGATATGTATTCTGCTACATATTTTTGTTAAAAAAAAAAAATTGCAAGAAGTGTATATTGATTGGATTGCGCAAAAGTTATCTACAAAATAGGGGATAGATTTATGGCATTTATAATATTATTTTTTCTTTTACTAGTAATGGCGGCGATCAGTGATTTTTAGCGGGACTGCGTCATTGCGGTAGACAGATTGGACACCTAACAGATATTTTTGACACTTTTTTGGGGAATCAATGACATTATTACAGCAATTAGTGCTAAAAAATATGCACGGTTATTGTACTAATGACACTGGCAGGGAAGGGGTTAACATCAGTGGCGATCACGGGGTTAAATGTGTTCCCCGTTTGTGTTTTCTAACTGTATGGGGGACTGTGTGACTGGGGAAACACACAGATCCATCTTCCTGCATAGCAGAAAGAAAGGATCTGTGTGATCTCCCCTGTCAGAACAGAGATCTGCCTTGTTTACACAGGCAGATCCCCGTACTGCCACTGCAGGAATAGATCATGGGTGGCCGGCGAACAAAGAGTCCACCGGACCCGCTGATTGGCTCCCCCACTGGCCAATGGCCCCGTGCCCACAAAAGCGAGTTCCTGTGCCGACGTACAGCTACGGCGATTTGCGGGAACGAGCCACCTTGCCGCAGTATAATGAAAGCGGCTGGTCGGGAAGCGGTTAAAGTTGGCACCCCAGCTCTGAAAATTGTCACATGGCGGACAATCCTTATTCATATATGTGTGCATTACATCGATTAACTGAGGTTAGATTTTTTTTTTTTTGAAAATGCTAGTTCTCTGACTGTCTCTTACCCCAGTACACTCTGAATCACTGACCAGGAACAGGAAAGTTTTGAAGTCTTTGGTTTAACAAGATAGCCCGGTAACAGGTAACATTTTCAGGAGTATAGTTCAGCAATGGCAGCCTCTACATACTCACTACAGATTTCCTTGAGTGGTTATAGGTGAATTGACCTGTTTAGTTTCCTACTAAACATAAGCAGCAATGACTTTCGCAACCAGCAAAGTCACACATTTACAAAACGCATGTGTTGGTGCCATATGATATTGAAATTATGCTTCTAGTTACAGGAAATGTCTTAAGGGGAAACTAAACCTTTAAGTTACTGTATTTATCGGCGTATAACACGCACCTTAATTTTAAGAGGGAAGTTTTAGGGAAAAAACTTAAATTTTAAATAAAGAATTTTGAAGCAAAACAAGGGTCAGTGCCCATCAATGCAGCCTTATCAGTGCCCATCTGCACCCTCTCCGTTGCCCATTAATGAAGCCAGTACCCATCTGCAGCCTTGCCCATCATTGCAACCTAAATAGAAAATCTGTAGCCTTGCCCATCACTGCAACCTGATCAGTGCCCATCTGCAGCCTTGCCCATCATTGCAGCCTAATCAGTGCCCATCTGCAGCCTTGCCCATCACTACAGCCTAATCAGTGCCCATCTACAGCCTTGCCCATAATTGCAGCCTGATCAGTGCCCATCTGCAGCCCTGCCTATCATTGCAGCCTAAATAGTGCCCATCTGCAGCCTTGTCCATAATTGCAGGCTGATCCGTGCCCATCTGCAGCCTTGTCTTTTCCGGGATAGAGAGAGCTGGATCTCCTGTGTACTTGGCTCGCAGTCACGCCCAGTTCTGCCCCTTGGCTCGGCTCCTTTAATGGACATAACAGCGGTCCAATGCCGGGGCATCTACACTAGGAGCTGTCCAGGGGGCGTGACTGGGCATGACTATGAGCCGACCCAAGCACACAGGAGATTGCAGGTCTGTATTTCGGCGGTGCTCGTTCCCTCCTTCCCCTCCGAGGCAGCCTATAACGGCGTATAAAACGCACACACAATTGTCCCCCTATTTTAAGGGGGAAAAAGTGCGTTTTATACGCCGATAAATAAGGTAATCATTACTGACCTCCCTTCCCATGCGAACTATATCCCCTTATAAGACTAGCGAGAGAGCAAGCCCAGGTGGTGCTCTGAGCCTCTTTTCAGCCAGCATGGCTATTTGGAACTGCATGTGAGGCCTATTCTTCAGAGGCCCCAATGGAAAAACCTGCAGCTTATCTCTATAAAATCTGAATAAACCTGAATGCATCTCACTCATAAAATGTGGAGAAAAGCAGATGTACTGTCCTCGATTGCTAATTTATTACAGTTGGATTCCTTTTTATTACAGATTTTTTTCTTTTAAAATGGTCTTGGATCTTTTTTTTAACTGTCTTTTCACAAGTTTAAAAACTGATGCTCTAAACCTCTTTTTTACAGTAATGTGGGTGTATATATATATATATATATATATATATATATATATATATATATATATATATACACACACACATATATACACACAATCTTTGTTTTACAAATAAACATTTAATATGGGTTAGCTAAAGAAACATCATAGAAAAACCAATCCACTGCAGAAAGAGGTATCCAATAAGAAATAAATGTTTATGTTGCAGCTTGAGCTACTGAGCTCTGTAAATAGGTTTTGTACAACAAGGTAGGTAGACGAGGACATCCTAGAGCAGTGATGGCAAACCTTAGCACCCCAGATGTTTTGGAACTACATTTCCCATGACGCTCACCTACACTGCAGAGTGCATGAGTATCATGGAAAATCTAGTTCCAACACATCTGGGGTGCCAAGGTTCGCCATCACTGTCCTAGAGCTTAATCCATTAATGGAATATAATACTACATAATATTCATTTGCAGTATTTCCCATTTATCTCACTTTATTTTATTTATTTAATACCAGTGAGAATACAGAAAAAAATATATACAAAACCCACTGTATATTAGCTTTTACAAGAGACCTCATGATTTAAAAGTATGCCACATGCCAAAAAGAAACAAACCCTGTGTTAAAAAAAAACAAAAACAAAAAAAATACATTTAAAAAAGTGAAGATCACATATAGTGCAAACCCAGAAAGTATTCACAGAACTTCACTTTTTCCACATTTTGTTATGTTACAGCCTTATTTCAAAATGGATGAAATTCATGATTTTCTTCAAAATTCTACAAAAAATACCCCATAATGACTGACTATGTGAAAGACTTTTTGATTATGATGCTACAAGCTTGGCACACCTATTTTTGGGCAGTTTCTCCCATTCTTCTTTGCAGGACCTCTCAAGCTCCATCAGATTGGATGGGGAGCGTAGGTGCACAGCCATTTTTAGCTCTCTCTAGAAATATTCAAATCGGGTTCAAGTCTTGGCTCGGCTGGGCCACTCAAAGACATCACAGATTTGTCCTGTGGCACTCTTGTTATCTTGGCTGTGTGCTTAGGGTCGTTGTCCTGTTGGAAGATGAAACTTTGCCCCAGTCAGAGCGCTCTGGAGCAGGTTTTCGTCAGGGATGTCTCTGTACACTGATCTTTCCCTCGATCCTGACTAGTCTCCCAGTTTCTGCCGCTAAAAAAAACATTCCGAAAGCATGCTGCTGCCACCACCAAGCTTCATTGTAGGGATGGTATTGGCCAGGTAATGAGCGGTGCCTGGTTTCCTCCAGACATGATGCTTGCCATTCAGGCAAAATAGTTCAATCTTTGTTTCTGAATGTTATTTTTCATGGTCTGAGAGTCCCTCAGGTGCCCTTTGGCAAACTTCAGGCGGGCTGTCATGTGCCTTTTACTGAAGAGTGGCTTTCGTCTGGCCACTCTACCATACAATCCTGATTGGAGTGCTGTAGAGATGGTTGTTCTTCTGGAAGGTTCCCCTCTCTTCACAGAGAAACGCTGGAGCTCTGTCAGAGTGACCATAGGGTTCTTGGTCATCTCCCTGACAAAGGCCCTTCTTCCCCAATCGGCGGCTCACTCTAGGAAGAGTCCTGGTCGTTCCAAACTTCTTCCATTTATGGATGATGGATGCCACTGGGCTCATTGGGACCTTCAATGTTGCAGAAATGTTTCTGTGCCCTTCCCCAGATCTGTGCCTCGATACAATCCTGTCTCGGAGGTCTACAGACAATTCCTTGGACTTCATGGCTTGGTTGGTGCTCTGACATGCACTTTAAACTGTGGGACCTTATATAGATAAGCGTGTGCCTTTCCAAATCATGTACAATCAACTGAATTTACCCCAGGTGGACTCCAATCCAGTTGTAGAAAAATCTCAAGGATGATTAGTGGAAATAAAATGCACCCGAGCTCAATTTGAGCGTCATTGCAAAAGCTGTGAATAGTTATGTACATGTGATTTTTTCATTTTTAATAAATTTGCAAAGATTTCAAACAAACTTATTTCACGTTGTCATTATGGGTGAGTTTGGGCAAGTTTTTTTAAAGGGAGAGGACAGAATAAGTAACTATTCCTATGTATTAATTGTAAGCTTTATAATATTTTGTGAATAACTAGTGATTATGTACATGATCTTATCTTTATCAGAATTCTGTGGAGAAGTGGTGATCTGTAAAAATCCCCTTAAGAAGCCAATGTTGGCAAAACATGTACGGATCTGAAACCACGCTCTGATCACCCTTATATGGAGACACCTGTGATCTGTGATATATGTACCAATATTCTTGAACCTTTTTTTTTTTTAATTCTATACAAATAATTTTTTTTGTTTTTTTATAAAGTGTGTTTTCTTCTGATTGTGGGCACTGTTACAATCACATACAAAACATCCTGTTGCTTCATTATGGGGTATTGTTTGTAAAATTTAAAAAAAATAATTGTGGAAAAAGTGAAGCGCTGTGAATACTTTCCGGGTGCACTGTATTTAGCAAAGAAAAGTGTTACTTTTTGTGATTTTGACTGTTAAGAGTATAAGAAAACCTTAGCTTGTAAATGCCAACATTCTACGCTTGCTGTCTTCTGCACCTTGGCTGCCAAGAAGCACAACACAATGTTGAATAGCTTAATAAGATTAAAATGAATAAAAGGCACTTAGACCTTGCAGTTGCTAAGGTATTTATATTGTGGTTTTATTGCCATTTTGACTGGCAGCCAACCAGTTCAGTAAAAATAGCTGTACTTACCCAATGACATAGCTGTTGTCACTATGGCCATGATAGACAACCATGAAAAGGTATCTATGTGCCTTTTATTTTTTGCCAAAATATTGTTTAAAATGTTTTTATTTGAAATGCCATTTCATAATTTGTTCCATTTTTGAAAAATCCAATAAAAGTACAGTTTCAGAAACGCCTATTATAAAACACAGAGGCACACCATCTCTTTCCATTAATACTTAATAGTCTGAAAGCATATATTATATTTCATAATCATTTCAATAATACTTTAATACTGGATAGCAAATTAAATAGAGGGTTTAAAAAAAATCTAAGTTTAAAATGTAATTCTATAATTCTATTCATAAAATTACTACAGTTTTAACCACTTCCAGCCCAAGCGAATTCTGGCATTCCTCTCCGTCCATATAAAAATCATCAATTTTTGCTAGAAAATTACTTAGAACAAACATTATATATGTTTTTTAGCAGAGACCCTAAGGAATAAAATGGCGGTTCTTGCAATTTTTTACGTCACACGGTATTTGTGCAGCAATTTTTCAAACGCAATTTTTTTTTTAGAAAAAAGAATACTTTCATGAATTAAAAAAAACTCAAAACACTAAAGTTAGCTCAAGTTTTCTGTATAATGTGAAAGATGATGTTACGCCAAGTAAATGGATACCTAACAATTCACGCTTTAAAATTGCGCACAATCGTGGAATGGCTCCAAACTGCAGTACCTAAAAATCCCCATAGGCTATGCTTTAAACATTTTTACAGGTTACCAATTTAGAGTTACAGAGGAGGTATTGAGCTAGAATTACATTTGCAGGGATACCTCACGTGTAGTTTAAATGCCATTTACATATGCGGGAGCGACCTACGTATGTGCTCCCTTCTGCATGCGAGGACGTGGGGATGGTGGCGCTTAAAATTGTTTTTTTTTTTTTTTTGCTCGTTTTATTTACATTTTTTTATTTTTACACTTTCCCTTTAAAAAAAATTTTGATCACTTTTATTTCTACTACAAGGAATGTAAACATCAGGAATAGGGCATGACAGGTCCTCTTTACAGAGAGATCCGGGGTCTATAAAACCCAGTGTTTACATCTGCTGGCATCGGAAGTGGCGTCATAACGTTGTTCCTGGCCTCTGAAGGTCTAAGAGATGGCCGGGGATCATCTGGTCCTCGGTCAGCTCTATGATAAATGGCCACTGCCGGCTAATTTATTCTTCGGCTCCCCAATCGCATGGGCGAGCCGGGAGACGCACCTGAGGGCGGCAGGAGGGAGGAACATACCCCTCTCCCGCCTGTAAAAGCAATCAAGCCACTATGATTGTTTTTACACGAGAGGGAATCGTCGGCAGAAAAAAACAATAGCTGAATAATGCCTGCAGCTGCACGACTCGCATTAGGAAGTCTGAAGGCTTCACCGCCGGTTTCTAATACTTGCAATGCTGGTGCCTGCACCAAATGGATGAATCGGTTTGGGGAGCCTACATCGTGGGATCCCTGGACAGGTAAGTGTCCTTATGTTAAAAGCTAGCAGCTACAGAATTTGTAGCTGCTGACTTTAAAAAAATACATTTTTACAGGCTGAAACACCACTTTAAATGTTGCCCAGTAAAGCTAAACACATTTGCAAGTGAAATGCATTAGAGGAAGGGTCCTAGGCGGATAATTAGGACACTGTAACAATCAAGTTCTGAATGTGCAAAAATATAAAAATATAACAATAATATTGAAAAAAATTATTAAAATAATCCTCCTCTCCTTGGAACCCCCTGCCAGTACTCCTGGCTCCTCCCCCACGCTGAGTGCCCCCATAGCCAGTCACTTGTTATGGTGGACAGAGAGATTCTGTGGGGTGATCTGAAGAGGGTTGTGCACAGGAGATGCCCTCACAATCTGACAGATTTGGAGTGTTTTTGCAAAGAAGAGTCAAGTCAAGATGTGCCATGATGATAGACTCACACCCCAAAAGACCGAGTGCTGTAATAAAATCAAAAGGTGCTTCAACAAAGTATTAGTAAGGGTGTGCACACTTATTTTTACTTCCCTCCACCTAAAAGATTTCAGTTTGTTTTTCCATTGAGTTGTACAGTTTATAGGTCACATTAAAAGGTGGAAAAAGTTCTGAAATGATTTATCTTTGTCTCTTTTTTTACATTACAGAAACCTGACATTTTAAAAGGGGTGTGTAGACGTTTTATATCCACTGTACATAAAATGAAAAATAACTTTGCATTACCTCTGCAATGATTGTGGCAGGTAGGCAGACCTGGGAATTGAAGTACAGTATTTTTTTTTTTACAGCTGAAGTCTGTGAAAAATAGCTGTGGATTATTTGACCCACCAGTGAAATGAAAATCTCAGTTTTGTGCAGACTGACCCTTTAATAAAGCTCTCAATTTTAAAAATGCAAAGCAGAAAAACCAAACCGCTCTGAAAAGTGCAAATAAATTAAATCTGCTGCCTTAAACACAGAACAACAAATGTTCCAATGCCCTTTAGTAACAACTAGTCTTTATTCCAAAAGGAACGTTCTGTGAAAAATGATGTGTGAACAGCGGGCACTGATGTTCACACAAGTATACTGCATACAGCCCAGCAGGCAAACTTCTTATTTATTTTGGATTGTGTCTTGGAGGTGCTGGCACAATGGAATTTAAGTACCATAATTGCTTGTTTCTGCCAGTGCCAATCTCAGAAATAAGAGGTACAAGAAAATGTATGTAAATTATGGTCATGATAAAATAAAATGCATTCATCTAGTCCACTGAAAAGATGTAATTTCTAATCACAACATGTCAAGGACAGAAGGAGCACAGAAAAAAAAAAAAAAGCAGCAATAACGCAAAGTTCCTGAGGTTCATTTTACAAGGACCTCACACAAAGTGCTCTTTTTTTTTTCCCTTTCTCGTCTTTCGCAACTCCTACTAGAAACAGCATTATTTGCTAAAATAGTCAGAGCTGCCAATAGAGAAGGTACGTCAAAAGACACAGAACTAAAGATGGAAAAGGAACAAAAAAAAAAAATGCAGAAGCACATTTTACGAATCCCTGCTCGCTGAATAGAATTTATAGCACTAATACTGGGATATTATTTGGGATGCTCTTACTGGGATAAACAAGTGTTTGAATGGCACAAAACAGATAACGCTATATTAAGTGGTTCAGTATCATACTTTCTAATTAGACTCTTTTCAAGGGTTCGAGGGCACTTTTAAAACAGCCTTGGTTCACATAATAGAACAATGGGAAAATTTTACGAATGGCTGAACGCTAACCCTGACAAGTGTGGAGAGCCAACTACAATACATTATATAGTAGCATAACCTGCCACCCACGTTGCTGAGAGCACAGCTTTCGAGGACAAGCACTGAGCTGTAAAACCACAAAATCCCTTATTACACATTGTATTTTGCAGTTTGGGTAAAATGCACCATTTTGTTTCGACTGCAGATATAAGGTTTATTTTAACTACAGATAATTTTGGTGTTTGTTCAACAAGCGTAAAGCAATCTGTCTTCTTAGTCTGTATTTCAGATTTGTCTATTTTGTTCTGGACAAGAAAACAAAAGTATCTCCTTGCAGAAACACAATGAGGTTTGACATCTGCTACCTCACTTTTTCTTTCACTTACTCTTGTATTTTATACACTTCCATTTCCTACTGGAGCGGCCACTAGGCTTGGAGTTACATTTCAACCCCTCAGAACTCTGTCCACTCCGGCCTTGAAAACATGTTTCATTCTTTTTTTTTTCCACATGTGCACTTTTTCAAGGAAAAAATGTGAAGGAAAAACAATTAGCTTAACCCCTTCATGACGATCATCAAAATAAACCTTAACGCCCAAGCCCAATTTACAACTTTGACATGTGTTAGTATAACCGTACATATCATCACAACTACCTAGTGTATCCGGGTGGATGGCTTTCATTTGGTGGGAACATTTCATGGAAATCTCTTGTTATTTTTATTTGTATTATCAAAAGAGGAGTTCCAGCCTGTAAAAAAAAAGTCAGCAGCTAATACTGTAGCTGCTGACCTTAAATTTAAGGACACTTACCTATCCAGGGATCCCGCAATGGAGGAGGGGCTGAAAATTTCGTAGATCGCCTCAACTATTACGGCGATCTTACCCAGATGTGGGAGCAGGTACCTGGTTTTGAGGGCACTTTTTCAAAAGGAAAACTGGCTCCAAAAATTAAAAAATACATTTTTATTTTGTTATTCGGCTGTAGATTTTTAAACAATTACCATGTATAGCCAACAATAAAAATCTGCAAAATAAATAGTAGGGCCAAGAAATAAGGACATTTTTTCTGTCCTACATAAACACAATGACAGATTTCTTTCCTAAAACACACTGCCACTTACTGTATACTGTCACTAACTGATATTTACACTGCCACCAACATTGACACCTACACTGCCACTAAGTTAGGTAAATCATTGAACTAGTTATTCTTTATTTTTTTATCCTTCAGACTATTTTTTTTTTCTTTATACAGACTTTTCCTAGGGTGGAGGAGATACTGTTTCCTCCTCCCTAGCAGACAAGTCTGTTGTTTCTCTTCTTCACAGAGGAAAGACAACACAGGGAAGGGCTACAAAGTACTGTAAGTGATCACCTCTGATAGCTAATCAGAGGCCATCTCACAGTGATCATATGATCAGGGTCTTGTTCCCCCGGGTCCTGATCGTTAGTAGAGACCCAGGGATGTCACTGACAGCCCGGTCTCAGTGCTGAAAGCACGCGACTGAGCGTGCTCCCAGCACAAACACAAGAATACACTTATGCATTGCCCAGGTTTAAAGCCCACTTCCAGGATGCAGTATATATGTGTTACGCAGTTGTAAGTGGTTAAAGAAAATCCAAAAGGAAGGGTCACTGCTGAGTAAAAAGAAAATCCAGTAAAAAGAAAACATGTTATTTTTGTACTTACTGTAAAATCCGCTTTCTTAGAGTTCATTAAGGGACACAAGATTCAGTATTCAGAGACAATAAAAAAAGCCATTGGCCGCCCAGGTAAATCCCCTCCCACTTCAATCAGGCTTCAGTTTTGTGGACAAACAGCAATAGAAGCAGATCACAAACAGAGGGATTGGGTCTGTGTCCCTTAACTGTTTCCCATCCGGCCAAAGTACATTAAAGGTCGGGCGAGAGCAGCGCCGATGCAGATGGACGTATCCGTATGTCCTGCCGCATCCGCCGTGTGTGCTCTCTGAGAGACGATCGCTAGCAGAGATCCTACAGATCTTTGTCAATAGGATCCTTAAACACTGGTATATTTTCAATAGGTAAAGTCTGTGTATTACAAGGCAGGGTATAGCCGAATCCATAGTGGAAATGGACCACTTCTTAATAAAAGCCTGGTCAAATGGATATTGGAGATTTGGTCAGGATCAATAGTGTCCTCAATGTTGAGAAATATAGGCAGATACTTATCCAATATGCCATACCATCAGGGAGGTGTGTGATTGGTCCCAATTCTGCAGCACGACAATGACCCCAAACATACAGCCAATGTTATTAAGTAACGTCTTCAGCATGAAGAACAAGGAGTCCTGGAAGTAATAGTTTGGCCCCCACAGAGCCCTGATCTCAACATTGAGTCTGTCTGGGATTTACATGAAGAGACAAGGATTTTAGGCAGCCTACATCTATAAGATCTCTGGTTAGTTCTCCAAGATGTTTGGAACAACCAACCTGCTGGGTTTCTTCAAAAACTGTGTGCAAGTATACCTAGAAGAATTGATGCAGTTTTGAAAGCAAAGGGTATTCACACTTAATATTGATTTGATTTTCTCTTCGTTCTCTGGAAGGAATAGAAGTATACTTATGGCCTCTGCAATCTGAGGTATTAATCATAGGATGTCCATTAAGTGTAGCAGTGTTTAGAACTCCTCCCTGAATAAGGCAGAGAAGTGGTAACACCTGATGGATCTAAGAGTGACTCTGAGGAGTGTGTGTACTCAAGTAGGAGACAACGATCCAGGATGTTGTAGTCAGATCTCTGATGAGGGAGGGACACTGGAGTTAGAACTGTCAGTGAGCTGAACAGATATCATACAGTGGTACTGCTTATCTTTCGCTTAGGATCTGATATGTTTTGCTGCTAGGCTGAGGTCACTCACCACAAAATTCCTCTCTCTCAGTTCATTGAGGGACACAGCTTCTCCTAATTCTCAACCATAGGGTTTGTAGCTCCACCTACAGGATTAGGACACTAGGTAGAAAAGAACACAGCACCACCTAAGGGCAGTCCTAGCTGGTATAAACTCATCTCTGCTATAGGCAGGTCAGTCAGTCATAATGCAGTAAAAGGAAAAATGAACCAACTAGAGGGGCAGATGCTGTGTCTGCCAATGAACTCAATTTTAAAGTGAGTAACAAAAAAATCCAATTTTCTCTTGCGTTTATTGACAGACACAGCTTCACCTAATTTTTGACCATGGGGACGTTCCAAAGCAGTGCCTCAATGAGAAGTGGAAACCAGGAGCAAAACAGGCAAACATGCAAAACACCTGAACCCCCCCCAAATAAGTGAAACAGGAACAAAACCTTGCGGCCAAAACAAGCATCCGGAGATGCAAAACACATCAACTTTGTAAAACTTAAAGGTAAAGGTGTGCACAGACGACGAGGTAGCCACCCTGAAACTTGAGACACAGACGTCTGATATCGGAATCAGCCTGGTATAGTGTGCCGTAAAAGGGGATGAGAGGAGCCTGACCCTTAATCGCATAAGCCTGGACAACCATCTGCAGTATTCCAATGGGAAATGGTGGCAGAAGATGCCACCAGGCCTTTTGAGGGTCGTCTGCAATCACAAAGAAAGAATCTGACCTCGGGAAGGAAGACAATGCCACCAGGCCTTTTTGAGGGCCGTCTGCAATCACAAAGAAAGAATCTGACCTCGGGAAGGAAGCAATAGCAGACAGGTAAACTCAAACCGCCCGGACTACATGCAGGGAGAGAAATGCAACTTCCTTAGAATGCAATGGACGCAAGCACAGGGAATGCAGCACAATGTCCTCATTCAGGTGCAAATTAGACACCTCCTTCGGAAGGAATTAGGGACACAGACAAAGAACCACCTCACTCCTGTGTGCGACCAACTAAGGAGACATACATTAAACCGCCTATTTTCTCTGACACCCGATATACAGAGACAATACAAAAAAAAAGTAACCTTCTGAAGAAGCATAAGTGAGGGAATATCCCTAATATTCACAAAAGGGAGGTTTTTGAAGGGCAGAAATAACCAGGTTCAGGTCCCTCAGTGGCAATGGACAACGCACATGTCGAACCCCTTTGATGAAGGTAGGAATCAAGACGTGCAAGGGATGTTGAAAACATTAACATATTAGCCACTGGTCCTGGTAAAACCAGAGGGCTTTAGGAAATGTGAATCTATTTATGTTGCTACACAAAGGAATCTTTTGATTGATAATGTAAATGACAAATCTGTAAATGGTTCATGGGCACTTACAGGATTAGTGGAAAAATGAAAAGAGCAAAAGTGCCAAACCTATATCATCCAGTCGGAATTCTTCTTGTACTGGTCTGACTTGAGTATTCATGAACTGTAATTATTTGCTATAGCTTACAGTGCTTAGCATTTCGATTCTTCCACTGTTTATTGAAAAAGCCTGTTAGTCTTATCAGAAGCTTCAGAGCTGTGACATTTTTGAAACAAGGAGTATCCACAATGAGTTCAGAAGCCTGGAAGCCCTCAAAATCATGTTAAACTTTTTATACAAAACTAACCCAAACACATGAGCTCTTCAGAATGGAAAACACATGGGATTTTCGAAATGGAAAACACCTGATCCTTGCCGTGTGACAGAAACCTTTATTCTGGGTCTCATTTTAAATGGTTGAGCTGAAAACCAAAGACCAGAAAAATTAGAAAATCAGATGCAATCCCATACAACAGAAATTATTGTACATAAGAAAACTGCAACATGTGTAGCAAAAAGTAAAATATGGTTTTAAAGTGAAGATCTGTTACCGGCGCTAAATTTACCCAGTTGTCAAACGTACTGTATGTACTTTCATTACAAAGATAACAGAGCTATGATTATACTTTAAAGCCTGGCATTTCTTTTTTTTTGAATAGACATGGCATCTTTTATTGCGGTCTATGACCGTGTGAGGACAGACCCTGTCACCTGGGTAGGAAGACACCAGCTACAAACATGCAAACTTGCAAAACTGTGTTCCTTGTGGCTTTCTCAATGGGTCTCCCACAGCTGCCGCGCAGGCATAGTGGTAGAACCTAGGATTCTCTGTGACTTATTGGCCTGCTACACAGATCAGAGGTCACAGGTTTTCTTTCTATACTTTACTGTTACACAAGAGGGGGTACACACCACTGCTCCTTCCAGTTCTGCCTTGTGCTATCCCTTCTCATCTGATTGACAGCTGCATTACATATAATATAAAAGTGGTTGACAAAAGAGCAGGAAAGGGAGGAGTTGTAAAGGCAGTAGGTTTTTTCTTTTTTTTTTATCTTAATGCATTCAATAAAAAAAACCTTGTGTGTGTAGCAGCCTCCCCAGCACCCCCCCCCCCCCAATTACTTACCTGAGCCCCATCTCTCTGCAGTGATGTCCACCAGTGTCTAAGCCGTTCAGGACACTTCTCCTGATTGGCTGAGACAGCAGTGGCGCCACTGGCTCCCGAGGCTGTCAAAGTCAGTCAGCCAATCAGGGTAGAGAGGGGGCGGAGCCAGACCGGGCATTCATGTCTGAATGGATACACGGAGCTCTGACTCGGCTCGGGTGACCCTATGAGAGCAAAGAAGGACCTGAGAAGAGGAAGATTGGGGCTGCTCTGTGCAAAAACAACTGCACAGAGGAGGTAAGTATAACTTTAATGTTATTTTTATTTATTTTTTTTAAACTAGACTTTACAATCACTTTAATACTAAAGTGAGGTAGTGAAACAGACTCTGCTAGATGACACATGCATAAGACCTCTCACACACTGGGGCAGTTTTCAGGCTTTTTAGCACTAGAAATAGCCTCTGCTAAGCACCTGAAAACCGCCTCTCTTTCATTCCAGTGTGACTTTTCACACTGGGGTGGTGCGCTTGCGGGACGAGAAAAAAAGTCCTGCAAGCAGCATCTTTGGGGTGGGTTGGGAGCGATGTATACAGTGCTCCCAAAATGCCTCTGCCCATTGGAACGAATGGGCAGTGCTTTCAAAGCGATTTGAAAGCGCAGCAAAACTGGGGTTTTTAACCCCTTTTTTGAGGTTAAAAGCGCCCCACTAGCAGCCGAAAAGCGGTAAAGCATGCCACTAAAACAAGCGTGAAACGGGTCTAAAAGCAAAATCTAAACACATATATGCAGAAATGTATGCATGCGCTATGTTTACCTTTCGATTTCAGAGTATTTGCATTAATTAGAAAAAATGCTTCAGTTCTTCTTTAAAGGGGAATTATGGGCAAAAGCAAAAAGGTATGTACACGATGGAGCCTGTCAATAGCATTACCGCAGCAGTTTTTGTGTGACAGCCCATCAATACTGCTAGTAGATCCCTTGATTTTCACCTTTGTGCAACAGGGCGACAGCACGGTTTGTTCTGCAGTAAATTGTGCAGCAGCGTTACTAAGGTAGCGGTACCACTTGAATTTTGTCCGCTATTTATAGTAAAAGGCCATTACAGGTCGATCATTTTCTGGCCATGAGAATGTTGCTATATTGTTGTCCTACACTGGCTATGTATATTTAGCCTGGTTAACCCATGTTGGAACACATCCAGCCTTATAGAAACCTCTTTTGGATATTGGTATCTATTGTTTTCCTGATGCATATGCTACCTACCTTATTCTATTTTTTTTTTAAATGTTGTACTTCATTATCTTCTGTCTATGATACTCAACTTCAATAAAAAAGAAAGTTAAAAAAAGAAGTGCAGCAGCATTATCACTTATTGACATGTAGTTGATGATGGGTTACAAATTTGGGAGTACACGGTTACTTGGGCACAAGTAACAATTTTTTTAATACACTGTTGATCTAAATTAGTGGTATGAAATGTTCCTGTAGAAACATATAAATAATGTATACACTCTATATGGTTTCTAAGGCAGATCACTTGTAAATGTACAGTTTGGAGCTAAGGCAATGTATTTATCTGTCAGCACACGCTGTACTCCACCCGCATTACACCATACAGCTTATCAGCCAAGAAATTTCAGACGAGAAAGAACTAAAAAAAATCAAATATACAGGAATAAAAGGCATCATACAAGAACTACCGCAGACAAACCCCATATGACTTTCAAAAAGAAATCTGGAGTCCACTAAAGAAGAGATCAATTAAATTTAAAGATTAGTTCTTAATTATTAAAAGAACTATCGGCAAGTTGTGATGTCATCACCCACAAGCTATCTGCATTCATTAGAAGACTGAGAGCAAGCAGGTAATTGTGTGTTATTACAAACAAGATATAGCAGGTCTCTTCTGCAATTAAAAGCAACTTTGTTGCAGTTTAAAAAAAAATTAGGTTCAGTTCCGGTTTAAAGTAAGTTGAAAAACAGACTTACTGGCCAGATCGCAAGGGGGGTTATTTACGAAAGGCAAATCCACTTTGCACTACAAATGCACTGCAAGTGCACTTGGAAGTGCAGTCGCTGTAAATCTAAGGGGTAGATCTGAAATGAGGGGAAGCTCTGCTGATTTTATCACCCAATCATGTGCAAGCTAAAATGCTGTTGTTTATTTTCCTTGCATGTCCCCCTCGGATCTACAGTGAGTGCACTTTCAGTGCACTTGTAGTGAAAAGTGGATTTGCCTTTAGTAAATAACCCCCAAGGCATCTAAGTTACAGGCGACGACTCAAACACAAAAAGATTACTGTGCTAATACTAGTGTCATATGTAATTTTTTTATTTTGGCCATAGTTACACTTTAAAGAGTAACTCCACTTTCGTGGGGGGAAAAAAATAGCAAATAAAGAAAAAACAATAGGAGTATACAATTGCAACACAAGTGATATTGTAATTGAATGTTATTAAAAATTACCTTTCCTTTTCAATCTACAGATGCTGTAATTTTCTGAAAATGCATTGCAATATGGCTACCGGGAGTTGTTCTGTACACAGAATACGTACTGAACACTCGCCAGAAACATAATTTCCTGCTTGTGTGATTGGCTCACCGATTTTCCCAGAAGTCTGCCTAAGATACAAGTCAGAAATTCAAGCATCCCCTGGAACAAAAATGTAATTTTTTTAGGGAGATACTCCCAATAGGAACACGTCTAAAGGGATGCAGGCCCTGCAGATTTCCTTAGAGCTCTGAAGGTGCCCAGCTGATTGATAATTATGAAACCACTCCCATTAGACTCACTCAGCACAGAGGAACAAACAGTGATTTCTTCAGAATAACAAAAGGTAGGAATCTGCAACAAAGGTTGTTATAATCCTTGTAATGTACAGAGATCACTCAGAGGGGAATGTTTTTTTCTCAACAAAAGTGGAGTTACGCTTTAGGATAATCAACCACAGGGGTATAGTAACTATTTTGAATTCTTTAAGTTCTTAAGGTGGCAATATACCCAAAATGAATATTTTGGCTTTTAGTAGATGTTGGAGAGGTAAATCACTTAAGGCTGGATTCACATCTATGCATTTTTAGTGCTTTTTGCATTTTGCAGATTTGCACTACAGGACGTGTTCCATAGGAAACCATGTTAAATGGACTGTAGTGCAAATCTGCAAAATGCAAAAAGCACTAAAACTGTATAGGTATGAGAATCCAGCCTTATGGATTGTTATATTTTTCAATGACTCTACTGGTAAAAATCTACTGCACAACAATGGGACCACAATCCCCTATGTCAGGAAAAGCCAAAATGGGGCTCCCAAAAGATAGCAATAAGTTATTTGATCTATCAGACTCCACATAAAACTGAAATACAACTTCTAAGTGAACCAAAAATACAGCTCTAAAAAGTGTGAGAAGCAATATGTGATGAGATCACCACTGTCCAGACATCTCCCGCAACCAACATACTAAGTTAATACGTTCCTCTTTTGACCCAATTACTATGCATTCCCACAAAACTAGTACAGTCACTCTCTTACTCCATTCTACATTACCTAACTCACATCTTCAATCCCTCCCTCTCTACTTGCATCTTCTCCACCCCCTATACCTAAAAAGCCCTCACGGGACAGCTCACTTTATACAAATTAAAACCTGTCTCCTTGCTCCCATGTACCTCCAAACTTCTTGAGAGCCTTGTCTACATCTGTCTGAGCTGCTATCTCACTGATAACAACCTAATATATACAAGAAAAAAGAGAAGGGCAAGTGGGACTTTAAATGAAGCATGTCAATTGAAAGTATAATGATGAATACATGTGAGTAGGTAAAATGATTGGATTTAATTTATAGTCAAGTCCATGATTTTGATGCATACAGTACCAATAAAGTAGTATAAATACAGACATAATCGCATGAATTGATATAAACGCATATTTAGCAGTAACAATCAAGGAAACTCAGTAGTGTAAACAAATCCTACTTTATACTACTTTATTGGTACTGTATGCATCAAAATCATGGACTTGACTATAAATTAAATCCAATCATTTTACCTACTCACATGTATTCATCATTATACTTTCAATTGACATGCTTCATTTAAAGTCCCACTTGCCCTTCTCTTTTTTCTTGTATATATGAACCCGGGATGGAAGCATGCCATTGATATTTAGTTCATGCGACTGGTCACTTTCTTTTGTTTTTATAACAACCTAATATAGTTTCTACCTACATTTGCCTGAAACTGTCCTACTAAAAATTCACTACAAACCTACCTCTTAGGCCTTTCTGCTGCCTTTGATACAGTTTACTCCTCAGAAAACTGCACTTCCTTCCTACATATCTCAGTGCATCTTCAGAATCACCTACAATGTTATATCACCCTCTCATATTCCCCTTTCCATAGGGGGCCCCCCAGGATTTTGTTACTGAACCAGCTTCTGGTCTCCATCTATATGTCCTTACTGGGTCTGTTGATAACCTACCACAGCTGCCAATACATGCGATGACACCCAAATCGATCTCTATTCCTCAGCCTCTCTACTCTTACCTTCAGTATTGTATAGCTTTACAGGCCCTTCTCCGGTACTGAAATTGCTTACTATTGTTGCACTGCAAAATGTGAGCTACTCAAAGTGTGCAGTAGAAGCAGCAGCAAGTCAGCTAAAGCCGGACTTATTTTCTGTAAGGAGGCCGTTTAACATCATCCAACACTTTCTTCTCCTGCTTGACTGTCCCTGGCGCCCCTTTCATTCATTGTATTTTAGTTATTTCAACCACTGAGGTTCAGCATCACATGCAGGCATTACCTGGGTGGTCTGTATGCAAATGCAGCTTGCCTAGGAACGCCCACTCCTCCCCACAGACATCCAATTATTAAGGCACGGAACAAGTAGAGAAAAATCTCAGCCACCACACACCATGCAAGCCCAGTGTATATTAGGTGATACCCTATTTCCCTGAAAATAAGACCTAGCATGATTGCCGGTAATGGCTGCAATATAAGCCCTACCCTCCAAATAAGCCCTAATTAAAGTCCTTGTAGGTCTTATTTTCAGGGTAGGGATTATTTTTGGGGAAACAGGGTAGGGCTTATTTGGGGGGTAGGGCTTATATTGCAGCCATCATTGACAATCACGCTAGGTCTTATTTTCGGGGAAACAGGGTAGCAGCCTCAGTCTAGCTCCATCCAGGACATGCCCACAACATGTTTCACCCCACCCACGGGGCTAAGTCATGGAGGTCCTCCATAACTCAGCCCTCTGGGTGGGGCTAAACATATCAGGGCTGTGGCCCGGATGGGCTCAGGCTGAGGCTGCTACCACCTATTACACGATTGGCTTGTATGGTGTGCGGTGGCTGAGATTTTTCTCTACTTCTGTGGATTTCAAGGAGCCAGGGCAGACTCCTAGTCCCCATTGAGAACGTCCTTTTTATGATGAAACGCGTCTGGGTACGCACGCGACGCTACCACGTGACCAGGAAGTAGGACGAGCTTCGCTTCCATGTTTTTATGCCGGTCGGCGATTTATATTCTATGCGATACAAGTGCTTTTATTCTGTAAGTGCATTACTTTACTCATTAAATCTGGTTTTAAACGTACTTCACCATGGAAAGTTTATCATTTATATTCTGGGTTGTGTACTGATGGTATGGACTTCGGGCTAATGTGGAGGAATCAAAGTGTTCCTTGTCAACTACTGATCAGCTCCTAGTTTGCCATAGAGCCTGCTTATCACCGTTAGTCGGTAAGCACAATCTACAGCCATGGTGGTGGGGTTTTTTCACTTCCCTCCCCTTCCTTTTTTTTGGTTGTTCCTGTGTGCTCACCAGGGTGTTTAGTATGTCTGTTTGTCCATGCTTAACATCTAATATACTACACTATGGCCAGTTTTTTTCTGTTTGTTTTTTCTCCTGCATCCATTGAGGGGACTTTAATTTGAAAACGGACGGTGCTGACTGGTTTATTATCCCTAAGGCCCTGGCAGGGTTTAATGCCATCTGCTCATTATAACTGAAGTTCTGGTAAGGGCAATCATAGCTCATTTTGGATTGTTACCTGCAATTAAGCTGAACATCATACCAATTTTGAAGATTTGGACTTTTCCTTTGTTGATTACTGTTTTAATTTTACTTATATATGCTGGTGGTAGGCCACACTTCCACCTTACCTAAAAAAATTTGTTTAGCGCAGTTTATAATTTTTCTTTATTCTGATTGGTGTTGTCGCACTGTTTACTGCTGCTTATTTTTTATGTGTTTCTAGCGCAGAATTTTTATTATAGACTCCTAGCTTGACCTGCACTCTCAGTGAAACACACCGAATTGGTGACACAGATGCCGGAGTGGAGACTCCTAAAGTCGGTTTAGGTTCACAGCTAATAAGGCGTTTTAACATAGATAGTTTTGCATAACTCATCTCAAGAGCCAGACCACTTATGGCATCAGGGCTAAGGGCTCTTGAGAGGGATACTGAGGTAGGGAGCTGTGATATTTTTAGAAAGGTATGTACAGCACCTTGCGGACTCCTCAACCAACCATGATCTGCCTACATTGCATAAAGAAACACAGAAACCCAGTGATGACCTTGCTTGGTCTAAAGTACGGCATGTAATAAAATTTGAAAGCATTTATTTAAAAATATCATTAGCATGTTATTGAGTTGGGAAAAGGAGGGACTAGAGGATGCAAATCAGACAGATTTAAAATTTAGCTTAAGGAGGTTGTATCATTGAAGTTCAACTGGGTAAGGAGGGTCCTTATTGTCCTTGCTGGAAACTGCAACAAAGCTGCAGCATTAAAATACCACAACACACAGAAGTCTAAAAGGACCCCATATATATTTTTTTCCACATATATTTATTTTAAATATAAGATACATACACACTTTCTTTTTTAATAAAATATACCAAGACTGATGCAGCTGCATATGGCTGGCAAACAAATATTTAAGCTGTAAGCAGTACATTCTTATTTACACTACAAAATTATTAGAAAATGTAAACTGTTGTGAAGAAATGTATTCTACGCATTCATTGGACACATGGTCAGCCTAGTGACAGATCACCATAAACATGAACCAGAGGGCAAGAAAGAATTCCATAAATAGGAGAAGCTAAACACCAAAACGCTGTTTGGATTGTCTGTGAAGCCGCATGATGTTTTCATTATACATCTAAGGAGATTTTTATACTACATAAATGGATAATTCCGTTACTCTCACTTTCCAAACAGGCAAACTGTAAATTAATTCCTACCAGGTTCAAACCACAGTTCATGTATGCTGGATTTAGCATTAGCTGAGAAAAAGGACATCCAAGGCTTAGGTCTCATGTACACTGCTGTACATGAGGCAGTTGGGCATTTTTTTCAGCTGCCCCTGAACTCTCCTCTATGTTCTCTTATCAGTACATGTACACAGGGTCGTTTATAGTCGTTTCTAGGCAGTTGAGTTTGGAAGCATTTTTTGCAACGCAAAAAAATGCGTTCAGGACAGATGTTCAGAGCCATTTGAAACGCTAAATACCTGCAACAGCCTGAAACACTGCTAAATGCGGTAACTCGCATTCAGCAGCGTTTTGTTTACAGACGTTTTTCATTTTAACAAAAAAAATAAAACGCTTCTAGACGCAAACACGCCTAAACGCGGCATGCAAATGTGGCTAAACAGACGTTTTTAGACGTTGGTTTCTAGCTGTCAAGTTAAATCGCTCAGAAGAGGTTAAACAATGTCCTGTGTACATGAAGCCTTACACCACAAGAAGTATTTGTTTTCTGCAGAACTTCCTGAAAAAAACAGTAATTGCAATATCACAAATAAGCCTATGTGGCCAAACACGCCTCCAACAAATCAAGTAAGCCAAATTTATAATTTCTATACCAGACAACCTCTTGTTATTCATTCACTGTACAGACTAATCAGCCAAACAGTTCAAGGAGGTCTAATACACGAGTCCTAGGTTATATGGCCCAATTCCACACCATACATAACTGCAATCCCTCACATCACCATATAAATCATTGATCTATATCAGTGGTCCACAAACTGCGGCCCACGAGCCATATGCAGCCCTTTACTTGCCTTTATCTGGCCCTCAGGGCCTACTCCTTCCCACTGACAGCAATAATGAGGCACTATTCCACCCGCTAACACCAACAATGGGGCTCTATTCCTCCCACTGACACCAATAATGGGGCACCATTCTCCTACTGAAACCAATGGGGCACTATTCCCCCCACTGACACCAACAATGCGGCACTATTCCTCCCACTGACACCAATAATGGGGCGCCATTTCTCCCACTAATACAAATGATGAGGCACCATTCCTTCCCACTGACACCAACAATGGGGACACTATTCCTCTCACTGACACCAACAATGTGGGCACTATTAATCCCACTGACACCAACAATGGGGGCACTATTCCTCCCACTGACACCAACAATGTGGGCACTATTAATCCCACTGACACCAACAATGGGGGCACTATTCCTCCCACTGACACCAACAATGGGGGCACTATTAAAATCCCACTGACACCAACAATGGGGGCACTATTCCTCCCCCTGACACCAACAATGGGGGCACTATTCCTCCCACTGACACCAACAATGAGGGCACGATTCCTCCCACTGAAACCAACGATGGGGGCACGATTCCTCCCACTGACACCAACAATGGGGCATGATTCCCCCCATGACACGACCAACAGGGCACGATTCCTCCCACTGCCATCACTGATGGGGCACTATTCTTTCTTCTACTGACCAAGGTGCCGTGTCATTTTCTCACTCTCTCTGACCACCAAGGTTGAGGAATTGTTTAATCCCTCTGACACTTGGACATTTTTAACTCCCGCTGACCAAAATCCAGCCTCCCTAAAGTCTGAGGGACAGTAATCTGGCCCTTTGTTAAGAAAGTTTGGAGACACCTGATCTATATGGTAATCACAAATGCCAAAGTTCACGGTATGACAGAAGCACTACTGTCCCAATGTAAATGTAACAAGTGACACTGGAAAAGTCAGTTTTGGAAGATAAAAGTAGCCAATATCAAGGAATAGATAGTCTAGTGGACGGGTCTAATTAAATACAGGTGAGTTTTGCTCCCAAATGGAAGAGGATTGCACTCAGACAAGGCTGCCATGTAAAACATTGCTGCTGTGGTTTTGAGTGCCAGAATTGGATTACTAATTCTTATCTACTAATTAATAATTAGATAATAAATGAGAGTAAAGATGGCAATACACAGATTGAATTGCGCTCAATTCCTGCTGAACCTGACAAAACTGTAGCTGGCCCTATAGGCACCCTTCCACCTAACAAAAGCAGATCCTTTGATCGACTGTTGTTGAAGGAGACGGTTGGAAAATTTTCAGACAAACCAATGAACTATGAAGAGAAACCCCTATTATGAAGTGTAGAAGTGGATCTCTGCTGTTTTGTTGGGGTGTGAGCTGCAGCAAAACACGGAATTTGGCCAACATTTTTGGCAAGATAAATTAAGCAAATTATCATAACATTATGGAGAAAAATGTTAATTTATCTTGGAAGCTGCATATGAGATGCACTTAGCCTTTCCAACATGACAATGACCCTTCAGTGGCAGAAGCAGTAAAATTCAAGGTTCTGCAGTGGGCATCACAATCTCCTGACCTTAATATCATTGAGTAACTTTGGGGAGACCTGAAACATGCAGTTCTTGCGAAGAGAGTCAAATAATGCCACTTTTCCCCTAGACCTCCTATTGATCTGTTCCCACCCCAGAGGTGGAGCTTGGAATCCTCATGCCCTGAAAGATAAGATATATATACACTCAGTTGAGGACATTTATAAGGTTTGGCTCTGAAGAAGGTGTTGCTGAATTATGGAGCGTACTGTGTCCAGGACTGTTTAGCTACAGACGAGTAGCTTGACGAGTGTTTGTGAATACATTTTATGAGAATTTCTCAATAAAGTGAACTTGTAGGATAATGCACTAAGCTGGTGCGCCCTTTTGTGTTTGTTTCTTGAAATAATTTACAGGACCTGGTGGCTATTTGTCAAGAAGAATGGTCCGCTTTTCATATATCCCAAAATAATGCAAGCCGTCATTGATGCGAAAGGGGATAATACGCAATATTAAGAAGTAAAAAGGTAAGCAAACTTTTGAATAAGACCATTTTATTATTTTCCTTTATTAAAGTATATCTATAGCTAAATCTTTGATTGAAATGTTTGGATAGTGTGGGGAAGGATTAAAGCCCACCACATGTTACTGCTATGTGGGTGCTCCATTGGAGAGAATTTCCAAAACTCTTTGTCATGAGGATAATTCTTTCCCCAGATGGAAAGTGAGAATACTCTTCAAGGGCAACACATTCAGGAATAAAAATGCTTTTAATATCTAATTTTTATTTATATTATGGGGGAAGGCTAGAACCCTGTCAGCTTTTTATTGTTGCCTGTTTTCCGGTTAGAAAAAAGTAAAGAAAAAATGGCGCAAGAGATTTGTTTAGTGTGGCTGAGTAATGGCCCAAGGGTGAAAACTATGGGGCGTAAACACTTCCAAAAAGTTCATGTAAGGAGAAATAATCCATTTTAATAAACAATCTTGATATACTTGTGGCAGCACCTCAGAACAGACTAAAGAATTCTCTGTAATGATAAGAAAAGAACACCAGAGAACACTCACCTAAGTGTAGCATTAGAAAGACTTTACTGATAAAAAGACAACAAATAACTCACAATGGTAGCAAAACATGTCCAGCCCCCTGCTCCCTGGTTCTGAGTCCTCTTCCTTGTTTCTTCCACCCGACAAGCGGTGGTGAGGCTGTTTCCTGAAATAGTGTGACCTGCCAACTATCCACATGAGATCTGTCCTGGGATGTGCTTATGACAAGCACCATATTTTGCTACCTTTGTGAGCTGTTTAAAATCTTTCTAATGCTACACTTAGGTGGGTTTCCTCTGGTGTTCTTCTCTTTATGTTTTCCTGTTGCAGATTTTTACTCATTCATGTTTGGTAAAACAGCCCCAAAACAGGAAGTGAGGGGAAATAACTAAAATAATAAAAAAGAGCCCCGTTTAGAAATAAAATCTGACAGGGGTTCTAATTCTTCCCCACTTTATCCAAAACTAAGGAAAAATGTTTTGGCTATGTGAAGTCTGGGCAGGAACTTGAACGAAGGGTTCATAGGGCAAGCTCATCATCCGAATAACAGCTCCTTCAGGAATGTAAAGGAGGTTTGGAGAACTAATACCCCTGGAGAAAATAAGTTGGTTTGAAAATGAAAATATTGCTTAAACTGAATTATCCAATGAAGTTGGTCAAAAATATGACCTGTTTCACCAAAAAGTCCTGCCAACTTATTCAAACGTATTGATAAAAAGGTGATACTGTGACAAAAGTATCATGAATTATTATAATCTAGGTGGGCCAATGATGCTTAAATTAGGGATTTCTTATAGAAACCGGTATTCAGAGAAATATATAAGCTACAGTTAATGATTACCTTCTAAAAGTGCTAATTTTCTGTCTGTCCATGATGACTCCAACTTTTTCTGAGTCACTGACCTGAAACAAGAAAGCAGTGACCTGTGCCCATGAAATTACTAAAGCCACTGGACCAGCTTTATCAGAAGTTAGCAATGTCAACCTCATTATTTCCCTAGTACAGATTTCATTTTAAGAATTTTCTTCACCTTCTCCACCGCCAAGCCTTTTTAATCTCACCAGTTTAAATAGCCTGCATATGACTGAGTGAGGCACTTTAAGGCCGGCCATACACGGTTTGAATCTGGGCCAGTTCAGCAGGAACCGGCCGAGATTCGAAATTTAATGGGCAGGCTTAATGTACCAAGTTGATCAGTCGATCAACTTGGGTACAACCAGCCGGCCGGATTTTCTTGCAATCACTGTCTTCTCCTGGCGGGGATGGCTTCCCACTGCCCTCCCCTGCCAGGAGTAGACAATGGCTCGACAGGAAGAACTCCCCTGTCAGCACTGTATGTGTTGATAGGGAAATTGTGCGGATTACTTTCTTGCAACCACGAGTGCAAGAAATTTGCACTGTGTATAGCCTGCCTAACATGTGGGACGACATCTTAAATTCATACTCTCTACCACTGTTTCAGTTCATAATAATAAAGAAAACATATCTATTTTCATTGTGTTTTTAACCAATGAGCACAAAGGGCTGGGTCTATACACCAACTAGTGTAATTACAAAGAGGGGTTCTGGTGTTTGACTAAATTTTACTTTATGGCTACTTTTACCCAATACCTTGCAGATTGTTTTAAAGAAAACAACAAGACCATATCATGAATACATTCATAATCTTTAGAGAAAACCGCAAGCCATCTAAAATAATCACATTTTGTTGCTTTGCAGCCTGAAATGACCAGTTTTTGTTTTATCCAGCTGTATTTACTAGTGCAACTTAGAACATTCAAGTGAAAGATTTAACACCAACATGTCAGAAAAAAAAATAATTCAAAAACAGAATCACTGGAGTTGGAAAAGGGATCACCCCCCCCCCCCCCCCCTTATGTCAGTATTTTGTTGAACCACCTTTTGCTTTAATTACAGCCTGTTGAGATATGTCTCTACTAACGTTGCACATTTAGAATAGCAATATTTGTCCACTCTTCTTTGCAGAACTGCTCAAGTTCAGGTAAATTTGATGGTGACCATTTGTGGACCGCAGTCCTGGTGTCGAGGCCAAATAATTACATTTTAGTCTCATCTGACCACTTTAAATGAACCTTGAAGATTCTGAGGCCACAAGGAAAAATGGGTTCTGGTCAGATAAGACTGAACACCAAATGATATGGCGGAAATCCAATACAGCTCACCATCCAAATAACACCATTACTACAGTAAAGCATGGAGATGGTAATATCCTGGTATGGGGGTGTTTCTCTGCAGCAGGGACTGAAGCACTTGTCAGGATTGAAGAAAAATGGACTTGAAATGGGAAAAAGAGTCCCTTATTGGATTTTGAAGGCAACCAAAAAAGAAAAATGCATAACCATTTATATATAAAACCACTTTTTATTACAAAACTCTAAAAAGACATAGCCTAGTTAAAAACATTTTTTTCTTCTAATGTATGTTTATTCTGTTCTGGGAAGTGGTTGCCACCATCCCTAGTTCTGTACTTGAAATGGGAAAAAGATCATTTTATGAGATTTTGAAGGCAATCAAAAAAGAAAAATGCATAACCATTTAAATATAAAACCACTTTTTATTACAAAACTCTAAAAAGACAGCCTTGTTAAAAGCACACATGCCCATATTTAGGTCAAGATCTATTGTACACATCAATAGGCAGTTGATACATTGGCAATGTTAAATATCCCTTTGGAGGATTTGATGTTCAGCAGATAGTTTACTTGGGCCTCATATATCCCTGGACACATACAGGATGTGTGATGCCCAAGCAAACCATCAGCTGAACATCAAATCCTCCAAAGAGATATGTAACATTGCCAAAGTATCAACTTCATATTGATGTGTCCAATGGATCTTGGCCTAAATATGGGCATGTGTGTTTTTAACAAGGCTATGTCTTTTTAGAGTTTTGTAATAAAAAGTGGTTTTATATTTAAATGGTTATGCATTTTTCTTTTTTGGTTGCCTTCAAAATCTCATAAAATGGTCTTTTTCCCATTTCAAGTACAGAACTAGGCATGGTGGCAATCACTTCCCAGAACAGAATAAATATACATTAGAAGAAAAATGGATGGGGCAAAATACCATCAAGTTCTTGAGGAAAATTTGCTGCCCTCTACCAGAAAGTTGTCAATGGGAAGAAGGTTTACCTTCCAACATGACAACGACCCAAAGCACACAGCAAAAATTACCACACAGTGGTTGAAGGAGAAAAGGGTGCCCTTACATGGCCTAGTCAGAGCTTAAACCCCATTGCAAATCTGCAGAATGTCTTGAAGACTGCAGTCCACAAACGGTCACCATCAAATTTAATTGAACTTGAGCAGTTCTACAAAGAAGAAAGGGCACATATTGCAAAGTCTGGATGTGCAAAGTTAGTAGAGAAATATCCCAACACACTAAAGGATGTAATTAAAAAGGAGCTGTAAAGGCAGGTTTTTTATCTTAATGCATTCTATGCATTAACCACTTCAGCCCCGGAAGGTTTTACCCCCTTCCTGACCAGAGCACTTTTTACAATTCGGCACTGCGTCGCTTTAACTGCTAATTGCGCGGTCATGCAATGCTGTACCCAAACGAAATTTGCGTCCTTTTCTTCCCACAAATAGAGCTTTCTTTTGATGGTATTTGATCACCTCTGCCGTTTTTATTTTTTGCGCTATACGCGGAAAAAGACCGAAAATTTTGAAAAAAAATGATATTTTCTACTTTTTGTTCTAAAAAAAATCCAATAAACTCAATTTTAGTCATACATTTAGGCCAAAATGTATTCGGCCACATGTCTTTGGTAAAAAAAATGTCAATAAGTGTATATTTATTGGTTTGCGCAAAAGTTATAGCGTCTACAAACTAGGGTACATTTTCTGGAATTTACACAGCCTTTAATTTATGACTGCCTATGTCGTTTCTTGAGGTGCTAAAATGGCAGGGCAGTACAAAACCCCCACAAATGACCCCATTTTGGAAAGTAGACACCCCAAGGAATTTGCTGAGAGGCATGTTGAGCCCATTGAATATTCATTTTTTTTGTCCCAAGTGATTGAATAATGACAAAAAAAAAAAAAAAAATTACAAAAAGTTGTCACTAAATGATATATTGCTCACACAGGCCATGGGCATATGTGGAATTGCACCCCAAAATACATTTAGCTGCTTCTCCTGAGTACGGGGATACCACATGTGTGGGACTTTTTGGGAGCCTAGCCGCGTACGGGGCCCCGAAAACCAAGCACCGCCTTCAGGATTTCTAAGGGCGTACATTTTTGATTTTACTCCTCACTACCTATCACAGTTTTGAAGGCCATAAAATGCCCAGATGACATAAAACCCCCCCAAATGACCCCATTTTGGAAAGTAGACACCCCAAGCTATTTGCTTTGAGGCATGTTGAGTCCATGGAATGTTTTATATTTTGACACAAGTTGCGGGAAAGTGACAAATTTTTTTTTTTTTTTTTTTTTTTTGCACAAAGTTGTCACTAAATGATATATTGCTCACACAGGCCATGGGCATATGTGGAATTGCACCCCAAAATACATTTAGCTGCTTCTCCTGAGTACGGGGATACCACATGTGTGGGACTTTTTAGGAGCCTAGCCGCGTACGGGACCCCGAAAACCAAGCACCGCCTTCAGGATTTCTAAGGGCGTACATTTTTGATTTTACTCCTCACTGCCTATCACAGTTTCGGAGGCCATGGAATGCCCAGGTGGCACAAACCCCCCCCAAATGACCCCATTTTGGAAAGTAGACACCCCAAGCTATTTGCTGAGAGGCATGGTGAGTATTTTGCAGCTCTCATTTGTTTTTGAAAATAAAGAAAGACGAGAAAAAAATTTTTTTTTTTTCTTTTTTCAATTCTTAAAACTTTGTGACAAAAAGTGAGGTCTGCAAAATACTCACTATACCTCTCATCAAAAAGCTTGGGGTGTCTACTTTCCAAAATGGGGTCATTTGGGGGGGTTTTGTGCCACCTGGGCATTCCATGGCCTCCGAAACTGTGATAGGCAGTGAAGAGTGAAATCAAAAATTTACGGCCTTAGAAAGCCTGAAGGCGGTGCTTGGTTTTCGGGGTCCCGTACGCGGCTAGGCTCCCAAAAAGTCCCACACATGTGGTATCCCCGTACTCAGGAGAAGCAACAGAATGTATTTTGGGGTGTAATTTCACATATGCCCATGGCATGTTTGAGCAATATATCATTTAGTGACAACTTTGCGCAAAAAAAAATAAAAAAAATAAAAAATTGTCTCTTTCCCGCAACTTGTGTCACAATATAAATTATTCCATGGACTCAACATGACTCTCAGCAAATAGCTTGGGGTGTCTACTTTCCAAAATGGGGTCATTTGGGGGGGTTTTGAACTGTCCTGGCATTTTATGCACAACATCTAGAAGCTTATGTCACACATCACCCACTCTTCTAACCACTTGAAGACAAAGCCCTTTCTGACACTTATTGTTTACATAAAAAAATAATTTTTTTTTGCAAGAAAATTACTTTGAACCCCCAAACATTATATATTTTTTTTAAAGCAAATGCCCTACAGATTAAAATGGTGGGTGTTTCATTTTTTTTTTTCACACAGTATTTGCGCAGCGATTTTTCAAACGCATTTTTTGGGGAAAAAACACACTTTTTTACATTTTAATGCACTAAAACACACTATATTGCCAAAATGTTTGATGAGATAAAAAAGATGATCTTAGGCCGAGTACATGGATACCAAACATGACATGCTTTAAAATTGCGCACAAACGTGCAGTGGCGACAAACTAAATACATTTTTAAAAGCCTTTAAAAGCCTTTACAGGTTACCACTTTAGATTTACAGAGGAGGTCTACTGCTAAACTTACTGCCCTCGATCTGACCTTCGCGGCGATACCTCACATGCATGGTGCAATTGCTGTTTACATTTGACGCCAGACCAACGCTTGCGTTCACCTTAGCGCGAGAGCAGGGGGGACAGGGGTGCTTTTTTTTTTTTTTTTTTTTTTTTTCTTTATTATTATTATTTTTTTATCTTATTTTTAAACTGTTCCTTTCATTTTTTTTTTTTAAATCATTTTTATTGTTATCTCAGGGAATATAAATATCCCCTATGATAGCAATAGGTAGTGACAGGTACTCTTTTTTGCAAAAATTGGGGTCTATTAGACCCTAGATTTCTCCTCTGCCCTCAAAGCATCTGATCACACCAAGATCGGTGTGATAAAATGCTTTCCCAATTTCCCAATGGCGCTGTTTACATCCGGCGAAATCTACGTCATAAAATGCTCGTAGCTTCCGGTTTCTTAGGTCATAGAGATGTTTGGAGCCACTCTGGTCTCTGATCAGCTCTATGGTCAGCTGGCTGAATCACCGGCTGCATTTTCAGGTTCCCTGTTGAGACAGGAGAGCCAGAGAAAAACACGGAAGACGGTGGGGGGGGGGGGGCATTCCCTCCCACGGCTTGTAAAAGCAGTCTAGAGGCTAATTAGCCGCTAGGATTGCTTTTACATGAAAGCCGACCGCTGGCTGAAAAGAATGATACCAAGATGATACCTAAAGCTGCAGGCATCATTCTGGTATAACCACTCAAAGTCGTGAATGGCGTACCTGAAGACAAAAAAATGGTTAACAATGGTTAACAATAAAGCACAGTAAAGTGTAAATAATTACACACCTGAAAAACAAACATGATAAAACATAATAACAATAACAATAACAATCAATAACAATAACAATAACAATAAAACATTGCAGAATAGAATACAGTAAAAAGAGCAGAACAATAGAGAGAGAGAATAGAGAGAGAGAGAACAATAAAACAACAACTATTTTTTTTATTTCATATATTTTTTTTTTTTACACTTTTTTTGTAACTAACTTTTATAACGGTAACCGGTTCCAGGTTCGGGTCTCTCAAAATGCGATGGCATCTTGGGAGACCCTGTGAAAGTGTGCCTAGTCTGTGCAATGCTGTACCCTACGCTAATACTCAACTAGTGAATGGTAGCGTTCAAAACATTCACCAATGCAAAGACCAGGATTGTCAGGACAGGAGGGACAATAATAGCGGGTGTCACGCCTATATCCGCGCTTGCTGCAGACACGACATCTTTTTTGGGGGGGTTCGCTGGGTAGGGGTACTCGGGAGGACATAAAAATGCCTCTCATGCAGCCGACTGCATTTGGTTGGGGATGTGAATGGGGGAAGTACGGGCGCTGCAGAAGCGGTGGGTTCCCAATTAGGATTGGCGAATGCGGCAGGAAGGGCACTATGGGCACGACGGGCCTGTGTTTGTCTTTTTGGTGGCAGCGGGACACTACTTGTGCTTGCCACCTCACCAGCTTGAACTGCACTTATGGGACTCGCCACGTCACCACGTGTTACTGCAGTGCTGGTTTGACTACGACCGGGGTGTACTAGGCCGCTGGCGCTTGCCAGTTCACCAAAACGCTACCAAAAAAACTGTTAGCGATCGCAGGGATCAGGCCTGACTCTGCGAACGCTGCAGTTATGCGTTTAGTATTTTGTAAGTGACAGTGATCGATCGATACTGCACTTGGGTGGGCTGGGCCGGGCTGGGCGGAGGGGCAAAACGCAGGTGCTAGCAGGTATCTGGGCTGATCCCGCTAACACTGCGTTTTTGGGAACCCTAAACTGCTGGGGACACTAATATAGATCTAATCGGATCAGATATTGATCCGATCAGATACTATACCACTAAGGGAGGCGTATGCTGCGTGCGTGGGTGTTAGCGGTACTGGCGCTAATCTGACGCTGCCTGGGGCTGGTGCTTGCCAGTTCACCAAAATGCTACCAAAAAAACTGTTAGCGATCGCAGGGATCAGGCCTGACTCTGCGAACGCTGCAGTTATGCGTTTAGTGTTTTGTAAGTGACAGTGATCGATCGATACTGCACTTGGGTGGGCTGGGCCGGGCGGAGGGGCAAAACGCAGGTGCTAGCAGGTATCTGGGCTGATCCCACTAACACTGCGTTTTTGGGAACCCTAAACTGCTGGGGACGCTAGTATAGATCTGATCGGATCAGATATTGATCCGATCAGATACTATACCACTAAGGGAGGTGTACGGTGCGTGCGTGGGTGTTAGCGGTACTGGCGCTAACCTGACGCTGCCTGGGGCTGGTGCTTGCCAGTTCACCAAAACGCTACCAAAAAAACTGTTAGCGATCGCAGGGATCAGGCCTGACTCTGCGAACGCTGCAGTTATGCGTTTAGTGTTTTGTAAGTGACAGTGATCGATCGATACTGCACTTGGGTGGGCTGGGCTGGGCCGGGCGGAGGGACAAAACGCAGGTGCTAGCGGGTATCTGGGCTGATCCCGCTAACACTGTGTTTTTGGGAACCCTAAACTGCTGGGGACGCTAGTATAGATCTGATCGGATCAGATATTGATGCGTTCAGATACTATACCACTAAGGGAGGCGTATGCTGCGTGCGTGGGTGTTAGCGGTACTGGCGCTAATCTGACGCTGCCTGGGGCGACGCATATCACCGCCAGGCGATCGGGGGGCTAAACCTTTATTCGGTAATAAACGGCGGGTGCCCTGACACTATAAAAAATAAACAAACTAACCAGCGTCACCCGTAACAGTTATACGGTGATCAGTGGTGAAAGGGTTAACTAGGGGGCAATCAAGGGGTTAAAACATTTATTCGGTAGTATATGGGGGTCCCTGTCGCTATAAAACACTGACGGCGAACCTAAATATTTATGTCCCTAACTAGCGTCACCAGCGACACTAATACAGCGATCAGAAAAATGATCGCTTAGCGACACTGGTGAGGGGGGGTGATCAAGGGGTTAAAACTTTATTAGGGGGGGTTAGGGGGGTATCCTAGACCTAAAGGGGGGTAATACTCACTGCCCTAACACTAACTGTCACAAACTGACACTATGCAGTAATCAGAAAAAAAAAAAAAAAAAAATACTGCTAATGTCAGTTTGTGACAGGGGGGGGGGGGGTGATTGGGGGGGGATCGGGGGGCGATCGGGGGGGGATCGGGGGTGTAAAGTATGCCTGGCATGTTCTACTGTGTGTGTGTGTGTGTTGTGCACTCACTTGTCATCTCCCCTCGGCGCTGGAACGGAAACTGCCAGACCGGGGAGAGATGACATCACATCCTCTGCCTGTGTGAAACGACACACAGGCAGAGGAGCATTCCCATTGGCTGGGAGCGATCGCGAGGGGGGGGCCACGATCGGATGGTCTCCCCCTCGCCTCCCGACGCTCCCAGTCAGATGCCGACCGCCGATGGCACCGGGGGGGGGTCCGATCGGACCCCCCGCCCGCGGGAGGCAGATCACGTACGGGTACGTGATTTTGCCTGCCCGTGCCATTCTGCCGCAGTATATATGCGGTAGGCGGTCGGCAAGTGGTTAAGATAAAAAACCTTCTGTGGGTGGCAGCCCCCCCCAAATTACCTACCTGAGCCCCTTCTCTCTTCAGCAATGTCCACGATCCCCTCAGCCATCCAGGACACTCATCCTGATTGGCTGAGACAGAGCAGACAGGTCAGGGCTCTGTGTCTGAATTGATACACAGAGCTCTAAATCGGCTTGGGTGCCCCCTGTAGCAAGCTGCTGGCTGAGGGGCACTCAAAGGAGGGAGGGGCTAAGAGCAGCGAAGAGGGACCCGAGAAAAGGAGGATCCAGGCTGCTCTGTGCAAAACCAACTGCAGAGAGGAGGTACGTAGAACATGTTTTTTTTTTTTTTTTTCTTTAAATGAGCCTTTACAAATCACTTTAAAGGAAAAGGCGGTCCAACAAAATACTGACATAAGGGGTGATTCTTTTTTCAACCACAGCCAGATAAAACAAAAACTGTGTCTGTCTTCATTCCAGGCTGCAAAGCAACAAAATGTGATTTTAAGGGGGGGGGGGGGTTGATTATTTTCTATAACCACTGTATATAAAAATATACACCACGCTCAGCCATAAACTTTATGACCACCCGTCAAAAATTGAGTCAAAGCAGCCCTGACCCATCCAGGCATGGACACCATTAGACCTCTGAAGGTATACTGTGGTATCTGGCACCAAGCCATAAGTAGCACATCCTTTTAGTCCTGTAAGTTGCGAAGTGGAGCCTCATAAGTAGCAGATCCTTTTAGTCCTGTAAGTTGCCAAGGGGAGCCTCCATGGGCCAGACTTGTTTTTCCAACACATCCCGCAGATGCTCGATTTAATTGAGATTTGGAGGCCAAATCAACACCTCAAACTCGTTGTGTTCCTTAAAGAGGTTGTAAAAGGCAGAAGGTTTTTTTTTTTTATCCTATTGCATTCTATGCATTAAGATAAAAAGCCTTTTGTGTGTAGCAGCCTCCCCTCAGCCCAGCGATGTCCACAAGTCCCTCAGCCACCTGGGACTCTCCCTCCTGATTGGCGGAGACACAGAAGCAGCATCATTGGGTCCCATGGCTGTCAAAGTCAGTTAGCTAATCAGGAGAGAGAAGGGGCGGGGCCGAACAACAGCTCCGTGTCTAAATAGAGACACGGAGCTGCAGCTCGGCGCAGGTGTCCCCATAGCAAACTGCTTAATGTGGGGGCACTCGACAGGAGGGAGGGGCTAGGAGCAGCGAAGAGGGACCCGAAAAGAGGAGGATCTGGGCTGCCCTGTGTAAATGCACTGCACAGAGCAGGTAAGTATAACATGTTTGTTTTTGTTTTTTTAATACAAGACTTTTTAATCACTTTAAACCATTCTTGAACCATATTTGCAGTGTGGCAGGGTGCATTATCCTGTTGAAAAAGGTTACTGCCATCAGGGAATACCATTTCCACATACTTGATCATCACATGCCCGACGAATGGGTTCTGTGTTACTCTGAAATGCTGCACTCTCTTGCTTGTGATGTGATCATGCTGAAATAAAAAACGTTTGGACTGAAGATCTGTGGTGTGCTGGCAAATATATTAATTGTGGCTTTCATGATCCAGCCTTCAGCTGGTGGTTGCTACAGCACCCAGCATCCTAGAGCTTTCCCCAGGAACGTGTGCGATGGGAATATGGACTATTCCCTAGGTAAGTGATGCATTCCTGGTGCCATCTCTCCTCCAGGTAAGTGATGCATGCGCATCATCCATCTACGTCATGTAAAAGAAAATGTGATTCATCAGACCAGGCTGCCTTTTTCCATTGCTCCGTGGTCAAGTTCTGATGCTCATGTGCCCATTGTAGGTGCTTTTGGCTGTGGACACAGGTCAACATGGGCTCCCTGACCAGTCTGAGGCTACGCAGCCCCATACACATCAAACTGCAATGCCTATTTTTTCTGCTTTCAACACATTAACCACATGGACAACATTTGTTCATTTACTTGCTGCCTAAAGCCTAGTACACATGGACCAAGTGCCAGCCAACATTCAGCCCGTGTGTATGGCAGCCGGTTCGGCCGGCTTCTGTTGGACGAGCATGCTGGAAAATCAGCAGCCAACCGGCTGCCACTCAGCCGCTGGCTGAGAGCGTTGACCAGTGTTCTAGTGGGGGTGTCCCCCTGTTGGAACACAATAGCTCAGCGGGGGAGATCGTTGTATTAACATTGGATTCTTAGCACAGCGGCCCTGACCTGAGCTGTCAGTTTTGCTTCATTCAACCCAGCGAAAAAAAGACTGATAGTGAGTACTAGGCTTTATATATCCTAACGACTTTCAGATGCTATTGTAAAGAGATAATCAATGTTATTCCTTTAACCTATCAGTGGTCTAAAAATTATGGCTGGTGTATATATGTAAACAAAACTGTACAGTTAAAGCGGGGTTCCACCCAAATTTTGAACAATATCTGTATGTATTCTCTTCCTTGCCTAGATGCTGACATGCCGTTTAAAAAAATTTAAATCGCCGTAATTACCTTTTATTTTTCTATTCTTCTTTGCACTTCCTGGTTCTCCTCCCGTGGGAGTAGACATGTTTCTAGCCTCTCTCAGACTCCTGGGAGCTAGTCTTAGGCTTCCCAGGATGCCACTGAGCATGTGCGGGAACGAGCAGTGAATGCTGGGAGCACAGCATTTACCACATCCAGAAAATAAATAAATGTGGGGTTCAAATGCCCACAATGAAGATGGAAACCGCCTGCAGTGAATAATATAAGTTATTCTTTCCGACGAAATCTGACACAGGCGGACATATTACACACAATATGTGAGTATGTAATGCTGAGAAGAAAAGTTTGTGAATGAACTAAAAAAAACAAAAAAAAAAAACGATAGATAGGTGGACCCCCGCTTTAAAATGCGATGACTCAAAGACACACACATACTGAATAGGACTATTAATAAAAATAAAAAAATAAAATAAAATGGGGTACAAACGTGGCCATAGTGCTTACAGTGACCATAAAGTTACAGCTTTTACTCTCTGGAAACAAACATATAAAACAAGGAAACTAATTGGCCACCGTCAGTGGCCAACAGCTCTACTTTTGCTTTTATTTTATTGGCTCAAATTTTTAAAAATAAGATCCATATATTTAGCCTGTTCAGAAATAAGTGTGAAGCTCTATAATATGATGAAGAATCACAATGGAGACTGTAAAAACAAGAGACGTGCAGATTGATTCTACATGTTAGGAAGTGTCGCTTTGTGGCAGCATATGTAATAACATATACATATATATATACATATATATATATATATATATATATATATATATATATATATATATATATATATATATATATATATATAAACACTCTACTAGTTTCCTGGGGGGGGAAAAGCAAAATTAAAAGAGGTTGAAAACAGATAAGCTGTGCTGAGTGCTGAAAAACAGATACTTCTCAGGTCTACTGAAGTTACAGGGTTATTTGAATAAGAAATTAGTTCTATGTGAAGGAAACCAACAACTCCTTTTTACTGGAAATGAAACCCACTCAAAGAAAGAAATACCTTTACAAAGTTGAGTCCGTTAAAATTGGTGGTTGCAGAAAGGACAGTGCATGCCTGTAGCCTAGATTTGGTGAATGCCAGAGATGTAATAAAATAACACCAGACATTTAACCTAGAAAGGGCCAGTCAAGCCATCAAGCCTCATAAGTGATATTACTAAAATGCATCTCCCGACTATAGAGTATATTCAAGACTGGTACACCACAGGTAGCACATTCCAAGCCAAATGTGAAAAACCACATGACATGGATGAATAACTTAATTCTTTATGTACTTTACAATAACCACACTGTTAAACCATTATGTTTCTTCTACTTTTCTAGATAATCTTTGAATATTTAGGAAACAAAAATTCAACTTAAAGAAGTATGACTATTTTTTTACACTATTCCGTTCCCAATTGGACAAAGTACCTGCAGTACTTTTCCCTATCTCCCTAGGTGCTCTGTAATGTTGTCTGTGATATTGGACAGGGCACCCACCATTGACATATGGCCTTCCGACAGTGCAGGTAGAAAGGAGATGGCTGCTTTTCTAGCAAGCACCTGCCTTAGGCACCCAACACTTGCTGACATGCTTCATCTCCCTCTGCATTTTTGGTGTTAATGTTTGCCTTGGGTAAGTGCTGGGAGCCAAAGACAGGCGCTCGCTAGCAAAGCAGCCTAATCCTTGCTAGCTGAGGTGTGGGGTGGAAGTGTGCCGAGGGGGAGGGTGCTTTGTCTGACATCACAGCTAGCAACACAGAGCATCTAGGTGTATGGGAAAAAGTATTACATGTACTTTGTCTCATCGGGAACTGAATACTGTTAAAAAAAAAATTTAAAAAAAATAAAGTTAGTACTTTTTCTTTAAAACAAAATTCTCGGTGAATGGATAAAGAGAAGTGAACTATTTTATCTGCCAAAGGATTTAGACTTCTGTTCATAAAGCTTTGTGACCCAGGCATTCCTACAGACAGCTTTGTTACATCCATGTCTTCATTATTATCTACTGCAGTTAAATAAAACAGCTTGGTCATTGAATAATGAAAGAGCATCACTACACTTCTTGGGCCGTGACTTTACTCATTACTCCCAGTGTAAGGGTCTGTATTAATGGCATACATCTGATATGTTTGGGAGTCTTGGGAATTCAATGACAGGTGTATTTCAACCACATTGGGCCTCCTACTGAAGTACATTTGACCCGCTTCAAGTAGGTTTTGCATTTTCTTTACTTAGACGCTGTTACTGCCTCTCCCAGTCTAAGTGTCTGGGGCTTTCAGAAAGCGGATGAAAGAAAAAAAAAAAAAATAGTGTAAGGGTAGTTATACTAGCTGTATTAGGAAATAAATATTTTATAAGTAATGATTTCTAAGAGACACAAAAACTGTATAATCAAAAACTCAAGCAGCATGTTACTAGCCAGGCCAGGGGCCAATGAAATTCCTCCTCCTAAGCAGCTAACCAAATCACTCAAATTTGTTATGAAAGGCAACGAAAAGAAAAATAATGAATACTCACTGCTAAAATTTAAGGCTGGGTTCACGTATGTGCGAATTGGATGCGGAGGTTTCTCCGCATCCAATTAGCATGTCAGTCGAGTGTCCCTGGCTTTCAATGGAGCCAGTTCACACAGCTCCAGGGGGGGTGCAGTCCGCATTCCAAAAGGGTTCTGTGCGTCCTTGGGTCTGGTTCAGGTGCAAATTCAGGCAAAAATTCAGACCCGATTCGCATCTGAACCGGTGAACAGGGACGCACCAGACCCCAAGCTGGGAACTGCGGCTGCACATATGAAAACTCAGACTTAGTGAGTTTTTTTTGCCTCATGTCAACATGTATCATGGGAGGAATTTATCATAACTGGAGCAGACGGAATTTGGAGCAGCTGTGTATGGCAGCCAATCAGCTTCCATCTTCCAGCCTGTTTAGTTAGGCCTTGAAAATGAAAGATAGTAGCAAATTGGTTGCCATAAACAGCAGCTCCAGATTTTGGCTGCTCCAGTTTTGATAAATTCCCCTCAAAATGCTTAGCAGTTATATAAAATTGAGTATATATTGCGTAATGCTGTATTTTTTAACTTCCATTTAGCAGTTATGCAACTAACCTCTCATACTGCTCCCAAATCTATTTCAGTGCTTTTACCCAGTCCATCATGTATAGCAATCACCTGTGACTATAAAGCTCAAATGTATCTTAAAGGATAAGTTCACCCTTGGGAACATGTTACATGTTCGAGCCGTTTTGAGGGTGGAATATGTAACATGTTCCCAAAGCTGCAGCCGCTGCCCGATGCCCACACTCCCTGTGACAGCAGTACGGGGAGAAGTTCTCTGTACTAGCTGTCACTTTTTTAAATCAGTGGGGCTGTGCGGGGCTCTGCCCACATCATTCATTCACACAGCTCTGCGTATGAATGAACTACAAGCCCTGACATCTTTTTCAGCTGTTACCTTGTAGTTCTCAATGAGCTACCACAGCTATTTTTGTGATCATAACTATTTTACTATTAAGGTGGTTCTAAAGGCAGAAGGATTTTTATCTTAATGATTAAGGTAAAAAACCTTCTGTGTGCAGCAGCCCCCCCATACTTACCTGAGCCCCCTCTTGATCTAGCGATGTAGCACGACAGCCTCAGCTGTCTGGGACTCTCCCTCCTGATTAGCTGAGAAACAGCAGTGGGCCCCATTGGCTTTCGCTGATGTCAAAGTCAGTGGGCCAATGAGGAAAGAGAGGAGACGGGGCCGAGACACAGCTCCGTGTCTGAATGGACACAGAGCAGCACCTCAGGTACCCCCCCTAGCAAGCTGCTTGCTATGGGGGCACTAGGTAGTAGGTAGGGTGGAAGGGCCAGGAGCGCCAGCGAGGGACCCGAGAAGAGGAGGATCTGGGCTGCTCTGTGCAAAACCACTGCATAGAGCAGGTAATTATAACCTGGTTTTTTTTTTTTCTTGTTTAAAAATAACAAAGACTTTAATATCAGTTTTTTCAGGTGTTTACCACAAGGTGAATATTCCAATCCTCTAACAATCTCTTTGATATTATGATTTACTGCTAGAGGTCTGTGGCCTTTACACCTGATAATAAAGTTACAGGGTGGTCCCATTCGCCCACGTGGATTTTCCATTTATCTTATAACCTGGAGAATGAAATAAAAGAAAGGTGGCGGCCAATCACAGTCTTATCTTTGGAGTCTGTAAGAGAAAAACAGGACTCAAGTAAGCTCCCCTGACTTTACTTATACCTGAAATATTACTATTAGATTGACTGACCCTTTAAATGCAAATGTATGTGTTAATCATAAAAATTAATAATTCTCGGCAGATAGAGTAGTACGTTTCTGAAATATGTTGATTACCATAAACGCTTTTAATATTTGTATTTATTGGCCAGCAGACTTTTAGTGGAACCATTTTCAGCTTATTTACAAACACTTTGATTATTCTGTACAACCAAAATATTGAGATGAATTAACAATATTTAGCTATCAATTATCTTTGTTTGGCAGACATCAATAACTCATGTATGCAAGAATTCACAACACAAAATAAGAGATTTAACTTGAAACCACACAGCATACAGGCTTTAGATTAATGCAACGCTGACATCTAGTGGATGTCTAAGATACTGTATGTGTGCGGGTTCCCACAAATCACTGCAGGATCAACACACATGTATAAATCATTAAACAAATTAAATCTTGGTATTTTTCTGAAACAACCAATATCTCTGGATATATTGCAATGTGTTATGGTTTGTTAACTGCTTATACGAGTAAATTTTACTGATTACATTCATATAAATACACATTTTCTGTGCTTTTCATTGACTTTATGTGTTTATAAAATGTCTATTTGAATATTAAATAAAGACACTCCTGCCTGCCACCTAGGAGAGCAACATGGCAATTCTACTTTACTGCTCCTTTTATAAAACTCATAATGAGTGCTCACAAAGTAACATTGCTACCCTTTAAGCCAGCCCAACTTCAGGTCGGGGTCCTACCATGTCCCCTCCAACACCACTGATGCGCCCCCCATACAAATTTTTTTTTTTAAATATTTTTATTATACACCTCTTTTTTTGAGCTATATTTGGTGTGGCCACATGGCACCCCAGGTCCTCTTCTTCCAGCAGCAGCAGTGAGTGATCCTCAATGCACAGGGCACTGTTTTTTACAGCACTGCTCAGTTTGATGGAAAGTCTGTGCCATACGATAATAAAACATCCCTTCTTGTTTTTACCTGGAATTGTAGGTTAGAAATCCTGTACTGAACGTTATTGCTCTACTGAGATGCAGCTAAACCTAACATTTGTGTTCATAGACCTGCCTGGGGATAGTAATGCTGAGAGTAGACTGTGCATGTATCTTTAACAAAAAACAGGGGGAAAACTGGTTATTAAAAAAAGTGTGGGACTGTTGTGCCGTGTACACATGGCCGGACTTTCCGTCCAAACTTGTCCGATGGAATGAATCCATCGGACAATTTGACCGTGTGTGGGCTTCATCGGACCTGCAGCGGACCTTTTCCGTCGAAAATGTGACGGACTTTAGATTTAGAACATGTTTCAAATCTTTCCAACGGACTCGAGTCCAGTCGAAAAATCCGTTCTTCTCTATGCTAGTCCGACGGACGAAAACCGACGCTGGGGCAGCTATTGGCTACTGGCTATCAACTTCCTTATTCTAGTCCGGTCATACAGCATCACGACTTTGGTGTGATCTTGTGTAGGCAAGTCCGTTCGTTGGGAAAGTCCGTAGAAAAGTCAGACGTGATTCAGTCCGTCAAAAGTCCGGTCGTGTGTACACAGCATTAGATTTCACTGACACTAATTTCATACCTTAAAAGACAGTTTGTCTACCCTTATCAGGGCCTAAAGTATCATCCCCAAAAAGCTATGTATGCCATTTTAGGGAGTTAATCAGTGCCAAGCAGAAGGTCAGGGGGTTCACTTATGGTTGATAGTTTAATTTTAAGGGTTAAGGTTTAGGGGAAAAAGACTGGGTTAAAGTGGTAGTAAAGTCCATTTTCTTGATTTATACCTACAAGTAAGCCTGTAATATGGCTTACCTATAGGTAAAGTAAATATCTCCTAGATGTGCACCGTTTAGGAGATATTTATGTTAGCAGCGCCATTGATGTCATCAGTGCATGCGCTCATACTGGACGCGTGCCATCCATTGAAAGAGCCACGTGGCGGCCATGACTTCTGCGTGCAGGCGCGGGAGTGATGTATTCGCGGATTGGTCATTAAAACGGCCACGAACCCAGAATGAAGACTGGGTGAAGATGGAAGCCATGTCAGCGCACCGCTGGAGGGCTTGGTTTTCAGGGAAGACTTTCATAATGTGCTAGTATACGATGCATACTAGCACATTATGCTTTTAATGCCTACCACACACGGGCCAAATGTCAGGAGACATCAGCCAGTTAAAAAAAATAAAAAATAAAAAAACAGCCGACCGGCTCCCATTCTGCCAATGGCTGAGAGCTCTGGTCGAAGTGTTCACAACAGCTCAGCAGTGAAGATCGCTGTACTAACATCGGACTGTTAGTGCATCGGCTCCGGCCAGAGCGGTCAGGTTTTTTTTTTCCGTTTAACTCCCTGGGTTGAATGGAAAAAAAACAAACTATTAGTGTGTACCAGGCATAAAGGGGTTGTAAACCCTAGTGTTTTTTCACCTTAATGCATCCTATGCATTAAGGTGGAAAAACCCCTGGCAGTGACAGGCCCCCCCCGTTTCTCTTACCTGAGCCCTGGAATTTCTCATGGTGGAGAAGCGCTCTTCCTCTGTCTGGGGTTCTTGGCTCTTGATTGGATAGATTAATAGCAGTGCAGCCAATGGCTCCTGCTGCTGTCAATCAAATCCAATGACGTGGGTGCCGGGGCCGAGTCCGACATTCTGTGTCTAGGGACGCAAATGCTTGACTCGGGAGCGTGCCCACAAGGTAACCCCCCGGGAGAGCGCTTCTCCTAGGAGGTTATACGATGCGGGAGGAGCCACGAGAGCCGTCGGGGGACCCCAGAAGTCGAGGATCAGGGCCACTCTGTACAAAACGAACTGCACAGTGGAGGTAAGTATGACATGTTTGTTATTTAAAAAAAAAAAAAAACTCAAAGCTTTACAATGACTTCAACTTGCACGGAGAAGCTTTTTTGGTTTTCTTTTTTGAGGTTCACTACCTCTGATGTAATAGGTACTTTTTTTTTTTTTGTACATGTTACGTGAATACGTGAAAAATAATGTGGAATTATAACATTTATGATGCCTGCATCTACCTTTCTCTTCCAAAAGGTGGGTTCCAGCCTTTTCAGGAATCATCCAGGATAAGTCTCTACTATAAAGACTATATAATTTCATTAGTTTAGCAACACTCAGGCCTTGCTCATTGGGTTGAAAACAAATTGATGCGGTAGGCCATCACACTACACAGTGTTTAGCAAATCTATAGAAACAAAAAAGGGAAATGCAGCGCTCAAAAAACTGAAATGAGTGTATTAACAATATAACCAGTGAGTAAATATTAGGCCTGGTGATGAAACATATGTTCATGAAATCAAAAATACTAATGTGTAGAAAAGTATAATGAGTCCACACTGTAGGGAAAATCAATTCAAACTAAATAGTGGGAAAGTTCTGCAAGGACTGGTGAGGGTGATATGAATCCGTAAATGAAAACAAAATTGATGATATACGATGTGGGTCCGTGGGTGGAAAACAACATCAGTGGTATATAACATCAATAAGTAGAGAAGGGTGGGTACTCTTACCGGATGGAATGGACTCCCGTGTCTTATGACATGGAGTCAATGAAGCAGTGAGCCCCACCGAGGCGATGAAAAGATGTCCGGAAGGCAGGTACTTCTAAGGTGCACTTTAACCCCACCGGGGCAATGATGAGATGTCCGAAAGGCTGGAACTCACACGGTATACTTCCACCGATGTACATCAAACGATCATCTGGATAGATCATCAAACCAGGATATCCAAGACCATATAGTTCAAATAGCCAATGGAATGCAATGTCTCTCGTCAAGGTGGTATGTAAAAGAGAAATCACCATCACCTTTACCCTCAGCTTCTTTAAGAAGGCAGTGGTCACCTTGGAGGTGTGTTTGGGGTCGTTATGTTGGAATACTGCCCTGCGGCCCAGTCTCCGAAGGGAGGGGATCGTGCTCTGCTTCAGTATGTCACAGTACATGTTGGCATTCATGGTTCTCTCAATGAACTGTAGCTTCCCAGTGCCGGCAGCACTCATGCAGCCCCAGACCATGACACTCCCACCACCACGCTTGACTGTAGGCAAGACACACTTGTCTTTGTACTCCTCACCTGATTGCCACCACACACGCTTGACACCATCTGAACCAAATAAGTTTATCTTGGTCTCATCAGACTACAGGACATCATCAGACCATGTCCTTAATCTGCCTGTCTTCAGCAAACTGTTTGCGGGCTTTCTTGTCCATCATCTTTAGAAGAGACTTCCTTCTGGGAAGACAGCCATGCAGACCAATTTGATGCAGTGTGCAGTGTATGGTTTGACCACTGACAGGCTGACCCGCCACCCCTTCAACCTCTGCAGCAATGCTGGCAGCACTCATATGTCTATTTCCCAAAGACAACCTCTGGATATAACGCTGAGCACGTGCACTCAACTTCTTTGGTCGACCATGGTGAGGCCTGTTTTGAGTGGGACCTGTCCTGTTAAACTGCTGTATGGTCTTGGCCACCGTACTGCAGCTCAGTTTCAGGGTCTTCGCAATCTTCTTATAGCCTAGGCCATCTTTATGTAGAGCAACAAATCTTTTTTTCAGATCCTCAGAGAGTTCTTTGCCATGAGATGCCATGTTGAACTTCCAGTGACCAGTATGAGAGAGTAAGAGTGATAACACCAAATTAAACACACCTGAGACCTTGTAACACTAACGAGTCACATGACACCGGCGAGGGAAAATGGCTAATCAGGCCCAATTTAGACAATTTCACTTAGGGGTGTACTCACTTTTATTGCCAGCAGTTTAGACATTAATGGCTGTGTGTTGAGTTATTTTGAGGGGACAACAAATTTGCACTGTTATACAAGTTGTACGCTCACTACTTTACATTGTAGCAAAGTGTCATTTCTTCAGTGTTACATAAATAGATATAATAAAATATTTACAAAAATGTGAGGGATGTACTCACTTTTGTGAGATACTGTATATCTCACAAAACACAGTATATAGAAGTAGGATGTACAGGGTATTTTAACCGGGAGACATGAAGGGTGAAGGGGGGATATAAATCTTTTTTATATTAAAGTAGTAATAAAGGCTGAAACGTTTACTTGAAATGTAATAGTAATGCCTTTTATTACCTCCAGTCTATCAGCCTCCTGCTTCTCTGGTTTCAGATGCTGATCTTCCCTGCACAGAGCCCTTAAAGTGTTTGTAAACATTGAATTTTTTTTAAAAATAACAAACATGTCATACTTACCTGCTCTATGCAATAGTTTTGCACAGAGAAGCCCCGATCCTCCTCTTCTCGCGCTTCTGGCTCCTCCTGCCTTCAGAGTGCCCCCCATAGCAAACCACAAAAGTATAGTATAATAGAGTGCCTCCATAGCATGGTACGAAAACTTCTGCCTTTAGAATCCCTTTCTTCTCCTGCCCAGGACTACATGTCCCATGAGGCATTGCTCCTCACACATGCACATTCACAAGATCTTAGGCACTTACTGACATGTATTGACAGTGTACTGAGCTGTATGTGTGCTGCACTGCATTTCCCGATATGTAAACACATAATGCATTCTGTTTGCAGGCCAACTAATCGATTATGAAAATGGTTGACAACTATATTCATAAATAGATTATGCTGATTAGTTGTTTCAGCCCTAAGGAATATATAGATAATGTACTTCAGAAATGCAGGTCATCAAGTGCTGCTCAGTTCCCCAAGGAAATCCAACTATGCCTCACATTGCTAAACATAAAACAGTAGTAGCATTAAACTTTAAGTTGAGTGCCTGATTAATATAAATAAAAATTTAAAAGAAAATAAATTGACAATATAAGCCCTTTCTATTTGTCTCATTTAATCATACCTCAAGACAAAATGCCTTTTCAAAAAAAAAAAAAAAAATTAAGGTGCAGCATACTCTTGTGTCTGTAAGACGTAAAATAATCTCTCATGAAGTGCATGCTGTTCTTAGAGGTATGGACAAAGACAGTCAGAGATCTTGGCTATAAAAAAATATTTCTGTCAACTCGCATCCTGTCGATTTTTTTTTTATAAGAGCTTGAAGAACACCAACATTCTTTGAAGCACTGTCATTCAGTCAAGCTACCTATACTCACTTAAATTAGTAGCTTTGTCTGGTATGGGAGGTTAAGACTTGTCCAATTGTGTAGAGATTTAAAGTGGTTGTAAACCCTTATATATATACCCAGTGAAGTGACTGCCCCCAGGTGATACACAGAGATGAAACAAATCCTCCTACATAAGTTGTACCTGTTTATCTGCGGTCTTCTCTAACTCCAAAGTGCTGAATTTATACAGCTTGTCTGAGCTGTCAGAAAAAAAAGGGAGCAGAGAGCTGAAGCTACACTGAGTGAGGAGAGGTCTTAAAGCTGATTGGAGGAAAGGGACACGCCCCTTCACACAGCAACAAAGCTGAGGCTGTCAATAAACTGGAGATCCCTTACTTTTTTTTATCTTGGTGTCAGGAAAACTTGTCAGAAGTGACTCAAGCTGATAACCAGGGGAACGAAACAACAGAGAGAAATGACACTCAGTGCTCTTAATTGAGACAAGTACACATTACAGAGAGATATACTTTTTCATATTTTATGTCTGAGTTTTACAACCACTTTAATTACAGCAACACCATCCATTTTTGGTATTCTAGAACACATGAGGGCTTATTTAAAAGTATAGTGAAACTGTTTAAGTAGAAAAACATATTCACCAATCAAAAATCAGCTTTAAAGGAAACGTATGGGAAGGCAAAATTAGGTGGTACAGGTTACCCTCATACCTGCATTGCATTTCTTTCTTTCCCCAACCCTTTAGCTTTTAAAGATCCCAGAATCAGCCTCTAACAAATCTTTCTCAGTTCAAGTTTCCAGGGGGTGCATACAGCTCCACAATCCAGCCCCTCCTTCACTCCCTCCCTCTAGAGGACATGTGGGTGTGTTTGGTGAAGAGGTGCACACAAAGCCTGCTATCTAGAACAAGCACGTTCTTCACATGCCTCTGTTTCCATGATAGCGTGTCCCCAGCTAAAACCCGGAAGCAGAGACAGCATGACACAAGTGAAGTATCCTCACCTTTCCCTGGCTGTTATCTGCAAGATCTCTGCAAGATTCCAACACCTCTCCAGTGGGCTTTGATGTTCCTTCCTGTGTCCTCTGAATTCCCTGTTCTCTGAAATGAACACAGTGCTATGTGTAGAGAACATACCTGTGTACAGTACATAGGAGAGGAGACTGACAACTCCCCCACATCTAAAGTGATCCCTGATATGTCCCCAGAGTCTCCTTTATTGTACACACAAATCATCCCTCTGTCACTGATCCCATCCTTATCCCCCCACCCCCTGTACTTCTATGCCATCACATGCCGTAGAGAGTCATCACATCCCGTACAGTGGCATCACATGCCTTACAGAGCCATCACATGCCTTACAAAGCCATCACATGCCATACAGAGCCATCACATGCCGTAGAGAGCAGCTACACTCTGTGAATTCTCGGGAGCGAGCAGAGAGAGGACATCAATAAAGCAAAATGACAGGAAAGAGGGTGGATCCAGATTCCAGAGCCAGACCATTGTTGGTATTATACTGTATGAAAGCCTGTAGACCCTCCCACAGGTATTAAGCTTGATTTTAACAGAATAGGGGCACTTCTGAGAGGGCTGGGATGATTTATAGATATTAGCAGCTCACATAGAATAGATGTAAGAAAAAAAAAGGAAACCCATACTTCTCTTTTAAGTAATTATAAGCAAGCTAATGGAAAATTTTGTTTTTTTTTGCCAGTTTTGCCAGAAAAATTGGTTCTTGTAAATCACCTGGCTTTGCATCTTACCTCAGAGAACAAACAAAAAATGGGTGCCCTACTTTTGCCACATTATGTAGTAACACAAAACCCTGCAGCATCCCTCTTTAAAGTGATTATACTGTTTATAATTTTTTTTAAATAACACACTCTATTACTTACCTGCTCTGTGCAACATAATTGCACAAAGTAGCCCTGATCCTCATCTTCTCATCTTCTTGAGTCCCCCCGCCAGTATTCCTGGCTCCTACTCTTCTCAGTGTGCCACCATAGGAAGCCACTTCCCATCATGGCAAACTGGCTGGCCCCCATCCCCTGTCATAGGATTGAGGACAGCAGGAGTGATAAGTGGATGATAAAGGGTTATGCGCTGGGGGGTGCTTTGGGAGAGGAGAGGACAGGGTGCTGTGGGGGAAGGTTGAACCAGATTTGACACCAAACCTTGTAGCACAAGTCCTGTCCCCTCCCAAAGCAGCCCCAGCACAACATATCCTCTTACACCCCCCCCCCCCAGCATCAAGAGATGCCGCTTGCATTAGAGGGGGCAATTACAGCATCTGAGACCCCTGGCACCAAGTAAAAGATGTGGGGCAAGTGCCCTGGGTGCCCACTCTGGAAGATTGGGGGGAGGGGGATTTGTGCTGGGGTGGAGGGGTGTTGCGCTGGAAAAGGGGATTTGGAGGGTTAAGAGAATTTGTGCTGGAGAGGATTAGGGGAGTGTAGAGGATTTGTTCCAGCATGACAGGGGACAGGGGCGCATGTACAGGGGTTGCAATTGCAGCAAATAAAGGAGGAGCGGTGGGGGAGGCATATAAAGCAACCAATCCCCTCCATTTTCCTCCTGCAGCCTTTCAGAAGCTGCAGGAGGAAAATGGAGACGATAGGCTCCTCTACATGCCACCCCACCGCCCCTCCTATCTACCTCCTCCTGCCCCCAGGTCCATGTGTACTCCCCTGTCCCCCTCATCCCTCGCAGAGCTGCCGGCTTCCCCCTCCCCTCTCCTGCCAGCTGCTGCAGGGGATGTGTCAAGATGGAGAACGGGCAAGGGGCCGATAAATGTGTCATTTACCGGCCCTTTCCTTGTCTTAATGATTAGAGTCAGTGTTCCATTCATTCATAACTGAGGCATAATAAACTGTGTTTACTATGCTTCAAATGAAGCCTCTGTACAGGGCTATTCCTGTCCATTCATTCTGAGCAGCTGAGACTGCAGAGATAGAGACTGAGGGCTGGGTCCTCAGGCTTCTTTCTTTGTCTCAAAGGTGAAACATCAGAGGTCTGTTTAGACCCCTGATATCTCACCAAAGCCCCCTCTATGGGGCTCCTAATTTTTTTAAAAACTAATAAAAAAATAGTGAAAATAAATAAATAAAACAAAATGGTCAAAAAATTAATAAAAATAAAATAACCAAAATAAAAAAAAAAAACTTCTGGACACCAGCGGTGGAACTACCAGGGTCACAAAGGTCGCACTTGCTATCAGGCCCTGGTGTTTTGCCATCGTGGGGGAGCCCCTTATGATTTCTTGCACTGGGTCCCTGAGGCTCTAGTTACGTCTCTCTGTTTAATCCTTCACAAGTGACACTGTGCACAGGGAAAAACTTTCTTTTGATAAGGCCACAAGTGAAATAAAGCAGCATTAAACCCAAAACCAAAATATAATATATAGCAGCTTACCAATGTGGTGGCTGCATTTTATTTGGGGGGGGGGTTCCCTTCTGTTTCACCTGGTGATCTGGCCAGGAACACACCACCTGTGTTCCCCCACTCTGGATGAAGGAGCACAGCAAATAGCAGCATTGTTAATCTGGTGGGAGGTGAGTGTTAGATGCACTAGCAGATATAAATACACCAATAATTTGAACCCAAACTCCAGCTCACATTTTATAATCTGTTACAGGAAACAGTTTTTTCCTTTTAGGAAAAGGTTTACATAAATAAATCCCTGTGAGTGTTAAAAGCCTTGTCTCATCCCTGTTCCCTGAGCAATGAGTAAATTCTGCCTCTCAGATAAGTTTCCGCTCACACCATCGATCTTTTTAGCGATCCAGAAGGGGGTTATTCTTCCCAATGACCAGAAGTGTAAGGAGCATTCTTCCCACTGACCATCACACTAATGTACCGTGAATTGCAGATTTAGTAATTTTTAGCAGGGGTTGCCGGAGACTGGAATGTTAATTTAAGGGTTCCTTGGTGTTGAAAAGGTTGAGAAAGGCTGCTGTAAACTAATACATCTGGAAGAGAATGTGTTCTTTTGAAAAACAGACTTACTAGCTGGATCATCAGATAAAAATAGCAGAAAGAAAGCCTAAAAAAGAAAACTATTGCAACTATCGCATGTAAGATTTGGTAAGCTGCAATATCATAAATGTTTGCATTTGGATTAATACTGCTTAAAAATAGAAGTATGGGATTTATTTTTTTTCAAGAATCATACTTACCCGGGTGGATGAAGCATTGGTCCGATGCTGCATCTGTCCCCTACCGACACTAAGACTGAGAATCGAGCGATCAAACACCGCTGATCGCTCAGTTCCCAAAGCTCCATGAGCTGCTGCTCTGCGCCACTCCACCCCCAACGCTCACTTGAGCGCTGAGCTGTGGAGGGGGCAGGAGCGGCTGACCCAATCTCCGCTAAGAGGTTGAGCCAGGTGCCATTCCAGGGTTGTGGGTGGATCCTGACCATATTGTTACGCTCCTTAAACAGCCTGGACCGGCTCTGTGACTTTAGCTGAAAGCTGGCTTCATAATGTGGAGAACAGCGGCGCTCTTCCGAGTGCAGTATATTAAAATGATTAATGATGAATTTATTAAGATAAAAAATTTAAACAAGAAATAACTCACAGGTTAAGGGTTAAAATGGCTAGTCACAAGGGCTCGCTGTGCAGTGCTGATCCAGATAGCCGGCGGTGTGGAGTGCTGCTGCTGTCTTGCTAGTTGCAGGGGTTTCCAAGGCTCCGAGGCAAGCTGGCAGTTGTCTCCGCATCGGCTGTGACGTCACTGGATGTGGGGCACAGGGCCAGCAGGCGCGCGTTCAGAGCATGTGTGCTCCTTCTTCAGGCTAATGTCTGCTAAAATGGGTCACAGCAGTGCAGATGCGCTGCACTCCTGTGATCCACAGGAGAAATACAGCCAAAGCTCATTTGGCTGTACTTCTCCTTTAAGTTACCTCTAGCAAAGAGTATTTGAGTTCTGGATGTCTGCAGTTCACTTTAGAAATCAGTTTCATTCACGCTGGATCCCACAAACAGTGCTGTATTCCCAGTGGTGCAGGGATGAAGAGCTGCAGATGTGACAGTAAAGGATCCTGTTATTCACCCTCCCTTTCCTCTCCCCTGGTCTATTCACAAAAAGCCTTGTATTTTTTGGTTTACAGAACACAAGGTATTCTGTGAATGGACAAGGGGAGATCCTGTCGTTCATCCATTCCTCCTTTCAACTGTGAATGTGTGCCGAATATCACATTTACTGGTAAATAAATATGACCCTTAACTGGAGCATTAAGAAGAAGTTTGTTTGGACTACAAGACCAAAAAATGAGTACATGTTATTGCCCCTTGCCCCACCACAATTTGGTAAAGTTAGCCTGAAAGTAGTTGTAAAGCCTAAAGGTTTTTCTACCATTATGCATGAAAGTAAAAAACGTCTGTGTGCTGCTCCCCCCCTCAGCCCTCCCCCAATACGCACCCGAGACCCTCTCAATTCAGCAATGTGCACAGGAGCCTCGGCTGTCCCGGGTCTTTCTCCTCATTTGTTGAGACAGTCAATCACAGCAGTGAGCCAATGAGGAGAGAGCAGGGGTGGGGCAGAGCCATGGCTCTTAGTGTCTTATGGACACATAAAGCAGGGCTGAGGAGCGAGCAAACAACAGTGCCCCCATAGCAAGCGGCTTGCTATTGGGGGCACTGGTCAAGGTGGAGAAGCCAGAAGCGCCAGCTGGGGACCCGTGAAGAAGAGGATCATGGCAGATAAGTATGACACGTGTATTTATTTATTTTTTTAACACCAGACCTTCAACATCACTTGAAATTGCCCTTTAAATAAAGTCAATTGTGTCTGGTATTTTATAGCTTAAATCCTTAATTGCAGAACTGTTTAAAAACGTGCACCCTGCTGGGAAAAGCAGCACTATAAAAATGTTATTATCAGTAACCTAAACATACATGCAGACTCTCAAGCTACAAATAGTTTTCAGCCAGACATCACTCACACGGACAGGCACACAGCTGTGTGTACCCAGCTTCCATTTTACCATTTATTTTCATATTCAGCCTACTCAGGAAGAGTCTACATCTTAAAAGGAAAATGCATATAAAGTAAATCCCCTGTGGGCTAGAAATATCACCAAAAAAGCTATTTCGGTTGTGCGCTGTGAGACATGAGTAAACTGAAATGCTACTAGCACTGCAACAAGTCCTTTTTATTACAAAATGGGAACGCATCTCATCCATGCTATGTGGTCACAACCTTTCAATGTTTGTATTAGCAATGCATATCAAGTCCCAGCCTAATGTACCTGTCACACATTTAAAAAAAAAAAAAAAAAAAAAAAAAAAACTTTTTATGTTAAACGCAGAAGGGGGCAATGGCAGGCACAACAATGTTTGGATAGCTGGAGACATATTGACATTTTCAAACTTGGAGGTCATCTCAGACCAATAAAAATACTATTACACTTGATATTTGCATTTAACACCTTCCTGAAAAAGCATACAGAAATGAACATTAGGATCCAAGTTCGTTTAAAAAAAAAAAAAAAAAAAAAGTTATTAAAAGCAGAAATGAAGTGGGAGCAAATCAGGACAGAACAGATAAAAACATATTACAGATAAAACGGCTAGCTCTTACTATGGTGTCAAATTTAGTCTCAAAGTCATTTTCAGGCATTATTACAACATAAATACAATATGAATTTCGCTAATATTGCTTGCCTAGCTGTTGTGTTTTGCAATAGAATTCCCTACCATTTGCTCTCTGCTAATGCTATAAAATTGATACTTGGGATTTTGGAGTTACTTTCTGGTTCTTCATCTACATACATGGATCCTTTAGCCCAGGTTCACACTGAGATGCGGAGAATGAAGCCTTGCAAGTTCGCACGATTTCACTCCCGCATGTCAGTCCCGATTTCAGCGGCGATTTCACAGACATCTATGCGGGTTTCTACACAAATGTCAATGGAAATCGCACCCTGAAATCGCAAATAGTAGAACAGAAACGACTTTTTAAAAACGGTGTGGTGCTGCAAATGCAGCGTTGCACCGATTAGGACAGTGCCATTGTCAAATCGCATGTCAAAATGCATCACTGTGAACCAGGGCTACTTTCACCCCGAAATCGCTACTTTCGGGGTGCGATTTCCATTGACATCTGTGCAGAAGCCTGCGCAGATGTCTGTGAAATCGCTGCCGAAATTGAGGCTGACATGCTGGAGTGAAATCGTACGCTATCAGCTGAACTCGCAGGGCTTCATTCCCGCAGCCCAGTGTGAACCAGGGCTTCCTCTGTTTTGTCATTATAAAAATACGAGTAGTATATCCACACTTTGCAGCTACTAAAACATTGCATTCTGGGGTTTAAAGTGTAACATACATTAACTTTACAAGTCTGCAAGAGAATTCATGCAGACTTGTAAAGTTAATGTATGTTACACTTTAAACCCCAGAATGCAATGTTTTAGTAGCTGCAAAGTGTGGATATACTACTCGTATTTTTACGAGTAAACCGCAAGTATATTTTAAACAGTTACACCTTCATAGGGCAAGCTCACCTTTGTACACTTTTTTTTTCTAAATTCCAGCTCCCGTATGCATCAATATAGCGTTCATGTACTTTTTTTGCAAAAATATAAAAGCTTTCAATTAAATTTACAGAGACTTAGTTTTCTTGTCCTAATCCACATTTCCAGACGTTTCCATTAGTAATGTCTTCTTCCTTACAGACTGTAGGTCATGACACAGGAAGGAGTTGACAAGCTGCCCTCATTAGCACCCACCCTGCATCATCCACCCACCCACTCCCAGCTGCACGTTTTTTAAATCAAATGCAATCAGTGATCACCCTTCTCACTAAATCTCACTAAATACACAAACAGACTGCATAGTGTATGCCAATCTTTGTACATAGGAGGGAGTGGACAGAAACACTCAGCTGTCAAGCCCCTTTCACAATTCTGCATAGCGGGAACTTATTATTTTTTATTTTTTTTTAGCGGAGGGGGGAGGCGTTTGTGGAGCATTTTTACTCATAGGGCAGCCCATCCACCTAAATGGGCTGCCCTACACACAGCAATTGCCCCAAAGAAGCTTGGGACCATCCATTGCACTCAATGGAGCAGTGGGTGTGTCCATTGACACCCACCAACATTCAATCCGATCCTGACCACTAAAAACAGACAAATGGAGATCCGTTCCCCATCCATCTGGCGGATCGGATGGTCGTCGGGTGTAAACATATAGGTGGTTCGTTTACATCTGACCGCCCATAGAGGACAGCGGACTGTGTCTTGCACATCATCCTGCCTCTTCTGGGTTAGCGGCATGCAGCATGCTGCTCCTGCAGTGGACACAGCAGATTGTGGCTCCTGATACCCAGCCTCCTTGATCAGCCAGGGGTCCATGTGATCGCTATGCGGTCACTTGATCACAATGTCAGAAAAGCTGTTATGAATGAATTTCATTCATAAGAGTTCTGTTTCCTATAGTAATTGGCCTACAGCCATCACATGCTACCTGGGCCATCACAGCACCCTGTACCATGTGATAGTTGTGGGCCAATCACATCACACAATAGCAAATCACAGCTGTTATGAAGGGAAATTATTCATGACATTTTTATAACACTGCTGTCACAGTGATCATCATTGTAAAAGTGATCAAAGCGTGAGCCAAAAAAGAAAAAAAAAATCCCTGTTCTCCCCCCAGAGTAGTACAGTGTTATGGTGATGTAGTGGTTAAATTTGTTAGAAAGACAGGAAAAAGGGGATCCTTGCAAATTGCAGAAAAGGGATTCTGGTGCCAAATCATAATTGTTTATCAGATGTTACATGGCTATTGAACCCTACAAAGTACAAAAATGTCTTAGCAGCAAAATATTTTCTGATGGATCCAATTAAAATATGAAAAACACTTCACAAACTGCCCTACCACACTTGCTGTTTATCTTCTAGTTTATTTGTGTGTCAACAATCAAGCTGGAAAGAAAAAGAAGCATGTATTATCCTCTGGCTGTTCTGACCTATGATTACATAATAAAATCTTTTCCTGCATGTGGTAGGTCCAAGGGAATTTTAAAATAAATAGAATTTTTAGCAATCTGAAAGGCAAATAGCAGTAGAAACACTCTAATATAGTAAGACTCAGGGACTATGCCGTTAAGGTTGTATTCACACTTCAGCGTATTGAATCGCGGGCAGATTTGCCGCGATTCTGCCATGATTTGAAAGCGCCGATGTGTGAATGAAAAATAGTGGGACTCCCATTTGAATGACACCTAAAACTGCGTTGCGGGTCTGCCGCGATAAATCGCGCTGCAATCACAGCAGGCCGCATCGCGTGAAGCATGTCGCCCCATGACGACATCATTCACGCGATGCGAGTTGCCGCAATTGCAGTGCGATTTATAGTGCGGCAGACCCGCAACGCAATTTTAGGTGTCATTCAAATCAATAGCATCTCAAATCTGAGTCCCGCAATTTGTCAATCACACATCGGCGCATTCAAATCATGGGCAGAATCGCGGCAAATCTGCCCACCATTCAAAACACTGAAGTGTGAATGCAGCCTAAAAGTTAACATTTACACATAGCATGCAACTGTTCTGTCCGTGTCATAGTTACAAAGTTAGTCAGGTTGAAAAAAGTCTATCTAGTTCAACCAATAGCAAAAAAAAAAAAAAAAAAAATCAAAATCAAAAACCTCCATATACACAACCCTTCACCCAAAGTTGTTCCAGAGGAAGCCAAAAAAGCCAACAAAGTATGGTTCAATTTGCTCGAGCAGCGGAAAAAAAAAAACATCCATCCTAATCCCCCAGAAGGCAATTGGACATTCCCTGGATCAACTATTCTAGGTGCTATTGCTTATAAAATGTTAATATCCAATTATATATTTTGCCGGTCAGTGTCAGAAGTTTTTTCACAGGATAGGATAGGATGCATTAAGGTGAAAAAACACAAGGGTTTGCCACCCCTTTAACTGTGAAGAAGCCTTTCCTATATAGGAGAGGTTAAATCTCTTTTTCTCTATAATGACCTGAATAGTATATAGGTTGTACTCCAATGAAAAGTCAGCCCAGTGCTCTAGAAAGCCAAACCCTTCCCTCTTACACCAGGCCTTTAGCCATGCATTCCGTTCACTAAGCTCCCCCTGCCTTTACTTATTTTGCACTCTGTATGGATGAGCACAGGGGGAACCCAAGGACAACAGCCTTGTCAGTCTGGGGGGAGGGGAGCGCTAGATGTACTAGCAGATTTAAATACACTAACGCATTACAATCAAACTCCAGCCAATACTTCATAAGCTGTTACAGCAGTTTCTTCCCTTTGGGATAAAGTTTTACATAAATAAAAGCTGGTCATTGTAAGCACCCCTGTCCATGTTAAATGGTTTTTCTCATCCCTGTAACTGATACATTCTGCAAGAGAGCTTGTTCTTTTGAAAAACAATAGAGTTACTGGCAGGATCACCAGGTGAAAATAGAAGAAGGAAAAGCCTAAAAAGAAAATGAATGCAGACATCACATCTAGGAACCGGTAAAGGGGGCACCTTTGACCAACAGCATTGTCAGTGTGGGGGGAGGGGAGTGTTAGTGTACTAGCAGATTTGAATACACTAACACGTTGAAGTAAAACTCCAGCTAATACTGCATAAGCTGTTGCAGCAAACAGTTTTTTCCTTTTGACATAAAGGTTTTACATAAATAAATAAAAGCCGATCATTATAAGTCCGCCCGTCCGTGTTAAATGGTTTGTTTCATCCCTGTAACTGATACATTTAGTGGGAGAGCCAATTGTACAATTTTCCTTTAGATTTATAAAAGCCATATAATATGAGGTCAAAGCTAAACACTTTCAATTTGTATGCCATCAGGCCGACCCTTGTACTACATCATTGCAGGTAAATCTAAAGTTGAAAATTGAATAGGAAAATGTTATAATGTATGGCCAAGCCTTACTAGCCAGATCACCAGGTGAAAAAAGAAGAAAGAAGCCTAAAAAATAAAATGAATGCAGACATTGCATCTAGGAATTGGTAAAAACTGATAAGTTGCAATGTAATAATTGTGTTTAGGTTTAATACCACTTTATCATTACTTAGAGGAAATTTAAGATGTTACTTACAGGTTAGTAGAATCCTGGTGTCTTAACTTCCATTTTTTATCTCTCCACTTGGTCAAAATTCAACTTTTTTTCAACAATTTGAATGCGAGTGAACACAATGTGTGGGCCATGTCGTTCTATTGCTTTTTTTTCGCTAAGCAGGCTAAAAACGGATTTGCTTCACATCTAAATGGTTGCGCAGTCACACCATATTTCACCAGCAGGTGGCATTGCACATGAGAAGCAATGCAATAGAGGCAGGGGGACTTTGTGGCAGTGTCTAAAAGAAGTTTAGCCTCTACTCTCCAGGCTTTAGAAATTGAGCTATCAGTAAAAAATGTGGGACAATTTTCTTAAGCTTAACAAAACATTACCCAACTTCATCCAAAGCATTATCCGCGTTAAAGCAAATCTAAAGCTGAACTTTTTTTTAGTTTTGGATACAGTAGGAAATGCATGGAACATGTCAGGTTTTATTGCGGTCTGTGTCCCCACTGGAATAATTCACCCTCTCTGTTTGTTCAGGTGATTATTATTATCGGGACATAGCAACCCCCTAAAGCCAGCCATACATAGAGCAAATTTCTTTCTTACAGGGAAGAAATTCGCTTGATTCCCCCATCAACACAGACAGTGTTGACAGGGGAATCCCTCCTGCCAAGCCATTTTATTCTCCTGCCCGGAGAAGACAGTGATTATTGCTAGCAGCTATACCAGTAGCTAGCGATAATTGCATGCAAAATCTGGCAGGCTGGTTGTACCTAAGGTGATCGATTGATCAACTTGGTACATTCAGCCTGCCCATACATGGTTCGAATCCCAGGAAGTTCCTGCTGAACCGGCTGAGATTTTCTTCACTTTGATAGAGGTTTCCTGATACTGCCTGGGAAGTGACAGAAATCCTCCTAAAAACAAGATGCAGACCAAACCATAGGACAAAAAACAAAACAAAAAAAACAAAACAAAAAAAAACAAACTCATAACCCACTTTATCTAAAATGACAAAAACATTTTTAGACTTTAGATATACAGTAATTTAAGCAAACTTATCCCCACCCCCTCCTCATTTGTGTGAGTTCCTTCTACAAAGTTTTTTCTTGGCCCCCACCCATGACTCACACACTGATTCGTTAGGCTGGCCCCCATGGGTTGCAGGAAAGAAACTTTCACTGTGTTGACAAGGAAATCAGCAACTGTCTTCTCCCTGCGGTGGAGGGGTAAGCCATCCCTGCCGGGAGAAGACAGTGATTATTGCTAGTGGCTGTAGCAGCCATCAGCGATAATCTCAAGAGAATCTGGCAGGCTGGTTGTACCCAAGTTGATTGATTATTGCCCATTAATGGTTTGAATCCTGCAATCCTGCAAGTCACAACAACGGTCTGCAGATTTGAAATCCCTGCTGCATTCCTGCCTCTCCATCTAGTGCTGCCTGTACTGACCAGACGGATTCGGATTCGTCAGCACCGTCCTTGTGATGCAGTTACAGATTGTTTGTAAAGGTGAATGCTTTCAGCCCACGTTCACACTGAGTGGCAGTTTGTAATTATGCGAGTTCAGCTGAATTTGCACGATTTCAAACTGGCATTTCAGTCCGACTTCGGGGACGATTGGACAGACATCTGTGCGGGTTTACGCAAAGATGTCTATTCAAATTGCCCCCAAAGTCGCCAAAAGAAGTGCGTGGAACTACTTTTGGGAACCGGTGTGGTGCCGCAAAGTCGGCATTGCACCGATTTGGACGGTGCCGTTGCCAGTAACAGGGGGGGGGATTTGACATGTCAAATCGCATGCCAAAATGTCCTGATGTGAACGTGGGCTAAAGCGGAGATCACCCAGTAATTAGCTAGACCACAAAATTACTTGTAATACTGGACAAAGATATTATTTGTAAATAATGAGAAAACAATTCAAAATCATTTCACACTAAGCTCACTTCAAAACAAGATCTAAAAAAATAAAAGTCATAATCTGTCCTGCTGTCCGCACTTTTGAACTTTGCTGTCTATCAGAACCACACTGGCCAGTGAATCTTCTGTATCTATTAATTTGGCATGGCTGATGACTGCGTCCCCTGCTGCATCACTGAGACACAGTAGTGACGTAGTGGCTAGGATGGCAGAGGAAAAGGTTAAGTGTATTAATTTTTTTACTTGGTACTTTTTTCTTTTAAAATTAATGACAAAAATGCTGCCACAGCTCACCTTTCATTCTGTGCAAACTAGTTGCCTGGCTTCAGGCTGATCAATGTTTTGAAACAAGAGTTCGGATGTCATTGGCTGCGTTAATTATTCTGTGATGAAAACATATTGAAGCCAGAGAAAGCCAGGCAACTGGGTCAGCAAAGGCAGTCTTTGTATTTCTTTCAGCACAGGTTTCCTTTAAAACAAGGAAAAAAATGATTCAGAGAAACTGGATGCACTGAAAATAGTTACACAATCAGGAAAAGATCCAAAACCGCATGATGTCAACTTGGAAATAGTTAAAGTTTACAAATTTAACAACCCATAACTTACAGTGCTAAATACTGAAACCAATTTGACTTTGTTCGGTAAAATAAAAACATACAAAATCAACCTACCCGGATCTCTTGAAGGTTGTGGAAGTTGTTGCCCACTCTGACCGAGATTTTACTTGGTGTGTAGCTTTCGTCTGACTTGTAATCAGCGTAAATGCATAAAGCTTTCACGGTAGTCTTTCTTCTATAAGCCAGAAAAACAAAAAACACACAGCAAGAGAACCACAATGAAAGCTCATCAAAATGTTTTTGCTGCACTTTTAAAAGTTGGGCAATGTAAGCTTTATGCCTGAAATAATTTGCAAAGGTTTGGCACACACTTACATACATAAACAAGATTCACCAAACAATAAACTACAGGAAGCCTCAAGTGTAGCATTTTGCAAACCACAGATCAAAACAGTAATTTAAGATTCAACCAGATTTTGTCAATTGAAAATGCACATAATGCAGCTCATTGGTGAATGAGATACAGTTATTCCATTATAAAAAGCGCTGTGAGAACTGTCGGCGCTATATAAATCCTTAATAATAATAATTATGAAACCATTGGGTCTTTTTCACAATAAAGATGTTTACTGGCTAGCCCTTAAAGAATAGAAGCGAGTATGAGTCTAATACACATAGGATAAGTACACTTAAAAAAAGAATAAAAAATAAAATAATAAACACACATTGTTTTGAAGGTAAAAGGGAAAGCATTGCACCAGTGATCAGCAGATTGCCGATGCCATACAGGTCTCCTGGAGACTGTCACTGTGAGCTGTCTGCCCCCGTAATCCCCTATGACCAGGCAGTTTCACACTGACAGGAAGACTCAATGAACTACCACAGAGCGGTGATAGTTCATTGAAAACTACAAGCCGACAACCACAAAGCATGTCGGGACTTGTAGTTCATTCATACACAGAAATCTGAGTTGGCAGGGGCTGCGCTGTTTTCACAAAGTGACAGCTAGCATGGAGAACTTCTCCCCGTACCGCTGTCACAGGGAGAGAAAGCAGCAGGAGGGGCTGCAGCAGTGGGAACACGTAACATATTCCCAAAGGTGAACTTATCCTTTAAATAAACAGGTCCACTTTAGAAACTGTGACTTTTGGAAAAGCTATTTTCACAGTAGCCAAATTCATTTTACGTTTAGGTTTCCAACTAGTATAACTACCCATTACATTGTCTAGATGGCTCTGCTACAGGCATCATCTTATCACTGAGAGTGTACGGATCGCTCTCAAGCCCCTTTATGCCTTTGGACATCTTAAAAAAATCTGCAAGGATGGATGATTTTTTCCTCTGTGCAATCCATTACAGACTACATTATCTGCCATTCCACTATGTACCAATTTACTTTGGTCATTAGCTTCATTAATTGCTGAGAGGTCTTTATCGCTTCAAGCAATCATAGGACCATATAAAACTTTGTAATTCTCTGTGGACATATCAAGACAAGGGAGCCTATATGTATGAGAGCCTATTTTGAGAGAAAAGATCTGTAGCAGTTTTTCAGTTTGTTCAAGTTTTGCTGTTGCACAACAGCCTGAGTCTACTACAATCTTTGCCATAAACTCCTGAAGAAGCTCGGTTTCAGAGCGAAACATGTCGAGCGGCAGATTGTCATGGAACTAAGTAGCTCTACTTCTTTGTGCCCCAAATGGGTTAATGTGCTATTTGTACTAATTTTTATGAATGATGATGTCTTATGTGTTGGAGACACATGGTTTTAAACAATGATTTTCTAAATAAAATTATAGATTTTTTATGAAATGATTGTACAAATTTATCTGTTTTCCACCATACATTTAAAAGCACTTTTAAAGTCCCTGGGGTATTCAAACCCCTTGCCCTAGCAAATTGCCCTTTTGTTCGTATTGAAATATGGGATGCGGTGCTCTTTGTTGACTATTTCTGCCCTTATCAGCATACAATGTCTAGATGTTTGGTCTTAAGGTTACTTTTCTTAAAGTAGTACTAAAGGCTAGGAACATTTTACCTTTAAAAAAATTAAAAATAACCCCTGTCATTTTTTTTTTTTTTTTTGCCATCTGTGTCCCATTGCGGAGATTTCCCTTCACTTCCTGTCCCATAGGAAAACAGGAAGCAAGAGGAAATCCCTGCAAATTAAAAGGAATTTGTTGGGGAACCCCCAGGTCACCAGAACTAGTGTTCCTATTAGAAGATTTCCCATCTATTACTTTTCTGGGGATAACCCAAAATTTTGGATTTTCTTATACTTTCACCTTTCAATGTTCATGGTAAACAGGACAAATAGGGTGAATCTCCTTAATGAGGGGGACAGACAGCAATTAAAACTGACAGGCCTTCTAATCCCCCTCCACTCCATCCTAAATTAAAAAAAAAAAAAAAAAAAGTGTGCGGTGGTAATTTCATAGACGAAAATATTGTCAAACAAATTAACACTATTCTAGTCAACTAAAATTGCATTTTAGTCAAAAGATGACTAAAACTAAATTGAAATTTGACATCAAAATTAACACTGCTTATATATCACAACGGCTAAATCTGTGTCTGTATTGCATGTTCAAACCTTAATACCATAAATAATAACATGTTAATAGATTTTTACTCCAGGAGTATGTAATGACTTTGTAAATTGCTTAAATAATGCATTACAATTTAACTAAACCCATTAGATTTTAGTTGACTAAAATCATTTTAGTAGACTAAAATGTACTGCAGATTTTAGTCGACTAAAATTAAAATGACATTTTAGTCAAAAGACAATAACTAAAACGAAATCCAAATTTGACATCAAAATGAACACGGTCAGTGTAGTCAAACTCACGTGTTTTGTTCTTACAGCCCCTGGCTTCAAGTCCCACTTCCCCAAATTTCTGGTTTGTGGTGTGTACTCCCAATGTGCAGGAATTATAGTACAGAATATGAGAGAGAGACTCACCTAGTCTTCTCAGTATTAAGCAAGAGCCAAACATGACTAATAGAATATCATAATACAATACAACACAGAACATAGGCAGGCAGTCCCTCTTGTCTCGGAAGTTTCCTGGAAATGGAGTTAGCAGGTAACTAACTGTTTTCATCAATCATCTTCCAGGACAACAGCATATAAAAGGATAAGCAAGAAATAACTTAATAAGGTGAGGGCTACTGCTTGCAGGACCTATTCAACAAGGCATAGCCCTGAAGGAGAGTAGGGCAATCTGAATCTGTCAAATCACTGTCAGAAAATTGGACCAGGTGGCTACTCTGTAGAGCTGTTAAGGCAAACCATTTTCTCTGTCCATGCCAAGGCCAAAAGACCTGTAAAACAACCTCTAATTCCGATGGGAGGTTCTACTTTTAAGACTATGTAGAGAGCAGCCTGTCTCAATCTTTTTAACCCAGAGGAAGCCTTAAGATAATTTTCAGTAGCTATTTCAATTCTATATCGGGTGGCAGCCAGATTCCTTTTGAGGCCTTACTGGCACGTACCACTGTTCTCCTGAAGGACGGTAAAGACCCTACTTTACCACAAAATTACCATCCCATTTTGCTGCTTAATGCAGATATAAAAATCCTGACAAAAATTCTGGCAAATCACCTGAAACATCTTATGCCCCATATTATCCATCTGGACCAAACAGGATTTATTGTGGGCCGCGAGGCAAGGGATAATTCCCTCAGGGCTATTCAACTTCATTGGGCTCGTAGATGTCAGGACCCACACCACACCTGATCCTATCGACAGAAGCGAAAAAAGCATTCGAGCATGTAGATTGGACCTACCTTACGGCAGTCCTGGAGACCCTGGGGTTTGGATCAAACATGCTAGCATGGATCTTGGCCCTGTACTCAGCCCCTAGTGCCCAGGTCAAGGTCAACGGCCTTTTTTCCCCCAGGTTCCCCATCAAGAATGGCACGGGGCAGGGGGTGCCCCCTTTCACCTCTTCTTTTTGATTTGGTTCTTGAACCTCTTTTACGCACTGTGAGAGTGAACCCGGATATTAAAAGTACTGAAGTTGGGCAACACGGAGCATAAGCTGTCCGCTTATGCAGATGTGCTTTTAAATTACAGATCCCCTTGTTTCATTGCCCAACCCGATGCAAAAACTCCAGCGTTTTGGGGCACTTCCAAATTTTAAAAATTAATTTCCTTTTCAAATCATGTCCAATCAACTGAATTTACCAACGGTGGACTTCAATCAAGTTGTAGAAACATCTCAAGGATGTTCAGTGGAAACAGGATGCACCTGAGCTCAATTTTGAGTGTCATGGCAAAGGCTGTGAATACTTATGTACATGTGATTTTTTTTTCCTGTTTTTTTATTTTTAATAAATTGGCAAAGATTTCAAACAAACTTCTTTCACGTTGTCATTATGGGGTATTGGTTGTAGAATTTTGGAGGAAAATAATGAATTTAATTCATTTTGGAATAAGGCTGTAACATAACAAAATGTGGAAAAAGTGAGGAGCTGTCACTACTTTCTGGATGCACTGTACCCAAGCTGCCCATACACCCCCAGTTGAATGCAATATTAAGCAGAAATGAGCTGGGTAAATTAAGAAGATGACTATTTTAAAAATCCCAGGTTCCCGAGGACTCGACTCTAGGACCATGGTGTGTATTGTGATACTGATGTGAGTTAAAGTGGAGCTCCACCCAAAAGGGGACGCTCTGCTTGTTTGCACCCTACCCCGCTCCACTGCCACATTTGGCTATTTTTTTGGGGGAAAGGGGGGAGTGTGTACCTAGTTTTTACCCCCTCAGACAAGGGGCAATACTGCCCCTTGTCAGTGCAAATTATTATTAGCTGGTTCAGTCTTAATTGATGGCCTATAAAAAGGTGTCTCATTACCAAGGTGTCACACAAGAAACATCTCATGATGGGTAAAAGCGAAGAGCTCTCTCAAGACCTTCGCAACCTTATTGTTGCAAAACATACTGATGACATTGGTTACAGAAGGATTTCTAAACTTCTGAAAGTTCCAGTGAGCACTGTTGGGGCATAAATCCGGAAGTGGAAAGAACATAATTTTACCAAGAACCGGCCACGACCAGGTGCTCCTTGCAAGATTTTTCACAGAGTAGTGAAAAGAATTAGTCATGGCTCCATGTCTGAATGGACACACAGAGCAGCAGCTCGGCTCGGGTGCCCCCATAGCAAGCTGCTTGCTGTAGGGACACTCAGCAACAGGCGAGGGACCCGAGAAGAGAATCTGGGCTGCTCTGTGCAAAACCACTGCACAGAGCAGGTAAGTATAACATGTTTGTTATTAAAAAAAAACAAAAAACAAAGCAAAAAAACAAAACAACAAACAAGGACTTTATTATCACTTTAGTACCTTCATTACTTTTTATCTTTATTACTTTAGTATCTTCATCTAGCCCACACTTAGGTGGGAGACAGACAAAGCCTGCCGGCTTATAAGCTCTTAACGAGCTCAGACCTAGTGGTAAATTAATGCTACTGACACCCTAGAAATGCAACTAGTGCAATCAGAATTCCAATCCAATTAAGCCCCTGTTCACATGGGGGAGATTTGACATGCGATTTGATATGTCAAATCACAGCCTATTGCCGGCAACGGCACTGTCCCAATCGGTGCGAGCCCGACTTTGCGGCACTGCACAGATTTCCAAAAGTAGTTCCTGCACTACTTTTGCTGACTTCCGGGGTGATTTCATTAGACATCTGTGCATGAACCCGCACAGATGACTTTCAAATCGCCCCCGAACTAGCACTAAAATGCGGGTTTGAAATCGGGCGAGTTCAGCTGAACTTACACGATTTAAAACCCACCTATGTGAACAAGGGCTTCATAAGGGTTTTTCTACGCAACACTTGCATAGAGGTTTGGTCCAGGATCCACATTTTATGCATCTACTTCAGCCTAGGTGAAGGCTATTTCCTAGGACCAATGGCTATTTCCTTAGACCAATTACATCACAGTAGACCCCCCTAGGTCACCTCTCCTTGTTGCAAAAAAAGCGAAAAGGAGAGTTTAAATCAAGGGTATAATGTAATCCAGTATCCCTACACAGCACTGAGTGTAACTACATATAAGAAGGAGTTCATAGGTTAGAGAATCTGCTTGGCTCTGAGCTGCTTGCACTCTAATCTATAGCTTGAGAAGTCTTATGCCACGTACACACGGTAGGACTTTCTGGCAGGAAAAGTCAGACGGAATCTTTTCATCGGACATTCCAATCGTGTGTGGGCCTCGTCTGACTTTTTTTTTTGTGAAAATTCTGACGGACCTAGAAATAGAACATGTTTTAAATCTTTCTGACGTTATCAATTCCTATCGGGAAAACCGCTCGTCTGTATGCTGTTCCGACGGACCAAAACGACGCATGCTCTAAAGAAAGTATGAGACGGCAGCTATTGGCTACTCGCTACTGTCGTACGTGTTGTACGTCAACGCGTTCTCGACAGTCGGACTTTGGTGTGATCATGTGTAGGCAAGACAGTTTCAGCGGAACTCCGTCGGAAAAACCTTCAGAATTTATTTCAACGGAAAAACCGGTCGTGTGTACGCGGCATGAGGGTTGCAGCCTCTGCCTCCCAATTGCCAAACCAATGAGAAATCGGAAACACACAGCACATGCAACTCATGCAATTGTAAGGGGAACACCAACACCCCTAACCAAAAGCAACCAATACCCAAAGATGGGACATCCTCCCAAAAGGTACCCCAACACTGTGCCTCCCAACATAAAGGCTATAGTAGGAATTATACTATAAGAAAAGAACTCAAACCTGATGCGCTCCTGGGGCCCTCCTTCTCCCCTTTCTTCCTCTTCCTGGTCGTTTGGGGACTGGGCGGACGCCTAATTGCGCATCGGCGTCACGCCTCCGACGCCGCCTGCGCAACGTCGCACACTAGTGACGTTGACGCGGAGACGCTGTGATAACATCCTATGTCCTCCACGAGGTGATCGCCGCTCGCCGTTTTGGCGCCTTCTCCTCCCATTGGCCACCAGCGTGACGTTGGTGGACACCCCCTACTTCATTGGAGTATATATATATACTCCTCGCAGTCGATTCATGCTCCCTTCAGGGTTGCTACCCCCATTGGTCACGGCACATTCTGGATTCCACTATCTTACTGCATTCCAGGTATACTTTTGGAGACCCTTCCTACTTTATATCACTACAGCTTTGTTCCAATTCTTCTTTTATTTTTGGTATCATCACCCCAGCTTTGGGGTTAATTAGTATTTTTCACTCCTCTTATGTACTTTTGTGATTACAACGGGGGGTTGTATTTCACCCCCACACCCTGCACTATAGGTACTTCTGATGACATCTTTATATCACTTTATGGTTCCTGCACCATAGCTTTACCTGTTCTATCATTATTTTTGTCATTACCAGTCACCATTTGTATTAATCCACTGTCATACCCCTACATACTCTACCCTATACATCTTTCTTCACAGATAGTCACACTTCCGTGGAACACATTTCCTCTCCCTTTTCATCCATGGGGGCCGTTCCCTGGGGAACAATGTCTCACTCTGGCGAACCATCCACGCCCGGGTCTGTCCACCTCAGCTCCTGGGACTGATGTTTGTTTCCGGTCGGTCCTCCGTCCCTTCACGCTTACATCTAGTTTCATTGACATTTCTGTAAGTAGCTGTGGTGAATTGGGGATATCTCCCCTTTCCTCTTCCTATTTACAACAATGACTAATCTATTTTTTTTTGTTTTACTATAAACTAATTATGTGTTTCAATACATATAGACATCTACCTCATACTTGCTCCTGAAGAGTGGCAGTCGCCACGAAACGCGTAGAGCCAATAGATGCCTTTTTACTCTTACTGTACTACATCAGCATTTACCATATTTACCAATTGGATCGTACCAATAAATTAGAGATACAGCTTTTTATTAGGGAGACACGCTTTTATGAAAATGGTTCTCTATAATGTGCATGATATGAACTCATTATGTTACTATTGTTGTTGTCATTATCAGTGTTATATTAAATTTATCCCAATGTACTTTGTTCTATACAATGTTTTTTATTATGAACTGACTGTGTTACTATTTTACTATGGTATTATTATTATCATTATACTTTTATTAAATAAATCTTTGACTGCTAATTGTTGTTTTGCAATGCTGTCATTAGATATCTTTAGTTCTGGGATACCGAGTACCGTCCATATATATCGTGATTTCTCCAGGGGTGCATCCTTCATATAAAGTCCCACTTTCCTTCCTTTTTATCAAGAACTCCAACCTATCTTGGAGTCATTGGTGCCCACATGGCTCTAAAAACTACAGCAGCTGGCATGATGACATCAAACTGCATAGTGTCGCACTGCTCACCAGAAGACACCTGTTGCAAGAATCCTGGGAAGGTCCAGGTCTGCTTACTGCTCCATCGCCCACCTGCTTGCACTCCCCTCCCTGGGGTCTGTGGATGCTGGCACAAGGCTATACACACGCTGTCAGGAGGCACAAGCCGCCTCTGTCCGCCGGGCACCAGGGCGCATGCGCGGTGGACTCGCTCTACGCCGTACAACTGTTCGCGGCCCGATGGTGCGGCAGCGCGTCACGCTGACGCGCTCGCCAGAGGGCTACATCTGACGGCTCCAGCACCCAGTCGGGTTGCTGGTTTGTCGTCAGCTGTGCCCTGTTCCCTGTACCTGCTGCTGTTCTCTGTTATACCTATTGACCCTGTGCTGAACCTTGCCTGATTAACGGACTATACTCTGCCTGCCTGATACCCCTGACCTCTGCCTGATTAACGGATACTCTGCCTGCCTGATACCCCTGACCTCTGCCTGATTAACGGATACTCTGCCTGATTAACGGATACTCTGCCTGCCTGATACCCCTGACCTCTGACCTCTGCCTGATTAACGGACTCTGCTCTGCCTGATACCCGGTTCTGACCTCTGCCAGATTTACGAACTCTGCTCTGCCTGATACCCCGGTTCGGATCTAACTTCTTGTCTTTGCAGTTCCTCAGTACCCAACAGCTACCCGGACCTCCCTCCAGCCCTTCGGGAATCCTGCTACTACCGGAAGCCCCAACTCCCTGTATCACTTCCAGGGGTTCGGGTGCGCGTGGTCGTAAGGGCGAGCCGCTCTCAGCATCTTGGCCTCGGTGAGTATAGTCTTGACACGCTTGCGCGTGTCACGTTGCGCGTGTCACGTTGCTGTCCATTCAGGGAGAACCACAGTGTAGCAGGCTGCATTCCGTTTCGGCCTGTACACTGGAAATTAGCCACTTTGCTCGGCAGACATGTCTGAAAGCAGTCAAGGACGCTGGATTAATTTTCTCTCATCTCACCGACACCCAGAGAGGAGGGGCACAGTCCTACTTTAGCCACACTACCATGGTGCATCCACAATAAATCGGCAGCTTACATCAGAGGCTCATCTGGCCACTAAGGGCTCCTCCCTACCCCACACCTCCTTCCCCCTGTAGGGCCTCAGATTCAGACCTTGAACACATGTGAGTAAGCCACATGGCTGAGTAAGGAAGGACTCCACTAGAGCCTCTGTACCCACATTTCCAGCTTTGCATCCCCAGGCGGAGAAGAGACCTTGGGAAAAACAAAAAAGTGATGAGGAGGGAAGGTCCCACAACTAAGATTCCAAAAAAACTTAGCCAAGAAAATCTCACATTTGCAACCCCTCCAGGTCCATTTTGCTTAAAACCATTGGGGAGCATACACTACTATGGTAAATTTTAGGCAGGCGTCAAAAAATGCTGTAAATTAAGAATGCTTTCAGAAACATAAGTGTAATTTTTTTTTTTTTTTTATCAATTAACAAAACGGAAAGTGAATGAACAGAAGAAAAATTGAAATCAAATCAATATTTGATGTTACCATCCATTCCATTTCAAAACAGCATCAATTCTTATAGGTATACTTGCACACAGTTTTTGAATGAACCAGGCAGGTAGGTAGTTCCAAACATCTTGGAGAACTAAGCACAGATCCTCTGCAGATGTAGGCTGCTTCAAATCTTTCTGTCTCTTCATGTAATCTCAGAAAGACAATGATGATGAGATCAGGGCTCTCTGAGGGCCAAACCACTTCCAGTTCTCTCTGCTCACGGAGTCGCAGTCTTTGATCGCTCAGTTCTCAGTTTTAGAACTGGCAAAAGGGCCGATGCTGCATCTGCTTAATTTCTATTTTAATGACATTGGCTGTATGTTTGGGGCCAATGTGCTGCTGCAGAATAAATTTGGGGACAATCACATGACTCCTTGATGGTATGGCATGACTGCCAAGCCTATATTCCTCAGCATTGAGAACACCATTTATCCAACTCAATTAGCAGAAATGCAGCCCCAAACCTACAAGGAACCTCCACCATGCTTCACGGTTGCCCGCAGACACTCATTATGGTACCGTTCTCCAGCCCTTCAGCGTACAAAATGCTTCCTGCTACAGCCAAATATTTTAAATTTTGACTCCTCAGTGTAGGGCACCTGCTGCCATTTTGTCTGCACCCTGGTGTCATGGTGTATAACCTGTAGCACGAAACGGTCTTTCACAATCTCATCTTAGTAGCAGAGTTTGGCTGTTTCTCACATAGCATTAAGCCTCCTACATAGCCATTTCTGTTTCATTTAATGACCGTTTTAACCTACCTATGAAACTAACCATTAGCCCCTGCTTGGTATAATTGGTTAACCATACACCTGACTCTAATCCTATAAAACCCATGACTTTAAAGTGTTACTAAACCCACATCATAATAAACTCAATCAATACATTCTGTATTACATGCTGTTCATACTTAAATCGCTATGAGATTAATTTTCTGTATTCTACAAAAAACCTGGTTGATCCTGCTGTTCTATATCTCCACCTTCTGTTCATGCCCCCAATTCAGCTAGGGATTTTTTTAGCTGCGGTGACAGCTGTGCACATGCTCAGTTTTCAGTGAGTTTCTATGCTGAGCATTTCATCCATTACTTCTGAGCAGCCAATGTGACTAGTCACACATGTGGGCGTATGGTAAAAGATAGCCCACTCCCTCATCTCCCATGCCTACTAACCAGCTAAACACAATGGGGGAGAGATATTACATACAGAAATAGAAGGGACAATGTCAATTAAACAGTGTGTGTTTAGTATCACAAGTATTTTTTTCTGAACATGCATAGTGATCTCACAATATACATTATTTATGAGCTGGTCCTTTAATATGTATAGTACTGATCCACAGACCAGTCTATCAGCAACTGTCTCTTACTTCCCACACGATGGTCCAAGTACTACTCCTATGTCCTTTGGCTGGGCAAGTTGGGCATGGGCTTTAGGGGTGCACCGAATGGAAATTTTGGTGCCTAAACCGAAAATGCACTTTGCCGAAAACCAAAACTGAAAATGACATTTTTTAAAAAATATTTATATATAATTGTATTGTATTCGACTTTTTAATTAATATCATTAATTAAAATAAAGGGGTTGTAAACTCTTGTGTTTTTTCACCTTAATGAATCCTATGCATTAAGGTGAAAAAACTGCTGTCAATCAAATCCAATGACACAGGCGCCGAGTGCTGAGTCCAGCATTCTGTGTCTATGGATGAAAATGCTGGACTCGGGAGGGCGCCCGCACGGGGACCCCCAAGGAGAGTGCTTCTCCTAGGTGGTTTCCCGATGAGGGGAGGAGCCCCGAGCGCCACTGAGGGACCCCAGAAGACGAGGATCACTCTGTGCAAAACGAACTGCACAGTGGAGTTAACTATGTTTTTTTTTTGTTTTTTTTTTTAGAGGGTTTAGTAACCTTTTAATATGAATTTATTGTTGGCCATTTTTGGCACCTTTACTGCAAGAAAAGCTCAAGAATAATGCAGTCTGCAGTCTCCAACCATCTCTTGTATCATGTCGGCACAGTCTCCAACCATCTCTTGTATCATGTCGGCACAATCTCCAACCATCTCTTGTATCATGTCGGCACAGTCTCCAACCATCTCTTGTATCATGTCGGCACAGTCTCGAACCATCTCTTGTATCATGTCGGCACAGTCTCCAAACATCTCTTGTATCATGTCGGCACAGTCTCCAACCATCTCTTGTATCATGTCGGCACAGTCTCCAACCATCTCTTGTATCATGTCCGCACAGTCTCCAACCATCTCTTGTATCATGTCCGCACAGTCTCCAACCATCTCTTGTATCATTGCCAGTGCCTGTTAGGTGCAGCCTCTCACCAGTGCCTGTGGATGCAGCCTGCCTGGGCCTGTCAGATGCAGCCTCTCACCAGTGCCCGTCAGATGCAGCCTGCCTGTGCTCTGATATAAGCGGCGATCTCCCGCTGTGTTGCGGAGCTGGATTTGAATTGCCTGGGCCACAGTAACAATGTTCCGCCTCCTTTGATCACATCACACGGATTCAATGTCCCAGCACTGGATTAGTGTGCCATCTATCATGGGAGGCGGGACATTGTTACTGCAGCCTAAGCAATTCAGCTCCCTGACACAGGGAGCTGCCAGGATGACACCCCGCAATGGGCGGCACGGCTACTGCGCATGCGCAATTATCAGCATTTTTCTTTAGTCACTATGCCGAACACACCAAAATTTCTGGGGCATTCCTAATGGGCTTGACACAAAAATAGTATAATGGTGTAATATCAACCCATCAACTTTTCTACCTAGTGACTGACATTGCAGGTCTGGTGTTACCTACCAGCTTCAGGGTGCTTGAAGGAGTAAACTATAGGAATTCCCAAAGACAGGTAAACAGCTACTTACACACAAATCAACACAACGTTAAAGTGTATCCACTTGTAGTTATCAGTCAAGTTATTTGCGCATTTACCTCTTTTTACTGTCACCCTGTAATTTAGATACAGTAAGGCACAAAAATCAAACCAGTGCCCACAATTTTTTTTTCCCATTTTGGATAAAATATGGAAGGGACAGAACCGCTGTCATGCTTTTATTGTTTGTCCATGCGTCGGTTGTTGCCCTCTCAAATTGTTCTGACCACCGGCCAAGACTGAAAGTAAGGAAAATCTGAATTTCTGAATTGTCATTGGAGTCAGAATAGGGATTTGTTTCCATGACAACTATTTAAGAGAGGATTTTCTATTACTTTGTAGCTCTCCTCTCATGTCCTGTTGTGTCTGAAGACATACAGCGAAGGAAATTCTCCCCAATGGGAAGCAAAAAATCTTGTCACTGGTTTAAATCATTTCTAATAAAATAATAAAAACATTTTTTACCGAAACTGTATATTCACTAAATGAGGTTGAGATCCATCAGATTGCCAGTAAGTTTCCAAATTGTCATCTCGTAACTGGTCGACTCCAAACCCTTGGGGGAAAAAAAAAAAAATAATAGTGCAATGTAAAAAATGCAAAAGAGCAACTGCAAAGAAACATTAACCGCTTTAAAGTGGAGTTCCATCCAAGGAGGGGGGACGGGTACCTAGTTTTGACAGGTACCCAGCTCCCACTTCCGCTCCCTCCCTGCAATCTTCTGGGACACATCACAGGACCCAGAAGATTGCCCGGCCATTCAGGAAACGCATCGTGACACGAGCATGCGCAGCGTGCATCCAGCTGTGGAGCAACAAGCTGTCACAGCTGGGTGCCCACACTTACAATGCCGGTGCCGCAGAGGGAAGGAGAGAAGCGAGGCTTCGGGCAGTCGCATTGCTGGACCGTGGGACAGGTGAGTGTGTGTCTATTAAAAGTCAGCAGCTACACTTTTTGTAGCTGCTGACTTTTAATAAACACAGAAATGTCTGGAACTCCGCTTTAACCACTTCAATACAGGGCACTTATACACCTTCCTGCCCAGACCAATTTTCAGCTTTCAGCGCTGTCGCAGTTTGAATTGCGTGGTCATGCAACACTGTACCCAAACTACATTTTTATCATTTTGTTCCCACAAATAGAGCTTTCTTTTGGTGGCATTTGATTACCTCTGCGTTTTTTTGTTTTTTTTTGGTGCTATAAACAAAAAAGACCGACAAATTAAAAAAAAAAAAAAAAAAAAAAAAAAAAAAAAAAAAAAAGCTCTGGCAGAGCTCAACTGAGTCTCTGCCCGAGGATCAGACGCCAGCGGACATCAACTGCTTGGCACTCGCAGATCTGGAGTTTTTTTTTTTTTTTTTTTTAAAGAATCATACTTACCTAGGTGGATGCAGCATTGGCCCGATGCTGCATCTTTCCCCCTGCCGAAAAAATAAAAAAAGACTGAAAATTTTGAAAAAAATAAAAGTTTTGCTTTTGTTTCTGTTAAAAATTTTTCTAAATAAGTACGTTTTCTCTTTCACTGATGGGCACTGATAAGGCGGCACTGATGGGCACTGATAAGGCGGCACTGATGAGGTGGCACCAATGAGCGGGCACTGACGATGGGCACTGATATGCGGGACTGATGGGTGGCACTGATATGCAGCACTGATGGGCATTGATAGGCGACACTGATGGGCAGTGAAAGGCTGCAAAGATGGGCTCTTATGGGTGGCACTGATAGCCGGCACTGATGGGCACTGATAGGCGGCACTGATAGACATCCCTGGTGGCACTGGCAGTGGTAGGCATTGGAGTGGGCACTGATTGGCAGCTGCCTGGGCATTGATTGGCAGCTGCCTGGGCACAGATTGGTATTTCCCTGGGGGTCTAGGGGGCATACCTGGTGGTCTAGTGTGGATGGCCATCCTGGTGGTCCTGGGCGGCTTCCCTGGTGGCCCTGGGTGGGATCCGAGGGGGGCTGTGCTGATAAACAAACAATCAGCACAGACCCCCCCTGTCAGGAGAGCAGCCGATTGGCTCTCCTCTACTCGCATCTTTCAGACGCGAGTGAGGAAAAGCCGATCACCGGTTCTTCCTATTTACATCATGATTAGCCATGATTGGACGCGACTGATCGCGTGGTAAAGAGTCTCCGTCAGAGACTCTTTACCTAGATTATAGTTGCGGTGTGTCAGACTGACACACCGTAACAACGATCGCCGCGATGCGTGCCCCCGGGAGTGCGCCGCAGCTTAATATCCTGATCACGTCATATGACGTCCGGTCAGGATATTGAAACCACTTTGCCGCCGTCATTTTGCCATATGGCGGGCGGCAAGTGGTTAATTAACCACTTCAGAAGATTTAACCCCCTTCATGACCAGGCCACAATTTGCAATATGGCACTGCGTTACTTTAACTTACAATTGCGCAGTCATGCAACACTGTACTCAAATAAAACTTATGTAATTTTTTCCCTGGCAGAGCTCTGTTCCAAGTCTCTGCCCGAGGATCAGACGCCAGCGGACATCAACTGCTTGGCACCCGCATGTCTGCAGTTTTTTTTTTTTTTTTTTAAGAATCATACTTACCTAGGTGGATGCAGCATTGGCCCGATGCTGCATCTTTCCCCCTGCTGGATCTAACACTGAGAACCGAGCAGTCAAACACCGCTGATCGCTCAGTTCTCAGAGCTCCCTGAGCAGAGAGCTGGTGACGGTCAGTCAACACTCTCTTCTCTGCTCTGCCCCCCCCCCACACTCACTGGGCTGTGGAGGGGGAGAGAGCAAGAGCGGCAGGATCAGGCTCTCAGAGGCTCGCTGAGAGGCTGAGCTGGGTGTCGGTCCAGGCATGTGGGAGGATCCAGACTTCATCGTCACGATCTTGCCCAAGCCTGGACCGGCTCTGTTCTGGACCGACTTTGTAACGTCAGCCGACAGCGGGTTTCAGCCCACTGAAAATGGGTCACAGGAGTGCAAAACAAACTACACTTCTTTGACCCACAGGAGAAGCACAGCCAAACGAGCTTTGGCTGTCATTCTCCTTAAGAACCCTTCCTCATTGGGGCACTTTTAGCTCTAAAAATAGCGCCTGTAAAGTGCCTGAAAAGCGCCTCTCACTGGGGCGGTGCGCTTGCAGGACGGGGAAAAAAAAAAGTCCTGCAAGCAGCATTTTTGGGGCGGTGTGTACACCGTTCTCAATCCGCCCCTGTCCATTGAAAGAATGCAACACGGGTGCTATTAACCCTTTCTTTGGCCGCTAGCGGGGGTTAAAAGTGTCCCGCTAGCAGCCGAAAAGTGCCGCTATAACAGCGGTAAAGCACCACTAAAACTAGCGGCGCTTTACAGCTAATGCCCACACTGCCCCAGCGTGAAAGGGGTCTTAACGTGTTTTGATTATTTGTTTGTCCAGTCTATTTAATCTCACCTTTCTATATAAAGGTTCAGAGTACTACACAGAAACAAAAGGTGCATCTCTGCTAAAATACATCAATTTTGGTTATTTCTAAATGTATCCCCATTTTACTGTCAAAAGCAGTTTACCATAGTGAAAGTGGAAGTGGCTTTGCAGACCATAAATGCTATACAAAATACAATGCTGCTATGTAAGTGGTTGTTAACCATTACATATACCCACTGATTTGACTGGCCTCAGCTGACACAGATATGAAACAAATCCTCCTACAGAAGTTGTACTTGTTTATCTGCAGTCTTTTCTTCTCTACATCCAAAAACCAACATTGATAAAGCTTGTCTGAGCTGTCAGAATAAATAAAAAAAGAGCAGAAATGACACACTGCAAACCCAGTGAGGGGGGCTATGAGAGCTTATTGAAGGGTAGGGACACACCCCACTTCACATAGAACACAGGAAAAGAGCTAGGGCTTTCTTAGAGATCCCTCCCCGTCACCTTTTTTCTCTTGGTGTCAGGAAAAGTTCTCAGAAGTGACTCATGCTGATAGCAGATTTACTCAATTTACCAAGAAGCCCAGCTACACCCTCAGCTGCTACTAACACTAGCAAAATATTAGCTTTAATTGCAATACTTACTATCTCCTCCTTGCTGTGTTCCACAGACACACCTTTAGAATCCATTCCCATCACCCTAATTCCAGGTTGGATACATCAAGTGTTATCTAACTTCCTATTATGTACCCAGGCCGTCATGACCAAACCCCCTGTAGTCTTCTAGAGAGAGGTTGGCATCTTCAAACTGGCCCTGTATTCAAAAGTAATGCACCATACTGAATACGAGAAGATGCAGAATAGGACAGCCTAACACACAGAATTAATGCAGAAATGAATGCCATCTTTTCATGCTTTCCAATTGCTGGATAAACCCAAATCATATTTTGGTTATGGATCAATGCTGAAAAGGCTTGATCCCTCTCAATGGCTTCTTCTATCTCTGCATTTTCTGTATTTGAAACACATGCAAAATCCATTAGGAAAAAATAGATTTTTTTTGACCTGGGAACTAGTGGCAGAGTGTCTAATGGTCACACCAAACCAGAATAGGATTCAACCACCCCCCATTTACTCAAAACAGGTAATGGATATTAGATAGTACAATCTTTGTTAGTACAATTAACTAATAATATTGTACCTGGTTTACAAGAAGACAAAGACCAAACCGCTTGAGAGCCAATTTCTCGAACAGTACCAGTTCTTTTTAACTGATTAGGGTCAGCACCCGGTGGAGTTTTGTTTGGTGTCGTCATTTCCAACTACTGCGGAACAAAAAGCAAATCTTACTATTGATATAAAGAACACATCAGGGATTTTACCCATAACCTATTCTTCAAAATACCCTGTTGCCAGACTATTCATTTCAACAACATTCTTCCCAAAAGATTCAATATATTTTTAGGCATGCATTCAATACATTTTAAGCATGTTATTTACCTGTAAACCCCCCCCCCGTGTAAGCTTCCAAAACCTTGATACTGTTGCTGGGAGTTGCTATATCTTGGATGTGGAGTGAGAAGCCTCCTCCTCCTCCACTATATGTCATACAGTCTGCGGGCATCTCCCGCTGTGTGTCTCTGAGCTGAGTGTGAAAACTTTGTCCGCACTGTGAGAAAAGTCCCACCCTCCTCCTAGATCAGCTCGTGTGATAGATGCAGTGTTCTGTCTATCACATGAGCTGATCTTGGAGGAGGGCGGGACTTTTCTCACAGTGCGGACAAAGTTTTCACACTCAGCTGCGAGACACACAGCGGGAGATGCTCGCAGACTGTGTAATCCAGGCACAGACTACAGTGAGGCTGCGATTATGGGCACGGTGAGACTGCATTATGGGCATGGTGAGACTGCCATTATAAGCACGGCGAGGCTGCGATTATGGGTACGGCGAGACAGCATTATGGGCACAGTGAGACAGCATTATGGGCGCGGTGAGACAGCATTATGGGCACGGTGAGAAAGCATTATGGGCACGGTGAGACAGCATTATGGGCACGGTGAGACAGCATTATGGGCACGGTGAGACAGCATTATGGGCACGGTGAGACAGCATTATGGGCACGGTGAGACAGCATTATGGGCACGGTGAGACAGCATTATGGGCACGGTGAGACAGCATTATGGGCACGGTGAGACAGCATTATGGGCACGGTGAGACAGCATTATGGGCACGGTGAGACAGCATTATGGGCACGGTGAGACAGCATTATGGGCACGGTGAGACAGCATTATGGGCGCGGTGAGACAGCATTATGGGCGCGGTGAGACAGCATTATGGGCACGTTGAGGCTGCAATTATGGGCACGTGAGACTGCGATTATGGGCACGTGAGACTGCGATTATGGGCACGTGAGACTGCGATTATGGGCACGATAAGTCTGAGATTATGGGCACGATAAGTCTGAGATTATGGGCACAGTGAGGCTGCGATTATGGACGCGATGAGGCTGCGATTATGGACACGGTAAGGCTGCGATTATGGACACGGTAAGGCTGCGATTATGGGCATGGTAAGGCTGCGATTATGGGCATGGTAAGGCTGAGATTATGGGCACGGTAAGGCTGCGATTATGGACACTGTAAGGCTGCGATTATGGACAAGGTAAGGCTGAGATTATGGGCACGGTGAGGCTGAGTTTATGACGTGTGACGTCCTAGCCATGCCCCACTATGTCCGGCTTCGGCCGTTGCCATAACAACGGTGCTAAATCAGCTAAAAGTTGTTGGATCCGTATGTGCGTTATAACGAAATGAGTCGATTAATCGATTAAAAAAAAAAAAAAAACGGTTAATCGAACACGAAAATTTTAATCAGTAACAGCCCTAGAAAATACCATAGAAGGCACGCTGAAAGATTGGCTTGATTTCACCACCACTAAAGTGATCTCTTTACTTAGGTGGGAACTTTCACCAAGGTATTCAGATAACCCACCTGGTGATCCCAAACTCTTAAAAGAAAAAGCAGCAGCAGCCAGAAATGCAGTCTCACACATTGAATTGCTGGAATGGGAAGGTTAGAATCCCCACAGCTGACATTAGAGTGATATACAGAGGCTGATTGGACTGAAGCATAGCCACTGCTCCCTTAAACTTTTCTCTTTTGTCTCATGGGTGAAATATTTTCTGCTCCATGGAATTGATCAGGTATCCTAGAAACAGTACCTTCTGTGCAGGATTTAGCTCTAGTCAACACTGATGCAATATCTGATGCATTCCAGAACACATGGAATCGCATTAAGGTGAAATTACATGATTTTCTATGGAGGTCATTCACATACAGATATGCTCAAAAGTTTGCATACCCTTGGAGAATTAGTACAGTATGTACAATTTTTAACAACTTCAATACTGGGCACTTTTACCCCCTTCCTGACCAGGCCAATTTTCAGCTTTCAGCGCTGTCGCACTTTGAATGGCAATTGTGCGGTCATGCATCATTTTTTTGAGACAGATAGAGCTTTCTTTTGGTGGAATTTTATCACCACTGGGTTTTCAATTTTTTTTTGCTAAAAAGTTTTTTTTTAGTTTATGTTAGAAAATTTTGTAAATGAGTAATTTTTCTCCTTCACTGATGTGTGCTGATGAGGCTGCACTGATGGGCACGGATAAGCTGCACTGATGAGGTGGCACTAATATCAGCACTGATGAGCAGGCACTGATTGGCATCGCTGATAATCATATGTCAGAAGTCATATGATGCCATCCCAGAATGAGAGAGATATCTTGCGCCCATCATTTTACTATATAAAGAAAACATGAGTGCGCAGTCAAAACACATTTCTTTTATTTCAAATGGGATTCATTTTCAACTGTAGGTCATAACAGAATGGCACAATCATAAAACAAAACATGGCAACAAGTAATCAAATAAAACGACCCCTGTTCAAAAGTTTGCATACCCTTAGTTCTTAATCCTGTGTATTGCCCCCTTTAGCATCAATGACGGTGTGCAGTCTTTTATATTAGTTGTCTATGAGACCCCGAATTCTTGCAGGTGGTATAGCTGCCAATTCATCTTGGCAAAATGCCTCCAGGTCATACAAAGTCTGTGGTCATCTTGCATGAACCGCATGTTTGAGATCTCCCCAGAGTGGCTTAATGATATTCAAGGCTAGAACCTTCACCTTTTGTCTGCTGTAACCACTGGAGGATCAACTTGGCCTTGTGCTTAGAGTCATTGTCATGCTGTAAAGTCCAAGAAGGCCAAGGAAAAACATTCCAGGGTATGTAAACTTTTGATCAGGGCCATTTGGGTGATTGCGGATATCATTATGATTTGGAAAGGAGCCAAACAACTATGTGATAATAAATGCCTTCATATGATCACTATCCTTAAATAAACCAAATTTTTTGGCATGATCAATCAAATTTCAATAGCAATGCCAAAATTTCACGATTTCTGCCAAGGTATGCAACGTTGTGCAACGTTTGAGCACAACTGTATCAATGGATAGGTATGGATGCTCCTTCCCCAGCTAAGAAAGACTCCTAGGGGAACATTTTTAGGGAGAGGACCCTCCAGAATATTCTTAGCCACTCAAACCTGCTAGGCCCACTGTTCTTGCATGGCATGGGATTGGAGAGTCAAGGAGGCCCCTGCAGCCTGGCACGAAGGTCTAAGAAAAATAACAAAATATCAGAATCTAATCTTCTGGTGTTACCTGTAGACCTGAGGTAACACAATGAACTGTGTAGGCTGGTCTTCTCTGGCTTCTATAATTGTGGGTGACGCGTTTCCAGTTTTAGGTGGGCAGAGCCACTCTCCTATGCTGCCCTGGAAGATGATTTGGAAAAATGAGGTTAGTCTTTAAAGAATACCTAAAGGTTTTTTTTTTTTTTTTTTACACAAACAAGTCATACTTACCTCCTCTGTGCAGTTGGTTTTGCATAGAGTGGCCCCGAGCCTCCATTTCTGGGGTCCCTCCTCTTTTCGAGTGCCCCATTGGAGAGCCGCTCTCCCTTGGGGCACTTGTGCGGTACGCTCCCGTGTTCTGCTGCTGCGTCCATTGACACAGGCGGCAGGACTCGGCCCTGCCCCCACGTCATTGGATTTGATTAACAGCAGCGGAAGCCAATGGCTGCGCTGCTGTCATTCTATCCAATCAGGACCCGAGACACCGGCTGGAGCTGGTGTGCTCGTCCCCGTCGCTGAAAAGACCGGCTTCGGGTAAGTAAAACAATAGAATGAATTAAGGTGAAAAACCTTGAGGGTTTACAACCCCTTTAACACATCAGAGAGAGAATAAAAGATATCTATCCTCCTGGGACACTAGAAAAAAACTGAGGCATGCTGGTAGTAGGAAGGTTTATCCTGGGCTGGCCTACGGTTTCATTGTTTCGCAGTGTCCAATCTTCCCCAATGCGACAGTGTAACCTAAAGGTTTAATACGTCCTGTGTAACTCAATGGATAACAAAGTGCATCTAAAGCTAAAACTGTTTCTTTGTTGTGGATAAAGTAGTGAATGGTTAAAATCAACATCAAATCTGCATCACCATCATTTAAGATTATTTTTTAAACCATACTATAAAGGCAGCAGCCAGGCAACTGAGATTTCAGGTAGAGGGAGAGGAAGAAGCAGAAAGCACCTCTCCAGTGTCTGAAAGTATGTGAGCAAGCCAGCAGTTGATAAAGGCTGCATTCAAATCTATGCATTATAGTAGTGAGTGCTAAAATCCACTTCACCACAATGCACAGCAACTTACTGTATATGTTCATTTCCATTTAAATAGAATCCCAATGCTCTATCATTTTTTTTGGACTTGCCCTCAAATTCGACCTTACTGGCCCGGATGTATGTGCTTTGATCTTACAGACCTTTCCCTTGATCATGACCCGGCAGCCTGTTTGCTACACCTTAGCCCTCTTTCCAAATGAAAAAAAAAAAGAGAGACATCTTTTAGGTGAGGGCCCCCACCCATGACACACTACAGAATATAATCGGATACGGTAGTTTTAATCTGTGAAGGATTCTAAGGTATTAAACTAAGCAGACTCACTGGATATATAACTTCATTTGCTTTATCTTTTATTTGGTATTTTTTTGTAAATGTTTGTATTATTATTTAATAATAATGCATCAATGGACAAGCATATTGTATACATTAGAAATCAAATTTTTGTGATTTAAGCAATGTGATTGTTAATATTGCTTTAATATACAGTAATGTATCGCTTTAAAGAATTACAAAATACATAAATAAATAAATGGAATCCCAACAAACACATACAGTAAGAAAAAAAAAAATTTAAAAAGTCACCGACACATATTTAAATTTATTCATAAATGACCGGGAGGATGGGATAAACAGCTCAATCTCTGTATTTGCGGACGATACTAAGCTAAGCAGGGCAATAACTTCTCTGCAGGAGGTGGGAACCTTGCAAGAAAATCTGAACAAATTAATGGGGTGGGCAACTACATGGCAAATTAGGTTTAATGTAGAAAAATGTAAAATAATGCATTTGGGTGGCAAACATATGAATGCAATCTATACACTGGGGGGAGAACCTCTGGGGGAATCTAGGATGGAAAAGAACCTGGGGGTCCTAGTAGATGACAGGCTCAGTCAGCAATGGCATGCAAAGCCAAGCTGCTGCAAGCAAAGTAAACAGAATATTGGCATGCATTAAAAAGGGGATCAACTCCAGAGATAAAACGGTAATTCTCCCGCTCTACAAGACTCTGGTCCGGCCTCACCTAGAGCATGCTGTCCAGTTCTGGGTACCAGTTCTCAGGAAGAATGTGCTGGAACTGGAGAGAGTCAAGAGAACGGCAACAAAGCTAATAAAAGGGACTGGAGAATATTAGTTATGAGGAAAGGTTGCGAGCACTGAACTTATTCTCTTTGGAGAAGAGATGCTTGAGAGGGGATATGATTTCAATGTACAAATACCGTACTGGTGACCCCACAATAGGGATAAAGCTTTTCTGCAAAAGGGAATTTAATAAGACACGCGGCCATTCACTAAAATTAGAAGAAAAGCGGTTTAACCTTAAACGGTGCAGAGGGTTCTTTACTGTAAGAGCGGTTACGATGTGGCATTCTCTTCCACAGGCGGTGGTCTCAGCGGTGAGCATCGTTATTTTAAAAAAAAACGATTAGATAGGGACCTGAACGACCACAACATACAATATAATACTGACATAAAATAACACACATAGGTTGGACTTGATGGACTTGTGTCTTTTTCCAACCTCACCTACTATATAACACAGATGTAGTGTAAATTCTCTGTGTAATGGGGCAAGTCATGTTGCCAAAAAAATTGTGTAGCTGCATTGTTTCACAAGTGGAGGTGTATTAATAGTGCAGGTGCATTATTTGATGCATTGAGCTGTGTTGAGGGCCCATTCAAATGCCTACACAACAGGCGTCACACATGCAATTGCATGTGTTACCAAGAAAGCTTTAACACACGCAAAGGAGCAATTCACCTGTGACTTATTTCTTGTTTTGAAGGGAATTTAGAACAGTTTTTCACTGATCCAGACATCCCCGTGTGGGTAGTGAGATGCCCTCTTGTGCCCTTGATATTACAAGTGAATGGTCAACACGGCAGTCCAGTAAGCAAAGCTCGGTTACTTTGTCTTAGACAAAATAAGTTCACACATGTAAAGATTTAAAGAGGGACTGGCTAAGAACAAGTGTCCAAAAGAGGAAAACGTCTTGACATACAAACAGAAAATATAAGCAGAATAAACAAACGTGAATCTACAAACCTGGCTCTGCTTCTTTGTGACTGCGTAATACAGTATGAGATGTAAACCAGAGTAGACAAGCTGATGGAAAAGAAATAAACAGTGTTATAAAGAAGGCACAAAACTATGGTACATCTTATTTTAAATCTTGTTTTCACAATAATAGGAATATATTCTTAAAGTGTAAAGTTTTTGAAGGCAGGGATTGATGTGAATGCAAAATATGTAATGTGCCGTGTGAATTTATCACATATTTGCGAAATGAATACCTGGTATTAAAGCGGGATTCCGGCCGGCTAAATTTTTTTTTTTTAAGTCAGCAGCTACAAACACTGTAGCTGCTGACTTTAAATAAGTAGACTTACCTGTCCTGGGTGCCCGCGATGTCGGCCGCCCGAGGCCGACCCGTCCCTCAGCTCCCGGCACCGCCATCCTAAGTAAGGGAAACAGGCAGTGGAGCCTTGCGGCTTCACTGCCAGTTTCCTACTGCGCACGCGCGAGCAGCGCGGCGCTCTGTGAATGGCCCCGTGGTTTTCTGGGAACACACACAGTTCCCAGAGGGCAACGGGGCCGCTCACCGAGGAGCATTACACGCGGCGGAATAGGAAGAGGCAGATTAGGAAGACTGCCTAGCAACAGGGGTTTCAGGTAAGTAATTTTTTTTTTTCACGTTTTTTTTTTACATTTTTGGTGCAATTTTTTTTTTTTTTGGGTGGCCCTCCACTTTAAGTCATTCAATACCCATAAAAGCTTCCCTGGAGTGCTAGAGAATGGTTTCATTTTGGGGACCCACATTGAAAGAACAAATTTTATCATAGCATGGACCCTGGAGATGGTCCTAGGTTATGTGGTAGATACATTTCTAATGAGTGGTGCCAATCTGAACTCATGGGTCTTTTAAAGTCTTACCAGCCAACTTTTATTAAAACGAAAAATAAATGTTTACATAAAGTTGCCCACACAGGGATTTTAGCTTCACAAAACAAACAGTCAACTGAAATGCCAAGCCACCTAGCTCTCGTCAGCAGCACCACTGCTCTCTTATGCCGTGTACACACAGCGGACTTTTCGACCGGACTGGTCCGACAGACTTTCCGGCGGACTTTCAACGGACTTCCAACTGACTTTTTAACGAACGGACTTGCCTACACACGTTCACATCAAAGTCCGATGGATTTGTACGTGATGACGTACACCGGACTAAAATAAGGAAGTTGATAGCCAGTAACCAATATCTGCCCTAGCGTCGGTTTTTGTCTGTTGGACTAGCATACAGACGAGCGGATTTCTGGGTCCGGCGGAGTTACGACGTAAAGATTTGAAGCATGTTCCAAATCTAAAGTCCGTCAGATTTGCGACTGAAAAGTCCGCTGAAGCCCGCAGACGATCGGATTGTCCGCCGGATTTGGTCCGTCGGCGTCCGTCGGACCAGTCCGGTCAAAAAGTCTGACCGTGTGTAAGCTGCATTAGACCTGTCTCACCTGACCCTCTTGGCTCACTAAATTGGAACAGATGCAGCACCCCTGCTACATAGGTCCATTCCTTGGCCTCTCAATATGGGGTCTCCAGGCACCCTGGATTCTCACACTCTTAAGACTTACGAGTCCCCTGGACTCGGTAGCTGCCTCAGCTTTCTCCACAGACATGCGCAGCTGTCCTGACTCTCCCAGTCCTGTGAATAAGGAATTCCCCATCATGGGGTGCAGTCACTTTGTAGGAACACACAGTTCTCTCTTCTGACAGGGCTTGGTCTGCAAAATATGAGTCTTGAGTTATGCTCAGGCTTGGTTTATAATGGGTATGCACACTCACACAACTTGCAGGTCCCCAATAAGACCTGGACACAGGATTGAAAGCTGCTTCCCCCAAGACACTTTGAAGCCTTCAAGCTCCAGATCCAGAATTATAAAACCCAGAGAACACCGACTAGCCAGTCTTCTACACTCGGAAATAATTCTCTGGAGCTCCGAACACTGTCTAAAGCCTCGTACACACGATCGGATTTTCCGACGGGAAATGTGTGATGACAGGCTGTTGGCGGAAAATCTGACCGTTTGTACGCTCCATCGGACAATTGTTGTCGGATTTTCCGTGGACAAAATGTTGGATGGCAGGCTTTAAAATTTTCTGGACAAATGTCTCGTCGGATTTTCCGAGCGTATGTACACAAGTCCGTCGGACAAAAGTCCAAAGTATAAACACGCATGCTCGGAAGCAAGGATGAGCCAGAAGCGGTCGGTCTTGTAAACTAGCGTTCGTAATGGAGAATTAACATTCATGACGTGGCAAATTATGAAATCTCCAAATGCAGCGCACAATTCTCTTCTTCTTTAATGGGATAATAATAAAGCTGCTATGCTGGTGATACTGATGGAGTTATTGCAAACAAATTTACAAATGCTTTTTTTTTTGTTTTTGTTTTTTGGTCAAGCTACCACAACACCATTATCCCATAGTTTTTAAGAATAAAGATACAACTATGTTGGTGTCCCTTGTCAATTTTACATTGTATTTTTTTTTTATGTAACTGCCTACTCCCAAACTGTCATTTGAAGTAAAACACATAGCCAAGTATTATTCTCCACAAGTTTTTTTATTGTGCATTAAAAAAAGAAAACAAATAAAATTAGACTTACTATCTGCCAATAGAACTTAACCAAAAAGTGCATTCTATGCATCCAAAAATATAGAAAATATAAAATCAAATCATTATTATTCAACCAAAAAAATAAAATAAAAGCCTAATGCATGTGTCCTGCTTCTTAATATGAGGTCAACAATGCCAAGAGTTGGTGAAAGCAGCGGTCCGTCATCCGGAGATAATTCCGAAAAACATCTGGATTATTCTCCTGGAGCTCCCGCAGCAATGGCATATGACATAATTGGTCACGATTAATAAAGCAACCAATTATTGGTCCAAGAACTCCTCCTTCTGTTCCTGGACTGAACTTGGGTCAAAGCAATAACCCCAAGGCCAATAATAAATAACACATTATCTCCTCCGATTCCGCAACATGTCTGGTTGACGAACGGCCGTTCAGAAACTAACTGAAAAGCTTGAAATGAAAAGCGCGAATCAACACTCACCAAACTTCTACTAAGATGAAATTAGCAGAAGGAGCCCAAAGGGTGGCGCTAAAGAGCTGAAAAACCACGTAGTAAGTCACTACGTTCGTGTTTGTTGGCCGACAATTCCTTGCCGTTTGTATGCAAGACAAAATCCAGACACACGCCTTCGGACAAAAGTCTGAGGTTTTTTTCTGCGAAAAGTCCTATCATGTGTACGAGGCTTTAGTGTGACTCCTGTGTATTTTCTGCCCATCTTCACACAGTGGCAGGGCCTAGCACTGTCACATACCCTCCCCTCTTTGTTTTGATCCAGAGGGCAGGACACCTAAACCCGTCACTCTGGTTGGGACACCTTTGTGCCAGCAGTTAGCCACGTAGGCTAACCCTTTTTCCAGCTATGCTTCCAAATACACCTTACCCTTAATCTCACTGGGGTCCCACTGTTCTTCACACTAAGCTTTCTCCCTCTTCTTATAGGGTTCTTGGGCTTATCCTAGTTTTGTGGTGTGCTCTGACACATGTACCAGTTTTTATCAACATTGGTGGTTTTCCAGGTTCATAAACCCTGTTGAGGTTACCCCTGGAAACAAAACCATTTTTGGCAGTAACATTAATCACCAGATTACACATTTCAGCGTCACAGTTCCCAATACCATCAGTACTGTCTTTTATAGTGTCTTTGGGCACCCTAATCTGTACCTCTTTAATGTTAATGGCCACAATCTCTGCTGTTGCTGCGCCCGTTCCGAGACTTTTCTTCTTATGAGGTCTAGCGAATGAGGCAGTATATGCGTCCTCTACCAACCACAGCTCAGCTTCTCCTCAGACCGCACTAGCATAAATGTTTTCCATAGATAATTTAAAAAAATGCAGCGCTAAGAGAATACATAACACGCCCCAGAATCACCTTGGGGGTGAATGATTCATTGGTGTATAGTGAATAGTGTTGAAACTAGACTCAAATACAATACAATAAAATAAACATGAAAATGTTCAGTGCCTCAAAAAAGATGACAGGTAAGCTCTTATGTGCTCAACACAAAGGAATACATATAGCACATATGATAATAGCACAAAAATTGTCATCTGACAGTGGCAACTCTATAATCAAAAAACCTCTAAAAATCCATAAACACTTCTCATGACAGATATATAGTCTTTTATAGATGGTAGTGGACTGTGGTCTTTCTTGTGAGAAGAAATGGAGGATATAAAATATAATGAGTGACTTCCACACACGTCAATCTGGGATGTGCAACCACCACCGGGGGGTGGGTACTCTTACCCCAAAACGTGGACACACACGCCAGCGGCGGTGGGTCAGTCAGGCATAAAACACTTGTCTCCAGCAAAACTCTCCGACCAGGGCTGTATAAGATGGTATGTACCTGCATCAGCGTCCAAGGGGTTGGTGATCGATAATCACAATAGGGGCCACGCACACTGGGCTCTTTCTTTTACAGTAATATCACCTGCACCACACAATGCTGTTTGCCTGGCTACTCTTCCACACGTCAACAGCAGTTTCTGACACCAATTCACCATGGTAGCAAATACTTGGATTCCACCATTTGTTGCCCCACATCTGAACACCCCTTGTCATATGGGGGTTGGTTAGTCTTGCCAACCCAAACTCATTGGTTTTTAAAAGGTTTGACATCCCACTTTCCTTAACATGAAAAGAAAAGCTCACAAGGGAATTGCCTATGTAGGGGTATTCTTCACAAATCAAACAGTCAACTGAAAATGCCAAGCCACCTGGCTCTCGTCAGCAGCACCACTGCTCTCTTTACTTTGGTCTTTTAGACCTGTCTCACCAGACTCCTTTGCCTCCCAATATGGAGTCTCCGGGCACCCTGGGTTCTCACACTCTTCGTTAGACTTACAGACTCCCTCCAGAGACTTATGGAATCCCTCTAATCCTTCCTTACCTTCCTTTACGCCTTGTGATGAAACAGACTGATGGTTTAAGAAACGTGTAGAGGAATCCAGCAACAGCAACCATCTAGTTTACAGCGTGGACGGTAAGAAGGACAAATATGCTAACTTTATGTGGGTATTGAAAAAAATGGGGATAAGGAGGCAGGATAACCACACACTGTTCTGATATATAGCAGAAGTACTTTTTAAAAATCATATTGCCTAATTCAACAGAAAGTCATACAGAAGAACAAGAATCTAGCATATAGAATCATTTTACTTTTCTTACAAGGAGGGAAAAAATAGTTATTTGTGAAAATTATGCGCAATTGTCCCACTAATATAGTAGATTTTCCCTTTCTATACCGTAAGGTCAAAGTAACTACCTGTATGCTAAATTATATTACACTGTTATTCCACACTAAAAAGTATACAAACTGCAAACAAGCTAATAATCACCTTTACAAATTTGTATTTGTAGTACACTTCACAAAAGATCAGAAGTATTATTATACTTTTTTTTTTTTGGGAATCATACTTACCTAGGTGGATGCAGCATCGGACCCCCCCCAAATCTAAGACAGATCCATGTCAGTCAACAGTTCTCTGCACTACCCCTCCGTGCTCACTAAAGCGCTGGGCTGTTGGGGGGGAGCGGACAGCTCACTGAGAGGCTGAGCAGGTCCAGGGATCTGGGCAGATCCCAACCAGATGGTTGCAATGCTTCCTGAGACTGGACTGGCTCTGTGGTGTAAGCAGACAGCAGACTTCAGCCCGCTGTCTGCTGAAAACGGGTCTTAGGAGTGCAGAACGAACTGCACTCCTGTGATCGACAGGAGAAGTACAGCCAAATGCTCCCTGAAGTGGGAGCAAATACCTGTATTAGACAGGTATCTGCTCCCTCCTGCCCCCTGAAAGGTGCCAAATGTGACACCAGAGGGGGGGGGGGGGATCCAAAAAGTGGCGGTTCCATTTTTGGGTGGAACTCCACTTTAATGTCTAAACCGCTGGCAACAAAATTGAGTACACCCCTAAGTGAAAATGTCTAAATTGGGACCAAAGTGTCAATATTTTGTGTGGCCACCATTATTTTCCAGCACTGCCTTAACCCTCATGGGCATGGAGTTCACCAGAGCTTCACAGGTTGCCACTGGAGTCCTCTTCCACTCCTCTATGATGCCATTACGGAGCTGGTGGATGTTAGAGACCTTGCACTCCCCCACCTTCCGTTTGAGGATGCCCCACAGATGCTCAATAGAGTTTAGGTCTGGAGAAATGCTTGGACAATCCATCACCTTTAACCTCGGCTTCTTAGCAAGGCAGTGGTCGTCTTGGGGTCGTTATCATGTTGAGGCCCAGTCTCTGAAAGGAGAGGATCATGCTGTGCTTCAGTACGTCACAGACTCACAGTACGTTGGCATTCATGGTTCCCTCAATGATCTGTAGCTCCCCAGTGCTGGCAGCACTCATGCAGCCCCAGACCATGACACTCCCACCAATATGCTTAACTGTAGGCAAGACACACTTGTCTTTGTACTCCTCACCTGGTTCCCGCCACACACGTTTGACACCATCTGAACCAGATATGTTTATCTTGGTCTCATCAGTCCACAGGACATGGTTCCAGTAATCCATGTCCTTAGTCTGCTTGTTTTCAGCAAACTGTTTGCAGGCTTTCTTGTGCATCATCTTTAGAAGAGGCTTCCTTCTGGGACGACAGCCATGCAGACCAATTTGATGCAGTTCGTGGTGTATGGTCTGACCACTGACAGGCTGACCCTCCCACCCCTTCAACCTCTGCTGCAATGCTGGCAGCACTCATACGTCTATTTCCCAAAGACAACCTCTGGATATGACGCTGAGCACGTGAACTCAACTTCTTTGGTCGACTATGGCGAGGCCTGTTCTGAGTGGAACCTGTCCTGTTAAACCACTGTATGGTCTTGACTACTGTGCTAAAGCTCAGTTTCAGGGTCTTGCCAATCTATTCATAGCCTAGGCCATCTTTATGTAGAGCAACAATTCTGTTTTTCAGATCCTTTAGAGAGTTCTTTGCCATGAGGTGCCATGTTGAACTTCCAGTGACCAGTATGAGAGAGTGAGAGCGATAACACCAAATTTAACAAACCTGCTCCCCATTCACACCTGAGACCTTGTAACACTAATGGGTCACATGAGACCGGGGAGGGAAAATGGCAAATGGGGCCCAATTTGGACATTTTCACTTAGGGGTATACTCGCTTTTGTTGCCAGCGGTTTAGACATTAATGGCATGGGACTTGTAGTTCTGCAACAGCTGGAGGTCCTCTAATTGCATATCCCTGTTTTAGATCAAAGGGATGAACTTTGGTCTGTAGATGAAGTTAGTTTAACCACTTAAAAGGAGAAGTCCAGCCTCTGCTCTTTAGGCTGGGCTTCTCCTTTGGATCACAGGAGCGCAATTCATTTTGCACTCCTGTGACCTGTTTTCAGCGGAGAGCGGTCTGAAGTCCGCTCTCCGTTGACATCATTGCTATCAGTCGAGGCAGCAAGTCATCCTGACGTCTGGATCCACCAGCTGCCTTGACTGATGGCAGGCTCAGCTCAACCGCTGAGACGGCCGCTTCCTGCCCCTCCACAGCTTAGCGCTCCAATGAGCGTGGGGGATCAGAGCAGGAGATATGCTGACTGACAGGCAGCATCTCTCCGCTCAGAGAGGAGTGAGAACCAAGCCATCGGATGTGTTCGGTGGCTTGGTTCTCAGTGCAGATATGCTGAGGGACAGCTGCAGCATTGGTCTGATGCTGCATCCACCTAGGTAAGTATGACTTAGAGCTGGACGATTTTCTCAAAAAATAAATAAATAAATAAATCTGCGATTTAAAAAAAAACAAAAAAAAAAAAAACTTGATTCACGATTCGAATCGAGTTTTTTTTTTTTTGGACACCGCGCCGGTCCTGAGGAGCTGCGGGCAGGGGTTTTTAGGCGAGGCCACGGCTTCGGCCTAGTCCGCGAAAAATCTAAAAAAAAAAAAACTCGATTTAAGATTCAAATTGATTTTCTCCCCAGCCCTAGTATGACTATAAAAAAAAAAAAAAAAAAAAAAATGCTTCTCTTTTAAAGACTAAATCTTTTCTGAAACAGGGTTGCTTACAAGTTAAAATCCTCATTTTTTGCTAGAAAATTACTTAGAACCCCCAAACATTATATATAATTTTTAGCAGAGACCCTAGAGAATGGCGGTCACTGTAATATTTTATGTCACACTGCATTTGCACAGCGGTCTTTCAAAGCAGTTTTGGGGGAAAAAAAATACAATTCAATGAAATTAAAAAAACTAAACCATAAAGTTAGCCCAATTTTTTTGTTGAATTTGAAAGATGATGTTACGCCGAGGATCGCAATCTTTATTCTAAGCAAAAAAAATCATGATTCTCATGTTATCCAGAATTGTGCAGCTTTAGTCTCCAATAATGATTGGTGGAAAATAAGAGTAAGGCTGGGTTCACACACACACGCGAATTGGATGTGTTTTGAACCGCATCCAATTTGCATGACATGAAAGAACATTGCTTTCTATTGTGCCTGTTCACATATGTCCGGTGCAGTCAGAGTTCGGATTCAGTGGGAATTGAAAAAGAGTCCTGTTAGTTTTCTGAGCAGTACAGTCCGGCTCACGTGTGGATTCAGGTCCTTTGACTTCTATGGGAGCGCTTCTGAATCATACAAGTCATTCAGTTGTGAACAGGATAAAATCCTGACCTGATACTGATGTAAACCTGACCTGAAACGCTGAACAGCTACTATGTCAATCAGATGTGAAAAAGGAGCTTCAATTCGCACTGCACACGTGTGAACCCAGCCTTAAGCCTTTAGGCCAGATTGTCAGCAATAATAGCCAGGCAACTAGTATTTTCAGCAGGAGGTCATTAATGACAGCCCCTAGATTTACTTTATTTTAGTTGATGCATAGTCAAAACGTCTTTTTTTTTTTTTTTTTTTAAGCTATAATGTCATAAAATAATTAGACTCGGCAGTCAATTTTTTTCTGTCAATGTCCAGTTGAAAAGGTTTCCTCTTATTTCCTGTCCCAGAGACATCACTGGAAGTGAGAGATCCCTCCAAAGTGAGGGGGACTTCCTTCTTATACAGTTGTCACCAGAACTGGTGTCCCCATTGGAAGGTTTACACTTACCTCTTGTTCTGGTTAAAAAAACATCAAAAACTGAATTTAGCTTTTCTTCCCATTTAACCACTTACGGACCGCCCGCTGTCGTTATACGGCGCCTGGTTGAAGGAGGATATCGTTGTTATGGCAGCAGCTAGCTGCCATAACCCCGGTATCCCCATCTTCAGCGGGCGGTCCCCTACTAGATAAAAGTGGTCTCTGCGGCGGATTTGATGCGAGATCACTTTTATCCGTGGCGGGAGAGGGGCCCCCGCTTACCGGAGCTGTTGGCAGCGGCGGAGGCGATTGCGTCTGTCCCCTGGGCTGACATGGAGACGAGTGAGAGGAAGATGGCCCCCACCCGTCTCCATGACACTGCAGCCCATAGCTCTTAAAATGGCCAATTTATTTTTTTTTTATTTTTTTTTAAATGACCATTTTTTTTTTTATTATTGCATTTTAGTCTAAATATAAGATCTGAGGTCTTTTTGACCCCAGATGTCATATTTAACCGCTTCAGCCCCGGAAGATTTTACCCCCTTCCTGACCAGACCAGTTTTTGCGATTCGGTGCTGCGTCGCTTTAACTGACAATTGCGCGGTCGTGCGACGTGGCTCCCAAACAAAATTGACGTCCTTTTTTCCCCACAAATAGAGCTTTCTTTTGGTGGTATTTGATCACCTCTGTGATTTTTTATTTTTTGCGCTAAAGACAAAATAAGAGCAACAATTTTGAAAAAAAACGCATTATTTTTACATTTTGCTATAATAAATATCCCCCAAAAATATATAAAAAAAATGTTTTTCCTCAGTTTAGGCTGATACATATTCTTCTACATATTTTTGGTAAAAAAATAAAAATCGCAATAAGCATTTATTGATTGGTTTGCGCAAAAGTTATAGCGTTTACAAAACAGGGGATAGTTTTATGGCATTTTTATTAATTTTTTTTTTTTTTACTAGTAATGGCAGTGATCAGCAAATTTTTATCATGACTGCGACATTATGGCGGACACATCGGACATTTTTGACACATTTATGGGACCATTGTCATTTATACAGCAATCAGTGCTATAAAAATGCACTGATTCCTGTGTAAATGACACTGCAGTGAAGGGGTTAACCACTAGGGGGCGGGGAGGGGTTAAGTCAGTACTAGGGATGTGTTCTAACTGTAGGGGGATGGGCTAGCTGTGACATGTCACTGATCTCTGCTCCCGATGACAGGAAGCAGAGATCAGTGACACTGTCACTAGGCAGAACGGGGAGATGCTGCATACATTAGCATCTCCCCTTTCGTCCTCTCCGTGAGGCGATCGCGTGTATCCCACGGCGATCGAGTTCGTGGAACCCATGACCCAACTCACAGAGGTCCCGGCCGCCGCGCACGCGATGGCACGGTGGCAAATTCAAAGGGACGTACCTGTACGCCCATTTGCCCAGCCGTGCCATTCTGCCGACGTACATCGGCGTGCGCTGGTCGGGAAGTGGTTAAGAGGTCCTGTCATGCTTTTTTTCTAATACAAGGGATGTTTACATTCCTTGTAACAGGAATTAAAGTGACAATTTAAAAAAAAAAAAAAAGTGTAAAAATAAGAAGTAAAATAAATAATTAAAAAAAAAAAAATGTAAAACGCGCCCTGTCCTGACGAGCTTGCATGCAGAAGCAAAAACATGCGTGAGTAGCGCCCGCATATGAAAACGGTGTTCAAACCACACATGTGAGGTATCGCCGCGATCGGTAGAGCGAGAGCAATAATTCTAGCCCTAGACCTCCTCTGTAACTTAAAACATGCAACCTGTACAATTTTTTAAACGTCGCCTATGGAGATTTTTAAGGGTAAAAGTTTGTCGCCATTCCACGAGCGGGCGCAATTTTGAAGCGTGACATGTTGTGTATCAATTTACTCGGCGTAACATTATCTTTCACAATATAAAAAAAATTGGGCTAACTTTACTGTTGTCTTATTTTCAAAAAAGTGCATTTTTAAAAAAAAAGTGCGATTGTAAGACCGCTGCGCAAATACGGTGTGACAAAGTATTGCAACGACCACCTTTTTTTTGTCTAGGGTGTTCGAAAAAAAATGTATAATGTTTGGGGGTTCTTAGCAATTTTCTAGCAAAAAAAAACAAAACGTTTTTTATCTTGTAAACAACAAATCTCAGAAAGAAGCTCGGTCCTTAAGTGGTTAAATAAGGATGGTTACCAGGGCAGAGAAGGCAAATCCAGCTTGTGGGGACACAGACAGCCATGAAAACTGAACAGGCGTTCTAACACTTTCCTGCCTTTTTTTTCAATACAAAAAAAAAAAACGTTTTGCCTTTACATAAACTTTTAAGTGGTAGAAAACCCCGAAAAAAAAAATGTCCTCTGCAAGGGAATGTTATAATGTGCCAGTGCTAGTATGTATCCCATAGTAGCACATTATGTGAAACTTCCATCTTCACCAAGTCTTCTGAGTTGGCGAGCTCTGCTCCTTTGATTGGACGAGCCGCGATGACGTCACTTCATCACAAGAGCCGCTGTTCACGGCACAGTATGCCGTTCCTTCAGAGCGCATGCACTGGTGATGTCACCGGCAGCTTCACAAGTAAATATCTCCTAAACGGCGCCTGTTTGGGAGATATTTACTGTACCTATAGGTAAGCCTTATTATAGACTTACCTATAGGTAAAAATCATACATGGTTGTTTATTCCCACTTTAAAGTGTATGTATAGAGTAAACTTTGTTTTTTAGTTTCAGATTGAGTAGCGTGGGGTTAGACCTCCTGTAGGTAGATCCACACTTTAAAATTTATCCAGGTATTGGATTGCCAAAAAAACAGAAAGGGAGGGGAAATGTCGAATTTTATAGTTCTCTCCAGAATAGGTGAGGAGAACCCTCCAGTGTGGACACCTTTTCTGGTGACAACAGAGGAGATTTCCTCTCACTTCCTGTTGCATCTCTGCAACAGGAAGTGACGAGAAATCTTCCCGACAGGACACAGAAAAAACAACCAAAACTAAAACATAAAGTTTTGACTATACATGAATGTTAAATGAAGTATCCAAATACTAATAACGAAAGGATAAATTCTTAAAACTTTTGACTTGCAATACACAATGGGATTTATTTACTAAAGATGGAGAGTGCAAAATCAGGCTCACCTCTGCATAGAAACCAATCAGCTTCCATTGCCAAAGCTTAAATGAACAAGCTGGGGTTAGAATTAGATTGGTTTATATGCAGAAGTGAGCCTGATTTTGCACTCTCCAGCTTTAGTAAATAAACCCCATTGGGAGATGAAAGGGCAAGCCTGGAGGTGGAGGTCCCATCATAACAATGACAGGTACTCTTAGCAAACCGTCCACATTGTGAATGAAGCGCAGGATGACAGAAGCTCTCCCCCTCATCCCCCCTCCATGGCGAACCTACTCTGTAGTAGACGGAGATCATATGCAGTCTACTCACAGTGCGCCCTTCATCCCTGGCACCACCAATTCCACTTCAAATGGTTCCCTGCACAACCATCCAGCAGTCCCTGCGAGCTAGAAGCCTCCTGATGACGTCATCTCCCCGACTCACTCATGTGCGCCGAGAGGGCCTGCGTTCCACGGTGAAACGCGGCGCTGTACGCCGGTGGTGTGGGAGGGAGCGTCAGTGGCGGCCATCTTGGCCGGTTTTCTTTTCGTGTGGTTTGCACGTTGCTGCCCGGGGAGGAGAGCTAGAGAGAGTACCGAGAGACGGGGATAAGAAGATATCTTCCGGCAGGCCTCCTCTCTCCCGACAAGCAGCCTTAGGGGCAGCAACTCCCCTCCCCGTCCTATCACCGGTAAGTAACCACCTGTACGGCCTGCCATCTGGCCTGAGGTGGGGAGGTCGGCCAACGCTGGGGAGTGAGTCACAGGCTGCTCTGACCCGTCTACTTTCCCCCTATAAGATGCATGCAGTGGGCTCTGAATGTGGTTCTGTTGGCAATGATTAGTGAATGGGGCGATCGTGGTAGGGGTACCGTATAGTACCGAGGTGTCTTCACAGAAAGGTACATAGGTGGGAGTACTGCTCCCCTCCTACATGACATACTGCTAGGGCTGGATGTACACCTAACAAGGGGCTCTTATTAGACAGATGTGCTGTAATGTACTCCGCTCAATGAGTGGCCGGTGCTGCAGCACAGCAGGGCTGAACACCATATGCATTGTTTTTGCTGTGACTGTGCGCACCAGTCTTTCTCCAGGAAGGAGAGTGATTCGACTGTGGGTTCTGGGTGCTTTGCCCCCCCCCCCCCCCGGTGCCTGGGCGCTTTGCCCCCCCCCCCCCCCCCCGATGCCTGGGCGCTTTGCCCCCCCCCCCCCGATGCCTGGGCGCCTTGCCTCCCCCCCCGATGCCTGGGCGCTTTGCCCCCCCCCGATGCCTGGGCGCTTTGCCCCCCCCCCCCATGCCTGGGCGCCTTGCCCCCCCCGATGCCTGGGCGCTTTGCCCCCCGATGCCTGGGCGCTTTGCCCCCCCCCCCCGATGCCTGGGCGCTTTGCCCCCCCCCCCGATGCCTGGGCGCTTTGCCCCCCCCCCCCGATGCCTGGGCGCTTTGCCCCCCCCCCCGATGCCTGGGCGCTCTGCCCCCCCCCCCCCGATGCCTGGGCGCTTTTGCCCCCCCCCCGCAGATGCCTGGGCGCTTTGCCCCCCCCCCCCCCCCGCAGATGCCTGGGCGCTTTGCCCCCCCCCCCCGCAGATGCCTGGGCGCTTTGCCCCCCCCCCCCCGCAGATGCCTGGGCGCTTTGCCCCCCTCCTGCAGATGCCTGGGCGCTTTGCCCCCCTCCTGCAGATTCCTGGGCGCTTTGCCCCCCTCCTGCAGATGCCTGGGCGCTTTGCCCCCCTCCTGCAGATGCCTGGGCGCTTTGCCCCCCCCCCCCGATGCCTGGGCGCTTTGCCCCCCCCCCGATGCCTGGGCGCTTTGCCCCCCCCCCCCCGATGCCTGGGCGCTCTGCCCCCCCCCCCCCGATGCCTGGGCGCTTTGCCCCCCCCCCGCAGATGCCTGGGCGCTTTGCCCCCCCCCCCCCCCCGCAGATGCCTGGGCGCTTTGCCCCCCCCCCCGCAGATGCCTGGGCGCTTTGCCCCCCCCCCCCCCGCAGATGCCTGGGCGCTTTGCCCCCCTCCTGCAGATGCCTGGGCGCTTTGCCCCCCTCCTGCAGATTCCTGGGCGCTTTGCCCCCCTCCTGCAGATGCCTGGGCGCTTTGCCCCCCTCCTGCAGATGCCTGGGCGCTTTGCCCCCTCCTGCAGATGCCTGGGCGCTTTGCCCCCTCCTGCAGATGCCTGGGCACTTTGCCCCCCCCCCCCTGCAGATGCCTGGGCGCTTTGCCCCCCCCCCCTGCAGATGCCTGGGCGCTTTGCCCCCCCCCCCTGCAGATGCCTGGGCGCTTGCCCCCCCCCCCTGCAGATGCCTGGGCGCTTTGCCCCCCCCCCTGCAGATGCCTGGGCGCTTTGCCCCCCCCCCCTGCAGATGCCTGGGCGCTTTGCCCCCCCCCCCTGCAGATGCCTGGGCGCTTTGCCCCCCCCCCCCTGCAGATGCCTGGGCGCTTTGCCCCCCCCCCCCCCTGCAGATGCCTGGGCGCTTTGCCCCCCCCCCTGCAGATGCCTGGGCGCTTTGCCCCCCCCCCCCCCCCCTGCAGATGCCTGGGCGCTTCCCCCCCCCCCCCCTGCAGATGCCTGGGCGCTTCCCCCCCCCCCCTGCAGATTCCTGCGCGCTTTGCCCCCCCTCCCCCTGCAGATGCCTGGGCGCTTCCCCCCCCCCCTGCAGATTCCTGCGCGCTTTGCCCCCCTCCCCCTGCAGATGCCTGGGCGCTTTGCCCCCCCCCGCAGATGCCTGGGCGCTTTGCCCCCCCCCCCCGCAGATGCCTGGGCGCTTTGCCCCCCCCCCCCGCAGATGCCTGGGCGCTTTGCCCCCCCCCCCCGCAGATGCCTGGGTGCTTTGCCCCCCCGCAGATGCCTGGGCGCTTTGCCCCCCCCCCCCGCAGATGCCTGGGCGCTTTGCCCCCCCCCCCGCAGATGCCTGGGCGCTTTGCCCCCCCCCCCCCCCGCAGATGCCTGGGCACTTTGCCCCCCCCCCCCCGCAGATGCCTGGGCGCTTTGCCCCCCCCCCCGCAGATGCCTGGGCGCTTTGCCCCCCCCCCCGCAGATGCCTGGGCGCTTTGCCCCCCCCCCCCCCCGCAGATGCCTGGGGGCTTTGGGCCCCCCCTGCAGATGCCCGTGGCTCGCCCCCCCCCGGCAGAGGCTGCTGGGGCGCCCCGTGGGCCCCCCCCCCCGGCAGAGGCTGCTGGGGCGCCCCGTGGCCCCCCCCCCGGCAGAGGCTGCTGGGGCGCCCCGTGGCCCCCCCCCCCGGCAGAGGCTGCTTGGGCGCCCCGTGGGCCCCCCCCCCCCGGCAGAGGCTGCTTGGGCGCCCCGTGGGCACCCCCCCCCCCGGCGGAGGCTGCTTGGGCGCCCAAGCTGGCCCCCCCCCCCCCCGGCGGAGGCTGCTTGGGCGCCCCGTGGCTCCCCCCCCCCCCCCGGCAGAGGCTGCTTGGGCGCCCCGTGGCTCCCCCCCCCCCCGGCAGAGGCTGCTTGGGCGCCCCGTGGCTCCCCCCCCCCCCGGCAGAGGCTGCTTACGCGCCCCGTGGCTCACCCCCCGACAGAGGCTGCTTGGGCACCCCGTGGCTAGAAGGTTTAATTGCAGAAAAAACATACTGGGGTTGATTTACTAAAACTAAACAGTGCAAAGTCTAGTGCAGCTCTCCATATTAACCAATCAGCTTCCATGTTTCATTGTCAAGCTTAATTAAACAAGTTGAAGTTAGAAGCTGATTGGATACCAGGATGGATTTGATGTAAATTATGATTTAAATCACTAGTAAAAAGGCTTGATTTAAATCAACTTGACTTAAATCATAATTTTTTTTTTAAAAGCATCTTTCGCTCAGCGGCTTCTCCTCTGACCCGCTGTTGACTCACCGACAGTCCCATTCACTTTAATGGGAAGGCTGATGATGCTGCAGTGACACAACAAGGTGAGGGATGTGGCGGCAGCAGGTGAGTGGATGCTCGCTAACAGGCGCTGCCATGATGGATCTGAAATGACAGGTGCTCTTTAAATGTAAGGACTCATTCTTGCTGGTAGTTAGAATCTTTAATATTTGCAAACAAAATGAAGGTTTCCTATTTAGAATAATAAGCTGTCAGGTTAGTAAAAAAGGGATATCAGAACCGATTCAATCGTACAGTTTTTAGTGTACATAGATTTGCAAAACAATGGGATAAAGGAATATTCCTGAACTTTGTTTTATCTCCTGGTTACTGTGACATTGTGTGAATGCATCAATGCAGTGCATGTTATCTCAGCTTGCAGAGCTTGGATTCATTGAATGAGTTTACCAAAAATGTAAATATTGCAGAATATACAGCCTCATGCTACATAACTAGACTCCATTTCATGCTGAATAAGCTAAATTATTAATGTATCTTAAAAAGAAAACAATCAAAAAAATCAGATTAAAAAAATAAAATCATTGATTTTTATCCACTCTGTTGACTACCATGCACAGTTGCACCGGATTTTGCACTCTCTAGTTTTAGAAAATCAGCCCCACTATGTCTTGTCTATAATAAAGGCGCTCCCTACCTTTTTGCATATGAAATCTTCTTTAAAGGAAAAGTCCAGCCTGAGATTTTGAGGCTGGGCTTCTCCTCTGAGTAAGGATGAGCTCCGGCGTGTTCGCACAGCCCACGTGTAGAGCCCGCCAGGAAGTCGGCACTGCGCTAATCACAGGCAGTGAGACATTTCCCAAACTCTGCAGCCGCACATCGGCACAATGTCTCACTGCCTGTGATTAGCGCTGTGCTGACTTCCTGGCGGGCTCTACACGTGGGCTGTGCGAACACACCGGAGCTCATCCTTACCTCTGAGTCACAGGAGTGCATTTCGTTTTGCACTCCTGTGACCCGTTTTCAGCAGAGAGCGGTCACTGCCATCAGTCAAGGCAGCCAGTCATCCCGACTTCCCAAGTCTGGATCCGCCAGCTGCCTTGATGGCAGTCTCAGCGAGTCGGTCAGCACTCCAATGAGTGTGGAGGATCAGAGAGGAGAGACGCTGACAGTCAGCAGCTTTCCTCTCGGATCTGTGAGAACTGAGCCATCAGTCATATTCCGTGGCTCGGTTCTCAGTGCAGAGACGGCGGGGGGGGGGGGGGACGACAGATGAAGCATCGGTCTGATGTATGAATCAAAAATTTAAAAAAAAAACATACTTCTCTTTTAAGTGTAAAATGGGCCATACCAGCATTTTGTGGGTATTGGGATAAATTAACCCCCAAGTGCATGCAGTGGAGTTTTCATCACGGCACTGGCCAATCCAAATTGTCTGCAGATGAGTGAGCTAATGGACATAACATAGATGAAGTTGAGTTATGCATAGTGCCGTTTACTTATATACAGTATTTGCCTGTAATGCTGCTCCCTGGTAACTTATGATGTGCAGCCTGTCCAGGGCTCC